>WAAF01006456.1:332356-361424 GCA_013400475.1 Tricholaema leucomelas | reverse complement strand
TAGTCCAGCCCTGACATTACTGTGCTGGAACCAAACTATAGTCCAGCCCTGACACTACTGGGCTGGAACCAAACTATAGTCCAGCCCTGACACTACTGGGCTGGAACCAAACTATAGTCCAGCCCTGACACTACCGGGCTGGAACCAAACTATAGTCCAGCCCCTGACAAACTGAGGGACAGTGAACCAGCCCCCTGTTTAAAAACTTTGAGGACCCCGGATCTAGTCTAAACCTACCCAGTTGCAGCTCCAGGCCATTCCCTCCTGTTTTATCACTAATCACCTCTGAGAAGAGACCAGCACCAACCACTCCACAACGTTCTTTCAGCCAACTGCAGACACCAATGCGTTCTCCCCTCTTTTTCAAACTACTGACTCGATATAGCTATCATCACACAAAGCCATATAGCTCTCTTGCCCACAAAATTCCAAGTAGAGCTAGTTGGAGTTCTGCCCGAGTAAGGATATTAGAGTCACAATCATGTACATATCCCACACAGTAGGTAACCCTCCTAGCACACACATACAGCTGCAAGAAGGTAAGGCATACCAAACTACTTCATACAGTGTTGCAAACCTACATGATGTTAGGGGAAAAAAGACTGGTATGCTGTTGTAACCAGCATTCCAGCTTCTTCTTTTGTTTGAATAGTCTGGATTTAGATCTTTTACTGAAGAGTTAGTATAGAAAAGCAAATGCTTCTCAGTTGTTTAGTCACTGCTTTTGATCCCTGTCACAGCCTTGGAAGCTTGTTGTTAATTTATAAAGAGGGGACATTTGTTGACTTTGTGAAAGAAAGCAAATTGTTCAAGGAATTTTACTGTGAAAGTCAAAGTGGGTATTCTCTGGTTCTCTAGTTCATTTCATAGATATATTTATTTTCTCAAACTGTAATGTATTCCAAAAAGCAAAGCAGATCAGTTTCTGCATAAGCTACACCCTGAATCAGTTTGTTGCTTGATCCTTCAGTTGTAGAAAACATCAATTTTGCGTTGCAGAGCATAATATGTCAACTTTAGTAGTAAGCTTATATACTTAACAGCCTATAGGACTCCCAAGGGTTCTTCCTCTCTTCCCAGGGAGACTATGTATTCTTCCCCTCATCTCATGCCCACCTACACATATCAACATAACATCTCTGCTAGCATCCCAGGACTATTTTAAAAAGCAATTGGAAATACCCTTTTTGCCTGCATCCCAAAGTAGTACTTTTTTGCTTGGCATATAGCAGCTTTGTAGACTGTAAACCACTTGAGGCAGGGACCACTCTCATTTGTTTACATCCTTAGTAGCCAGAAGGCATTATCAGCATTATTCATCTAATTATCAGCAGCCGAGGGTATCCTTGCGAGCATCACCCAAAATTTCGTGGTCACAGAATCAACCAGGTTGGAAGAGACCTCCAAGATCAACCAGTACACCCTAGCACCCAGCCCTAGCCAGTCAACTAGACCATAGCACTGAGTGCCTCATCCAGGCTTTTGTTGGNAGGTCAGCCCTGAGCCTCCTCTTCTCCAGGCTAAACACCCCCAGCTCCTTCAGCCTCTCCTCACAGGGCTGTGTTCCAGGCCCCTCACCAGCTTCATCGCCCTTCTCTGGACATGTTCCAGTATCTCAACATCTCTTAAATTGAGATGTCATGGCTGGTGGGATCAGAAGGGGAAGGCTAAAGGAGTTTGTACCCTTTTAACTTTACTACCATAAACAACTTCTTTTTTTTTTCCTTCCCCTGCTCAGTAAAAGAACTCTTCAAACAAACAACCAAGAGCTGTTGAGATGTTAAATGGATGCAGCAAAGATTCAGGATTTTCTTATTCTAGTCAGCCTAAACCATTAATTAACAGTCTTCTTGTTTGTTACTAATATTGTTGCCATAGTAGCCTCCATGAATGGTTTCTAACAAACAAAGAAGATTTCTCTTTCTCAGACTAAATCAATCAGAAAATGATTTCAGATTCTTTTATTTTTCCATAATGACAGGTATAGCACAGTGAATCATTACAACAGAGTCTTCGGAGAAGGATGTGTCAGTTATCTTAAAAAAGCAGTCTTAAGAAGCAGATACAGAGACTGAAAGGGAAGTGTCACTTCTACACAAACGAAAAATCACAGAATCACCGAACATTAGAGGTTAGAAGGGACCTACAGAGGTCATTGAGTCTAACTGCCCTGCCAAAAGTGGGATCACCTAGAGGAGTCTGCACAGGAATGCATCCAGGCGAGCTTTGAATATCTTCAGAGGAGACTCCACAACCGCTCTGGGCAGCCTGCTTTAGTGCTCCCTCACTGTAAAGAAATTTCTCCTCATATTGAGGTGAAACCTTCTATGGTCCAATTTGTAGCTGTTGCTCCTTGTCTTATTACTGCACATCACCAAAAAGGGATTGGCCCCATTCACTTGACACTCACCCCCCAGGTATTTGTAGACATTGATGAGAATCCCTCTCAATCTTCTCTTCTCAAGACTAAACAGCCCCAGGTCTCTCAGTCTCTCTTCACAGGGGAGAAGCTCAAGTCCCCTAATCATCCTCATGGCTCTCTAATGGACTCTCTCCAGCAGGTCCCTCTCTCTCTTGAATTTAGGAACTCAAAACTGGACAAAGTATTCTGGGTGCGGTCTCACCAGGGCAGAGTAAAAAGGAAGAAGAACCTCCCTATATCTGCTATAAAAAATATGACTCAGAAAGGCATATTAAAATATTACAATAATTTATAAATACTAACTAGGAAGGAAAGTTTCTAGATTTGTTTTATCTCCAATTAAGGATATTTTATTTAGATATAAATATTCCCTGCACCATTTTTGCACCAAATTCACAGCTGGTGAGAGAGCAGAGAGGGAAAACACTGTAAAGAAAAGAGTTAAATGAGTTGAAACTGAGGAATTTTTCATCCAATTTAGGTTGCTTGGATTATAAAGGGAACAGCAGCCCACAAGGAAGAAGGGAAGGGGAGGTAAACATCTGTGAACTAAATGCAGGGCAAGTTCTGACCATCATCATATGCTAGGGCTTTGGACATGTTTTGAGAACTAGAGGCTGCAATCTGCAAATTTGATCAATATGCTTCTTGCCTGATAAATTCCAGGAAGGAGATAACAGGTCCATTATTGGAAAAGATTGTTGTTGCCTTTCTTCTATAGGACAAGGTGACAGATACTCTTGAAGCAGTAACTCATCTTTCCTTTTCACAAAACCACACTTTGAAAACGTATGAAAAGGTATGAAACCTTGTCCAATCTATAATCTGCCTCAATAGGAGTGAGGAGCGGGGAAGAGTAAGAGCATGGCAGCATAGCCAAAGTACTCAGACTTAACTTTTGAAGGTACTCTCAACCCTAGGTACAAAATGCTCTAGTCACATTGGTCAACTCTTCCCACCACAGAAAACAAAAGAAACACAAAGGGAATGGGATTTAATGTTCTTCAGTATACCAGTCATCTCCTACAGTCAAACAAATGTCTTTGAATATTTTCTTATACTTATTGATACCCAGATTAATTGACAGAGTTACAGAACATAGCACAGTTAAATCCTACTGAGATCAAATTCTTTGTAGTCTATGTCATCTCTTGAAAGACCTAAAGGACATGTTTTAAGCCATCTCCAATGCTGCCCAAGGAATATGAACACTGAAGTGTTGAGCAGATCATTCAGCCATGAAAGCTAAGCTGCCACAAATATAGGATGACATCAAGAATACGCAAAACTGATGATATTTGGCTACAAAAAACTCAAATAGTTCACACATACATTTTTAAACTGTTCCATTTCAGGCTTACAGAGCAGTTTCTCTCCTAGGACAGGGTCCTGTAAGACAGCAGATCGTGGAGACAAAATGTGCAGAAATAAGGACTCTGGGAAGCACAGAATTGCCTTCATCATAATAGTACTGCACTGAGGGATATATAGCCCTAGATGCTGGTGAGTAAAACAGAGTCTTGCTCCTGACCCATTCCACCTTCAACCACAACTGCTCAGCTGCCTCAGTTCAAGCATTTGCCTGGCCATGCCCCAAATCACAGAATCACAGAATCATAGAATTATTTTGGTTGGAAAAAAACTCTGAGATTATTGAGTCCAGCCTTTGAACTAACACCACCATGACCATTAAACCACATCCTGAAATGCCATGCCATTAAACCACATGTTTCTTGAACACCTCCACCACCTCCCCAGACAACCTGCTACAGTGCTTGACAACTCTTTCTGTAGATGAATTTTTCCTCATACCCAATCTATACCTCCCTTGCTGCAGTTTCAGGCCATTTCCTCTTATCCTATCTTCTGATAATATAGAGGAGACTAACCTCCCCTACCTTTGGGTAGTTGTAGAGAACAGTGAGGTGTTCCTTCAGCATCCTCTCCTCCAGGCTAAACAACCCCAGTTCCTTCAGACACTTCCCATAAGCTTTGTCTTCTAGACCTTTCACCAGCTTCAGAGCCTTTCTCTGGACACACTTCAGCAATTCAAAGTCATTCTTGTAGTGAAGGGCCCAAAACTGAATATAGTATTCAAGGTGCAATCTCATCAGTGTCTAGTACAGGGGCACAGTCATGTTCCTGGTCCTGCTGGCCACACTGTTCCTGATAGAGGCCAGGACACTGTTGACCTTCCTGGCCTGAACATATTCCTGGCTCTTGTTCAGCTGAACGTCAACCAACACCCCCAGGTCCTTTTCCAACAGGTAGCTTTTCAGCTGCTCTGCCTCAAGCAGATCAATACTCCCACCCAATTCAGTGTCATCTGCAAACTTACAAGGAGTGCACTCAATTCTCTCATTAAGATCATTGATAAAGAACACCACTAGTGACTGGCCACCAACTGGATTTAAATCCATTCACCACCACCCTTTGAGCTTGGCCATCCACAGTTTATAACTGTGCAAAGCATTCACTCATCCAAGCTATAAGTAACCAGTTTCTCCAGAAGGATGCTGTGGTAAGCGGTGCCAAAGGCTTTACTAAAGTCCAGATAAGCAACATCCACAGCTCTTCATCCACTAAATGAGTAAGCTTGTTGCAGAGGGAGGTCAGGTTTGTCAAGCAGGACCTGCCCTTCATGAACCCATGATGATAAATGGGCCTGATCATCTGCTTGCTCTGCACATGCTGCATAATGCCACTCCATGACTCCCCAGCACCAAGGTCAGACTGACACATCTGTATTTCCCTGGGTCCTCCTTCCAGCCCTTCTTGTAGATGGGTGTCACATTTGCCAGTCTCCAGCCAGCTGGGACCTCCTCAGCCAGGACTGCTGATAAATGATGGAAATCATATTAAAAAAAAAAAAAAGCTCTTTTAACATGAATAATTTCTCAAAACCAATTTAAAAATAATCTGCTGAGCTACTAAGCTCAGTCAAAGGGAGGGTAACCTCTGGCGATGAGTGTGGAAAGAAGACCTTGAAGGCACTATGCTCCAAGATCAGATCTGTCTGATACAGCATCAAAATAATATAAAGATGCAGCCTAAGGGCAAAGAGCAGGTGTGATTTTCATTCTGTCTGCTTAATTTTAACTGAATCTAGGCCTGTCCATCTATCACACCTTTACTGGCAGAGCTGAGGCAGTAGCAAACTTGAACTCACTTTCAAGCCAGAATAGAAGTTGGAGAGAAGTCACAAGAGGTAATTTCATCACTGGAAGTTTAATGAAAACCAGCAGCCAGACAGCGAAGCAGCACTCAGATTGCTGCCTAAGGAGAGGAAGAAGAGCAGAGGAGCCAGGTGCCTGGGAGAAGCCAATGGGCAGTTATGGGCAGACATGCTGGCTGGCATCGAAGTCAGCTGGGAAACTGAGGTGGGAGTTTCAGGGGACAGGGAACATCAATCTGTTAAAAGACACATCTCCACTACTGTAGTTGTTTAAACTCAGCCAGCAACTAAGCACCATACAGCTGAGCTCACTCCTCCCCCTGCCCCTAGTGCAATGGGAAAGAGAATCAAAACCAAGTATAAATTGTGGGCTAAGAACAATGTAATAAATAAAATAAAACTATAGCTTTAATATTAACATCAACATCATCAACAACAATAACAAGAATAATCATAAAAAATAATAAACAAGGTAAAAGAGAGAGAAACAAAACCGAAGAAAGCCAAGCAATGCACAACACGATCGCTCACAACCTCCTGACTGACAGTCCTCTGAGCAGAGATCTGTCCCCCCCAGACAACTCAACAAGGATAAGTGCAGAGTTCTGTACCTGGGAAGGAATAATAAACTGCACCAGTGCAGGTTAGGAGGTGACCTGATAGAAAGCAGCCCCTTGGAGAAGGACCTAGGAGTTCTGGTGGACAACAGGCTACTCACGGGACAGCAATGTGCCCTTGTGGCCAAGAAAGCCAATGGAATCCTGGAGTGCATTCAGAAGAGTGTGTCCAGCAGATTGAGAGAGGTTTTCCTTCTCCTCTACTCTGCCCTAGTGAGGCCCCATCTAGAATACTGCATCCAGCTGTGGGCTCCCCAGTTCAAAAGGGACAGGGATCTACTTGAGAAAGTCCAACAGAGGGCTACAAGGATGATTAAGAGACTGGAGCACTGCCTTATGAGGAAGCTGAGAGATCTGCGGCTTTTTAGTCTGAAGAAGACTGAGAGGGGACCTAATAAATGTATATAAAGAAATGAGGGCTGGGTGTCAAGAAGGAAGGGACAGCCTCTTCTCACTTGCACCCTGGGATAGGACATAGGGCAATGGGTATAAACTACAACACAGGAAGTTCCACCTCAACATAAGGAAGAACTCCTTTACCATAAGGGTCATGAAGCACTGGAATAGGCTCCCCAGAGAGGTTGTGGAGTCTCCTTCTCTGGAGACTTTCAAGACTTGTCTGGATGTGTTCCTGTGTGACCTGTACTAGATTCTATGGTCCTGCTCTGTCAGGGGGATTTTACCCAAAGAACTCCAGAGGTCCCTTCCAGCTCCTACCATCCTGTGATCCCGTGAAATCCCACCAGTGTATATATCTGGCATGATGTTCTATGTTAAGGAGTATCCCTTTGGCTATTTTGGGTCACCTGTCCTGATTATGCTCCCTCCCAGCCTCTTATACACCTGCTTCCTAGCAGAGCACAGGAAGATGAAAAATCCTTGACTTAGGATATGCACTACTTAGCAACAACTAAAACATCAGTGTGCTATCAACATTGTACTCTCACTACATCCAATGCACAGCACTCTACTAGCTACTGGGAAGAAAACTAACTCTATCCCAGCTGAAACCAAGACAACTGATCACAGAAATTTGTTTCCAGGGATCAGCTATGCTTTAAGTGTTGGGCAAAGCCTCTCACAGCACATGGCTGCATGGTCTGGGTGTTGACAGCAGCCTTCTGGGCACCCACTGAGCGAATTCAGGCTTGTTCTGCTCACAGTTGGAGGCAACTGGAAGCCACAAAAACTTCCTAGCAGTGCTCAGGCCAAGTTAATTGCACTGAGTCAGAGCTCATCAATACTGCCAATCATTTACTACAGAATCACAGAATGAGTATAAGGGATCTCAAGAGATCATCTAGTCCAATCGCCCCTGCCAGAGCAGGATCACCTATACTAGATCACATAGGAATGCATCCAGACAAGTTGTGAATAGCTCCAGAGAGGGAGACTCCATAACTGCCCTGGGCAGCCTGTTCCAGCATTCTGTCACCCTCACAGGGAAAACATTTTTCTTCATGTTTACATGGAACTTCCTACACCTCAACGTCCACTCACTGGCCCTTCTCCTGTCATTGGGCATCACCGCGAAGAGCCTGACTCCATCTTCTTGGCTTGTACTCAGCATCACACTCACTGTGCTACACAGCTTGGACCAGCTTGGAAAATGGACTGAAGGAACTACTATATACCAGTTGAGAACTGGGTAGATGTAAACCCCTATCTGTAGGTCTGTGGAATCTCAGTGAACATCTGAATCCTGGTGAACTGAAGCATAAATGAAGCATTTAAAACTTTGGGTGAAATTTTGCAGGAATGCAGAAGAGCCAGGGGAATGAGGAATGGATTCTGGACCATGGCCACATGCTCTTGAGTTACAGCTCTCTACTGAGACTGGCAGGCAAAAAGTCCATAGGCTGAGCATATGCCTGGGGGAAGGGGGAGGGCTATCACTGCAGAGCAGAGTCCAGGTTTTATTTAGGCTCCACAGTTTAAAGCACACCATGCAGTCACTGGTGAGACTGTCAGCAGTCCAGTGGATGCTCAGCAGTGAAACATCTTTAAAGAAGCCAACAAAACGCTGTCATCAAGGATACCTACATAAACTTTCGCGATTTTTATTATAACTTAAAGACCTTAAAGCTGCACATTGCATTTGCCTATCAAACACTGACTTCTTTTTCTGCAATCCTGCCTCATAGCACTGCAAGCTGCCTGCTGGCTGTAGGATTCTTCATAAACTTTCCAACAAGTATCTCTACTCACTTGAACCTACAGATGGAGCTACAGAGATGGGAAAACAAAGGACGCACTCTTAGAGGAAGGACTGTGGAACTGGTCATTATAAGAGAGCAGCCAGGAAGAAAGGGACCCTGGGGGTACTGGTAGATAGTAGGCTGAAGATGAGCCAGCAGTGTGCCCAGGTAGCCATAAGAGCTAATGGCATCCTGGCCTGGATCAGGAACAGTGTGGCCAGCAGGATGAGGGAGGTTATTCTTCCCCTGTACTCAACACTGGTTAGGCCACACCTTGAGTACTGTGTCCACTTCTGGGCCCCTCAATTCAAGAGAGATGTTGAGGTGCTGGAAGGTGTCCAGAGAAGGGCAACAAAGCTGGTGAAGGGCCTGGAACACAAACCCTATGAGGAGAGGCTGAGGGAGCTGGGGGTGTTTAGCCTGGAGGAGGCTCAGGAGTGACCTCATTGCTGTCTACAACTACCTGAAGGGAGGCTGTAGCCAGGTGGGGGTTGGTCTCTTCTGCCAGACAACCAGCAACAGAACAAGGGGACACAGTCTCAAGTTGTGCTGGGGGAAGTATAGGCTGGATGTTAGGAGGAAGTTCCTGCCAGAGAGAGTGATTGGCATTGGAATGGGCTGCCCAGGGAGGTGGTGGAGTCACCATCCCTGGGGGTGTTCAAGAATAGACTGGATGAGGCACTTAGTGCCATGGTCTAGTTGACTGGATAGGACTGGGTGCTAGGTTGGACTGGATGATCTTGGAGGTCTCTTCCAACCTGGTGATTCTATTCTATTCTATTCTATTCTATTCTATTCTATCCTATTCTATTTGGAGGTAATGGTCTCCAGCATTAAAAGGGAATGTTCCTGGAGTGATTGTAGAAAGATTAGAGGTTCAAAACGCTTGGTGACACAGAGCAAGAGGACAACCTTCTCTCTCTGTATATCTACACTTCATTGAGATCAGATAGTGCATTTGATTGATCTGGCTCATGTGTGACAGACATGACAACCTGACAGTACCTACTCTGCAGAACTTTGGATGGGATGTTAGAGATGTGGCTGAGTTAGCTCACACACTTTAAAAAAAAAATAAAAAGGAGTATTTGACAGTGGTATCAGATCTCCCAGGAGGAGATGCTCTCTTTAACCTGCTACTCTGTAACAAATGCATGAAAAGGCTGTGTGAAGAGTGAAGAATAAATTACAAAAACACTTGGGACATTAGCATGGAGTGAAATACAGAACATTGTGATTAACTACAGAAGTGAATTGGTGGCCTTCAAAGATGAAAGAGAACCAGCATTATGAAGAAATTAAGTCTCCTTGAAGCAAAATGCTTGATGTCAGTCAATCTTATGAACAAGATGCTCTACTTCAGACCCAGCCCTCTCCTGAATTTAACATATGACCTTTGCTTTCAAGATCCTTGGTCCCTCTGAAACGGTTTTCTTTATTCTCTTTGGTGCTGATTCCATGTTATTAATTAGATCAAGTCAGGTTTCCACTGAGACTTTAAGAATAGGGACATCTGTATGTTAACTGTCAAGTGCTGCCAGAACTGTGTTCAATTGCTCTTGTAAGTCTAGTGCCTCTGTGGAGTCCCATACTATGAAAATTGTACACTGTCTTTTGAAAGCACTTCCTCTAGTCTAAGCAAGGTTGCAACATCCTTTTTTGATAAGGGGATTTAAAACAGAAAGCCTTCCTAAGAACACCACTGAGTTCAATTGTAATACCACTATTAACAATAGTGAGATGGACAAGTTGGTTTGGCACTCAATGGGAGCAAAAAGCTGTTTGAAGGATTGGATACGATTAGAAAGCAACAATGGTTAGCAGCAAAGACAAAGGAGTAGCAATTCAGGTCGTAATAGAGAAAAGTAGGTAAGAGAGAACTGAGCTAAGTTATTTTGTTTTCAGATTGGCTGGGCTTTATGAATTTCACCTTAGAAAATCACAGGATCATAGAACAGTCTGGGCTAGAAGAGACCTCCAAATATCATCTAGTCCAACCTCCCCCTGCAATCAGCAAGAATATCTTCAACTAGGTCAGGTTGTGCACAGCCCTGTTGAGCCTCACCTTGAATATCTTTAGGGAATGGGCCTCAAACACTTCCCTGGGCAGCACGTTCCAGTGCTCCACCATCCTCACAGTAAAAATCCTGTTCCTAACATCTAATCTAAATCTGCTCTTCTCTAGTTTGAAGCCATTGCCCCTTGTCCTATCACTACAGATTTTGTAAACAGTGTCTCCAGCCTTCATGTGCCCCCACTACAGGTACTGGAAGGCTGCTATTAGGTCTTCCCAGAGCCTCCTCTTCTCTAGGCTGAACAACTCCAGCTCCTTCAGCCTGTCCTCACAGCAGAGCTACTCCAGCCCTCTGATCATTTTCGTGGCCCTTCTCTGGACCTGCTCCATCAGGTCCATGGCCTTCCTTGGGTGCAGTACTCCAGGTGAGGTCTCACCAGAGCAGTGTCAGAATCACCTCTCTGGATCTGCTGTCAGTGCATGCAGTCCAGGATGTGATTTGCCTTCTGGGCTGCAAGCACACACTGTCTGCTCATGTCCAGCTTCTCATCCATCACCACCCCCAAGTCCTTCTCCACGGGGCTGCTTTCCATCACCTCCTTCGCCAGTTTGTATTGATAGTGAAGACTGTTTTGGCCCAGGTGCAGAACTCTGCACTTGCTCTTGTTGAACCTCATGAGATTCACCTGGGCCCACCTCTCCAGCTTGTCCAGCTCCCTCTGGATGACATCTCATCCCTCTGGTATATCAACGACATCACTCAGCTTGGTGTCACCTGCAAACTTGCTGATGGTGCACTCAATCCCACTGCCTATACAGCACTGATAAAAATATTAAGCAATACAGGACTCAGTTCAGACCCCTGAGGGGCACCACGTTTCACTGCTCTCCATCTGCACTTCAAGCCATTGAGCACCACGCTCTAGGCATAACCATCCATGCAAATAACCAATTGAGGGAATCTTAGAGCTGCTGGCAATTATGGTCAGAGAGGTGAGGCCAGAAACAAACAACACAGCAATGAGTCAATGTGAAACAATCAAATAGGTCTAGTCTTGCTACGAAGGATCTGAGATAACCTAGTGGATCACAAGATTCAGCAGTCAGTCACATATGTATGAATGTCACATTGGAATTATAAAGGAGAATGCTATCTAAAAGACACCTGAGGGAATTCTCCTTTTTTACTTCATTTTGGAAAGAATTCAACCCCAACCTTAGATTCAGTGTTGGATGACACATTTGAAGGAGGCTGTGGCTGATCGATAGCGAGCACTCCACAAAACATGACCAAAAAAACTGAAGGGATTGTTTTTAATGTAAAGAAGGTAAAACTTCAGGGCCCAAAGACCCTGGAAATAGTAAAGTGGTTGCAAGGGAAAAGGGAGTATCACATTCTTGTTCACTTCAGGTAGGACAGGTTAATAATAATAAACTTGCAGGTTAATAAAAGAGAAAAAAAAAAGCAATTTTCTAATAGTAAGGAAAAATGAACCTGTAAAAGAATTGCCCAGAGAATCACCATCAGTGAAGCCCTCAGGAACTGGTTAGGCACAGCTCTGATGGGAAGTGTCAGTACAGCCAATGCAGCCCTAAGGCCCTCAAGCTGCTTGTTAATTTTCTTGTTTCTAGGGGAAAAAAAAGACCCTATGGCTAGTAAGCTGGAGAAGAATTTTCTGTTATTATATTTTGGGCAACAGTATGTATTACCTCTCCCTTGCTTAATTTTTAACAGTGTTCTGAAAGCTCTGAGTTAAAGAGTGGCTTGACCTGAGACGTTCTTTCATCTTTCTACTTCAAGTGTTGTTGTTTGAGCAAACTGCCTGGACAAACTTACCTCTGATTCCTGTAAAGCCTCTTTAGCACAATATTCAGTGGTTGGTTTTTTTCTCCTTTTTTTTTTTCCTTAATTTTCCCCTAAATGTTGAATTGATGACATTAAGTAGGAATACATTATTTCCTGAATGGTTGCTTACAGACATTACTGGATCCTTTCTTCTGTAGGGTCAAGCAACTGATATTAATGTTGATACGGTTTCCTTTTAGAATCAGAGAATAGAATCATAGAATCAAACAGGTTGAAAGAGACCTCCAAGATCATCCAGTCCAACCTAGCACCCAGCCCTAGCCAGTCATCCACATCACAGCACTAAATGCTTCATCCAGTCTTTTCTTGAGCACCTTCAGGGACGGTGACTCCACCACCTCCCTGGGCAGCCCATTCCAATGGCAAATCATATCATAGAACCACAGAATCAACCAGGTTGGAAGAGACCTCCAAGATCATCCAGTCCAACCTATCAGCCAGCCCTAGCCAACCAACTAGACCATGGCACTAAGTGCCTCAGACAGGCTTTTCTTGAACACCTCCAGGGACGGTGACTCCACCACCTCCCTGGGCAGCCCATTCCAATGCCAATCACTTTCTCTGGCAACAACTTCCTCCTAACATCCAGCCTATACCTCCCCAAGGCACAACTTGAGACCTTGTTCTATTGCTGGTTGTCTGGCAGGAGAGACCAACCCTCACCTGGCTACAGCCTCCATTCAGGTGGTTGTAGACAGCAATGAGGTCCTCCCTGAGCCTCCTCTTTTAGTTTTGATTTTTCCTTTTTTGACTTATGGCACTTAATAATCAATTTCTCTGTACTTTCCCTTTTCTGAAACAATAACTGACCTTAGAAAATGGAGTCATCCTGGAGTATACTTTAGGACTTTCAGTCACGCAGTGTCTTGTATGCTACACTTCAGCCTACCACAAAGGTTGAAACTTTATCAAAAAACATGTCTTTTCCTTAATGTTACTTATGACATTGATTGACATTTGCTCAGCTTTGAGTTCTGAAAAATGGAAAAGGTGTCTCTTGAGTTAAGCTGATGTAAAAAATTTTACAAGGCTGGCAACAACGAGCTGAAGAATCATCACAGGCAGCTTTTAATGATGTTACCATCAAACTCATGTGTTACCATGTCACAAATACATATTCAACTCACCATCAAACTCACCATCATTCAGAAACAGCATAGGAAGCAGGACTGTAGAGGTGGTTGTCCCTTTGTGCTCTGCAGTTGTGAGGCTGCCCTTTGAGTACTGTGCATTGAATGGCCTGAAGTTGTGTCGGGACAAGGTTTAGACCAAGTATTAGGGAAAATTTCTTCACAGAATGAGATTGTTAAGCACTGTAACAGGCTTAACAATCCTCTTGTGGTTGAGCAACATCCCTGGAAGTATTTAAGAGGTGCAGACATGGTTTAATGGTGGACTTAGCAGTGTTATGTTGATGGTTGGACTCCATGAACTTAAAGCTCTTTTCCAATCTAAATGATTTTATGATTCTACAATTCTCTGTTGTGCACATGAGTTCAAAAAAAAGTCCTTTAATGTTAACTGTTGGAACTGGTAGCCTTTTCCAAATGTTAGCTATAAATCAATCACAGAAACATATCACAGAAACATTCTGGTTGGAAAAGACCCTCAGGATCATCGAGTCCAACTGTTATCCCTGCTCTACAAAGTTCACCCTTAAACCATATCACCAAGTACCACATCCAAATGACTTCCAAACACATACAGTTGGAACTGTTTATTTTGGTGGCATTTGTCCATCTGAACACTTGTTTTTTCATGTAACAAGCTCTGCAAGTTTCACTCCTGTTTCTGGAGATTGGGATGGCAGCAGTGCCAGTGGATTTCTCCCTCTCTCAACTGGAGAAGATGTTTTAACTGCCTTTCAGAAGTGAAATCAATTCATATCTTTCCAACTATGGCAACAGACTCTCACTGGAGCTGTAGCTCATGACTTTTATCTCGTTGTGACACCTGCTTTGGTCAAGGGGATTACTGATTACTGCTCCTGGAAAGTGTCAATACTGATGATGTTCAGCTGAGCAGCTGTCCTCCCTCTTCTATTATTATTATTCATGATGTGTGATAGATTCTTCTGAGGCCCTTAGTGATAGAAAACTTAGCAGTTCTTTACTGTCTTTCATTTAAAGGGACCTAAAAGGACAATTATTGTTTCTGAAATGTGCTACAGTCACCATTTCACCTCATTTATCGTCCAGATATCTCTGTGCAGCCAGAATGTGGGCAATGAAAAGGTGCAAGATATGTCACTATCCATATGCTGAGAGCTATCAGTTGCACGCTTACAGTCTCTCCAACAATGTCATTCATTACCTAGGATCATACTGAGAAGAGTTTAAAGGACAGAAGAGAAAGAAGACACCAGCAGAAATTCTACCTAGACAAATCTGAGGTATGATGTGGATTGCAGTCCACAATTAATTATCCATAAAACTTCTAAATTCTGGTCTTATTTTACATAATTTGTATCCATCTGAAAGTCATGTTGCCTGCGTTTGGCTTCTTAACACTGGCACTTGAGTCAAGAAGTTAACAATGCTTGGAGGGGTGCAGGTACTTGGGAGGAAGGAACAGAAAATGGTTTTGCAACCCACCTTTGCAAATGCTTGTTCTAAAAAACAGATAAAACAAATGAAATCAACTATAATGTAAAGTCATTATTCCTTCTAATATGGGGGGCTGGAGCTGGATGATCCTTGAGGTCCCTTCCAACCTAAACCATTCTATGATTCTATGATAGATGACCGTGAAGAAAATTATGCTCAACTGTTCCCTGTCTTCACCATAAAAAACACACTTAAATGGCTTCCTATGGATCAGATAAAGCATTTAGCAGATAAAGATTTTAGGAACACTCCCAAAATGTTATATAGTACTGTAAGAGACTACACAGGGTGGTACTGAAATCTTCCTCACTGGAAGATTACACAAATGTCTCTCACAGATTATCTAGATATCTCTGTTCCTGTTAGCAATGCAGGCAAGTAAGCCAAATTATCTTTGGTGTCCCTAGAGTGTTCTTGACTGCTGACACTAAAGATTCCTCCTTCTTTTTATATAATGCCCTACTAGTTAAGATCAGTAAAGATCATCATCTATTTGCCACTTTGAAACAGAAGATGATAGGCACTGGAGTAAGGACAGTAAAGAGCCCTGCTCCTGATCTGTGTCTATGGACCCTTTGCATAGTTTTCAACAGTCTTCCCATTCTTCTGGAAAATAGCTATGATAAAACAACAGGGAGGTATTTAAAGATATTTCTGAGCTGTTCCTCCAGCAGATGAAGAACTCACTACAGTTCCTAGATATTCTCTGGAAACAACCCAAAACATAAAAGCCAGTGGAAGATCAATCTGCCAGTTGATTGCTTGTTTTTTTTTTCCCCTGCATCTATATTAATTTCAGTCTCTTGTAGAACCTGTGCTCTGGCCACAACTCTTTATTGAGGTCAGCAAAATGTCCCTTTTCCTTTATTTTTTTTTTCCCACAACAATGATTTGCTCTTTGCTTGCTGTGGAGGGAGTTAAAAAAAACCCTGAGTTAGATACTCACAGACCCTCGGAATCATCACTCCAAAATAAAAGGTGCATCTATGTGTCTGTATTAGTTTGTACATACAACCAAGGATTTGGACATAATAGGTTTTTTTACAAACTCATGGTATTGTTTTAATTTCTGTTCTAATAAAATGCAACTGCCCCTCCATGGCAGCTTTACTGAGATTTACTTCTCCCATCCTCCCATTTTATTTGCCACATTTCCTTTGAGCATCTAGCATATAGATTTTCCTCAGCTACCAGGCTATTTGGTTTCCATCTGTTCAATAATTCAAATATATTCATCAAATGCATACATGGCACATTTCCAGGTAGTAACATCCCCTTTCCTTTCTGCCTTTTTGTAGCCAGGTAATTTGCATTTAAGGGGCACAAAGACAGCACACTCCTTCACTGTTCTGCTTTGTGCATCAGCTCCCCCTGCTTCCACTCTGCAGGCCTCTTTGCATTGCGTGTGAGCAGCCACTTCATCGCCCTCCCAGCCACTGGCAGGACAGCTGACCCGTGAGCAAAGCCCAATGGCACCAATGGTTTGGCCTCTCTGGCATCATGGCTTTAAGGCAGGCATGTGTTATTTAATACAGTGGCAGCAGGGCTCCCCAAGTCCACGTGTTTGTATAGAGATCAAAGGTATGGTTGCCATGCTTACATGCTCTCCTGGAAAAGTGCTCTCCCCAGGATCTTCCCCTCCTTTCTCCCTCCTCCTCATGACTTTTGACAGACTAGTATTTTGCCAGTTTTGTTTTCATTATTGAAGAAGCAGCAAGACAACAGAGCAGCACTCCCTCCACCAAACCCCACAAGGGAGTCAGTCCTAGCTCATTCTTTGCCTAGGAGGCTGTAACAGAAGGGCAGGGCAAAGGAGCCCAGGCAGAGGAGAGGGGTACTTCCCATCTCATGTGGCGTCTCCTGTGTTTTCACTGCCTTTGTTTGTCTCCTCTTCCCCTAAAACCAAGACACTTATTTCACTATAGGGATGCCCAGGGAAAAGGTTTGGAGAGATCCCAAGAGGTGCTTGGAGATATGCAGCATTCAGTGAAGCCAAAAGAAAATTTCAAGAAACTCCAGCAATGGATGGATAAAACTCCAACAAAGCAAGATCAAGTAACAAAGATGTCAGGGAAAAGAAGGCTGCTCTGGAGAATGGGTGAGGGATTGTAGGCAGGAAATAAGAGATGCAGGAAATAAGAGATTAAGGAAACAAGAATTGTGCAAGTGGAGAAGATATTTATGAGGGAAAAAGAGTACACTGATTTTGCAGTGAAAGGCATGGAATAGATGGAAAAAGCTGACCTGGATTAAACTAATGATTTGGCTAGATCAGTATCCTGTTTTCCTTTAATGTCAATACCAGATGCTACAGAGAAGTGGCATGGGAGACACCTACACAGCTGCAGAAGAAGCTTCACTCAAACCCCACACAGGATCAGTGAGCTCAGCCTTCAGTCACACAACTGCTGTGTAATTGCTTTATAACTGTGGAATACAAAAAAAACCCAAGCATATCTCTGATGGCATCCTTATTGATGTAAATATCTATTTCTGCAAAGGCTCAGTGCAATACCTTTTGATAATACCTCAGGGCAATACTTTCCAAGGTGAAATTACATCTTCTATATCCTTTTCAGTTGAAATGTCTTGCCTTTTAATTTAATTGGTTTTCCTTTGCTCCTGCATTACAATGAAGGTGCAGCAAAGCCATACTCAAACTACTTTATGCCACTTAGTACACATATATCTACTACAAATACATATAAAATTAATATCATATTTATCCTCTTTTTCCATGACACAATACTGTCTGACAAAGCTATTATTGTTCAGGAATCAGACCTGTGAAGAAGGAAAGTTTTAAAACATGTTTTAAACAAATGACTTGCCAGGGCTTTTTCTGCATAGCAGCTGTTGACTGCATTTGTATCAAATTCATTAGGACACAGGCCCAACCACACTTTGCTTTGGCAAATTTAGCCGTAGCTATTGAAAGTCTTTGTGAGCCACAGTTCAAGCGACACTCACAGACGGGTCCAGAAAGAATGATTTTATAAAGCTGCTGCTACAAGCAAAGGATTTATAACCCAAATGTCAAGACCTGCATCAAGTTTTCTCCTTTTATTCTAAATGTATTTCAGTATGTCTGCTTTTTTCACACGTGTGACCCCCTCAAAAAAAAAAAACTCACACAAAAAAATCCCACAAAAACCCACCATAATTTTTGCCTTAAGGGAAGTCATCATTAAAGAAAGCAACAGTGCAGTCAGAGCTTTAGCAAGACACAGATCATTCAACGGTTGTGCAATTACTCTGAAAAGCTACTTATTTTTGAACACAGAGCTTTCACTCAACACAGGCCTGAGGCATCACAATCAGATCTGTATCTGCAGTATCTCAACCAGTCTGATCTAGGGTTTTTTGCTCATTGCATTGTGTGAGGTTTAAATCTAGTTTCAAAGAGCTTCTAAAGCATTTTGGAGCTGAGTTGGCTTTAAAAGGCATTATCTAATCATAGTAATTTCCAAGAATGAATTAAAAGTTGTTCTGGATACAGCTCATCCTTTAAATCCACCTGGTTTTGTTTTTGTTTCAAGTTTACATTCCACTTTCTCTGTGGAATTCCTACAGACTGATGGAATAGTAAGTGACTATGGTGGCAACAAAGAAAACAGCAATACCCAAAGTGCTCTCAGTTAAACCAACAAATCAAATAGTGCTTATTCCAAATATGAATGTCTTTGAAAATTATTATTTAGGGCCAGCTACAACTCCCATAGACCCTGAGTGTAACCCAGCAGCTGAGCATGACAATCTAGATAGGAAAGTTGATTCCTACTGTTTTGACTTGAGCAGGTTTCTATTAAAATGCTATTCCATGCTATCTTGGAAAGCAGTAAGAAATCAAACTTTTCTGTGTTATATGGCTGCACAGAAAAAGACACTGAAATGCAGAGGAGTGTCTTTAATCCTCTAAATCACTGCAATGGTGGGCCACAGTGCTTACGATGCTATCGTTTTGGCTGACAAGGACATAGCATTAGCTACAGGCTTCTCGCTGCTCCTTGCCATGCTGACATTACAGGAGTCAAGCCATTATTATTCTGCTCTTTTTTACAGTCTCTTAAATATGAGGTCCTTTTCTTTTTTTTTTTTTCTTCTTTAATTTTCTTAAACTTTCCATGAACCTGAGCTCCTCCTGACCTGAAAGCCCCAGTAATTCTGCTGACCCTTTGCTAAGTGTGTTTCTCGAAACATCTACAGCTATAGCTGTGGGATAGCTACTTGCATATTAGCAACCTGAGTGGGAGCAATCGATTGCAGGGCCTTTTAGGGTAATGCAGTTCCAACATGTACTGAAAGACATAGTGCTGAGGTGAAAATGACTTACAGGCCCCATTCCTTTCTGCAGTTCATCTCTATAAACTGCAATAATTCACTTCAATGGAAAGACGAACGGCTTACTCTACATTTATACAACAGTACCAGAACAGAGTTATGGCCTAAACATTTTGCAAGAAACAAAAATAATTTTAACAACACTTGCTCCAGAATAAAATTTAGATTGCAACATGGTTTGCATGCATTCAAGATTAAAAAAGATAACAAGTAGGAACAAGAGTGTGCATGTTAAGACAGTTAGAATGTAATAGGGTTTACAGACCTGTACAGAGGAAAGTAACTTCTCAGCAGCCCCATCGTGGTATTTCCAAAGGAACGTTAGAAATTCTCATGGCCAATCCTGCAAGAAGTGGAAAGAACAGTAAAAACAAGGGAGTTTCCAAAGGAAAAGCAAATAAGATCAACTGTCTCCTTGGATACACAATGCAAAAAGTCAGCATAGAAATGGTTCAGAGGCTTTAGAGGACATTTTAAACTATGGAAGCAATAAGATCATAACGACTATCTAAATATAGCAAAGTTGAAGTTAAATAAAATACAAAATGGTAAATTGTTTTTAAAGATAGTATTGAAAACAGTCTTGATAAAAATGCAGTGAATATGTGGGACTGGAAGGGAAAGAAAAGGAAAAAAAAAGAGAATACTGCACCGATTTTTATTCCCTTTGAACTGTCTGTAACGCAGACCTTAAAGTGCATGTTTTCAAACATTCAGCATATCAAAGAAGCAGACATTTATTTCTAGCTGTGGCACTTCCAGGCTTTTGGTAAATGAAACCAGAAAGAGTCTAGTGGAACAGTGCTGCGTGAGAAAGCATGTACTGATGGGCTCTGCCCAACATCAGTAAACAATTGGTTTTTCCTTTAACAGAAGGGAAGAATTTCAGCAGTAAACAAATGTCTCATGTCTTGCATGAATTCTTCAACAGAGTCAGAGCAAACCTGTCTTTTCACACCTCCTGCATGTGCTATTCCAAGTCAAAACACTATTTATATTCCCTGAGATCTATCAGTTGCTGCTTTCGATTATGACAACCATGATACACAAGGGATAATGATACACAAGACACTAAAGCTTTCCACTATAATCCCCCTGGAATCCACACCCGTCAGTGTAAGGATAATTATCTGGGTATCCTCCAGGCCAATTTTTGCAATTTTTGTATAAAAATCACCTCTTGCATAAGACATTAAATTTAAAATCATCCCCTTCACAGATACAATTGAGTCACTCCATTACCTCTGGGATGGATATAAATTATGCATTCTTTGATTCTCTTTAAAATTTTAGATACACAAGGGGACAGAAAAGCATCTAAATGGTACTAAAAATATAAGGCATTAAAGAAAGGAACAATAACTTGTATGGTATTAACTGCTACAGTGCTCCGAAGGCTCCCTGCCTGGTCAAGAAATGCACATAAAGCACTGAAACATAACAGCAGGCTTGCATGCTAATGGCTGCTAGTGACAAGGACTCATTGAATGTCACTGCTTCACATACTGTGCACTGTTCATTTTTCTTATCTATGTGACCTCTCCTTTGAAATGACTGATGAAACTCCCATGAATTAGCATCTCCGCTTCTGGGCATTTGCCACCAAGAAGGCATTCACTAACATCTCTACTGAAATAAAAATAAATAAAGCAAAGGGAAAAGAAAATCATAATCTTAACCAAAAATAGTCACCAGGTCTGCTACAGGATACTCAGTGTGTACTGCAAAAGGACCATTTCCCTGAAGCCTCCTCATTAGGTTGGTTTTTTACCTTGACGCCCTTTAAGAGTCTTGGCTTGTCACAATTCATGCATTCACATTTCAGACTTGGCTAACATTTTCATAATTGGTGTGAATAAAAAGGAATAGCTGTTACTGCAAGGAAGAAAAGAAATGTTTCTGTTCTGATGCCCTGCTGCTATGATGACCTATTTCACACTAGCATCTGTTCTCTTCCAATGAACCACTCCAGATGTAAGCTGGCAAAACAGCGCTGCAAGTATGATACCCAGACGTCCACTGAGTGCTGCAGATGTTTTCTTCCACGCTTCACATTAAATGTGTGCCTGATTAATTTTTTCTTTATTATTTCAACTGCTTGGCCCACAGAATTTCCTATGAAGTTCACAGAAGCTGGGATCCAATCTGCAGCCATAAGGAGCAGCTCCCTTTGTGTGAGCGGATGCATTAATGTCTGGAATAACCAAGCAAAAGAGCTCTAGTCTGAACTGCCAAAAGAAATGCAAACTTGAGCAATCTATTATGCCTTAATATTATTTGCCTGAGGATTTAACACAATGCTCATTTCAATTTCAAAATTACAGATGTTTGTAATATTCAGATGCATCAGTCTGGCCAAAAATATTATGCCCGTTCTCTGCCTCAAGCCCTTGACCTGAATGAGGTTAGTGACAGGGATATGAATGACTTGAGCGGAAAATGAAACACAAGAGTAGTTTTATCGTGAAGTACAATATTTCTTCTGTCACTTAACCATTTTTTTCCCCCCTCACAAAATTACAGGGTAGACTGCAAATCTTCAAGGCTAGCAGCCACCACGACAGCCTAAGTGCCATTTAAAAGAATAATAATTTATGAGATGCCTTGGTGGAATAGCAAAGGTCACAGAGAAGACTCCCCCGGGAGGAGTGGATGACAAAGGTTACGACGATAACTGAAGACTTGCCTACAGGAAGGGCTTTTCTTGGAAGGAAGATGTGTTCTTGCAACAGCTTCATCCTACCTAATACAATTGCCTCATCCAAATGAACAGGTCACCTTTAAGTTGGTTATAAGGCATTGCTTATGAAATATGCTTCTGAAATCTGTGGCTTAGCAGCTTGGCCACAAACCCAATGCCCGCTGATGTACTGCAGAGAGAGAATATGAGTCTGTTCCACAGGCCACGAGAAGATGCCTAGCAATTGATTAGATCCCACCTGGGCCACCAAACTTGAAAACTCTCCAGAATCTTTGCAAGGCAGTCCCCAGATAGATGCCCCCTTTGGAGCAGCCAGTGCTATTTACAGACCATCATACCCGGTGCAGTTTCTCCTAGAAGCAATGTGGAGGGTTCGTATATGAGGAGCCTAAGAGACACAGTTGACACATTTCTCCCAGGCAGCTGTAAATTTGCACACCACACCACACAGAAGTTTGGGCTGTTTTTTCTTGCCACAGCTACAGCATTTCCCTTATTCAGCTGCTGCAAGTACAGAAAAAAAAAAAAAGAGACAAGGATGAAGACAAGGATGAAGACAAGCAGGAACAACTCTTCTTGGCACAGGTCCACTCTTCACAGCATCATCTCTGGGCTCATAAAATACACATTAACTGGTGGGAGGAGCTGGTGCTGCAAACATAGGGGTAACTGGCATTGCCTGCAGAGCATCAGAGCAATAAAGAAAAGCTTCATCTGAAGCCAGCACATGATATGAGACAGCTCTTTCCAGAAACGTGTGGCCATAACAATTTTGAAAATTTACAGTTTCCAACCATTCCTAATTGGTTGTGGGAAGCTTCTGCTGCCAGATCAGTGGCTGGCACTTGTGAAGGAGGTCTGCATGGCTCTGAAGGTTACAGATGCACTATGTGCCAGTCAAGGAGAGAGTATTGATCGCTTTGAATATAAAGGATTAAGCTTAATTGCAGTAGGACGACTGCTAAGACCCATGTTCATGGTGTTTGACCTCCAAGCCAGGCCTCCTAGTGCACAAAGAGGTGCTTGAGAGACTGGTAACTGTTCAGGTAGAGTTACCAAAGGCAAAATTTGGGAACTCTCATCTATTTTCATATACTAAAATGCAGCAGTTTGCTGAAGGGGACTAATGCCACAGACACTCACAGTATCTGCATACCCTTACTCCAGCAGTCCCTGGTCACCATGGTTAATGAAGCCTTTGGCTGGCCATCAAAATCACTAAACATTTTTACAGTCCCATAATTACACACCAACAGCATTGGAGTATACCTTTAGGAGAGGGGAGGGCAGAAGATGAGATGTGAGCAAGCAAGCCTTTGACTGTAACAGCATCTTTTATTTTGCACATCCCCTGTAGGAAGAACGGAGCGGCACAGAAATGTTGCAAATACAGTGAATAACCCAGGCAACTCCCACTCCCAAGTGACAAATCCACTGTGTCCACCACCAGGGACCCCCTTGAACCTGGCCAAGAAAGGGAATCAAAATTTCCAATGTATTGCCTAATGCTCAGAGCTGCTTACTCCTGCGTAGCAGCTTGCTCTCAGTGCCAAGCTTTGGCTCTACATGTGGGGCTTTATACTCTCCCATGCTTGTTTGGTGTGCTAAGTCTTCTTTTATTCATTTTAAACAGGATAGGATGGGGGGGAATGTAAATTCACCATCAGGGATATGTCAGTGTTTGCTCAACATGCTCTATATACCTTTATTAATTTTGTATTTGTGCTAGTTTGTGGCAGATTGGAATATTTTAATGATAGAAATTAGATTAAAGGCTGTGAGAAGGAAACAATGGTGATGTCTATTTCACTCATAGGCTTGCTGAGATGTATAAAAGCAAGAACACAAACATAGATAAGACAGTGCCTCTGTCTGTTGGTGTGTTTCTGCTTGAATCTATGTAACTAATCCTGCTTGGATCTATGTAACTAATCCTTCTGCTTCTAACTCCAATCCTCCAAACTCACCTTGCACATAAGGCAGACTACGGGATAAGGTAGAGGGGTGGAAAGAAGGTGGAAGAGTGGTTGGGAGCCCCTTCTGGGGACTCTGATTTCTGGAGGGGTGTTGTGTTTCTGTATTACCTTTAACTTGTATGTTTCTGTATATAGCTGTATATATTTGTAATATATTACACAGAATCACAGAATTTTAGGGGCTGGAAAGCACCTTGAAAGATTATCTAGTCCAACCCCCCCTGCCAGAGCAGGATCACCTATACCAGATCACAATGGAATGCATCCAGGTAGGTGTTCGATATCTCCAGAGAGGAAGACTCCACAACCTCCCATGGCAGCCTGCTGCAGCCTTCCATCACCCTCACCGTGAAAAAATTCTTCATGTTTACATGTACCTTCCTGTGCCTCAACTTCCACCCACTGCCCCTTGTCCTGTGAATGGTGGATGTGATTTCACTCTAGGGGAGAATCAGGGAAGGCAAAAGGCCTTCCCCACAGCAGGGCATCAGTGGGGAAGAGGAGGTTATTTCTCTGTGGCTTTGTTTTGAGTGATTTGCATTCTTTCATAGGTTTCTAAAGCTGAGGGCCTTGTGCCTTCATGAACAGGCAGTTTCAGTGCAGTGACCTACTGATCTGAAGAAGTTGATTATCTCAATGTAACAGTTTTTATGAAAGCCTTACAGCACACTTTAAAAGCAGCAGACGATGCCTTTTTATAGCGCAAGAACAACATGTAAAGGGGAAAATGAAAAATCTTCCAAAATAAAGATTTAGTTCCAAATAAGACTTATTTTTTAACAGTACAACCACATTTTTAAAACCACAGGAACTACAAAATGGTTGTTCTTTGACACAGGTTCATCATAAGTTTTGAATCTTGGCCACAAAGCTTAACCCTTGGCTGACTGCAAAAATTGCCTCAATTGGTGTGACCAGTTTGGCAGCCTGTCATTACCAACCCTGCAATTCCTGGCTCCCTGTAGTGGGTTTACACCATTTAGAAGTTGGGATATACCCCACAAGAGGTAAATTACCATGCTGCTCAGAATTTGGAAATAAAACAAAATTATTATTTACAAAAAGTGGGCTAAATAGAGAAGGTAATATACATATACAAATAGAATCACAGAACCATAGAATCAACCAGGTTGGAAGAGACCTCCAAGATCATCCAGTCCAACCTAGCACCCAGCCCTGGCCAATCAACTAGACAACAGCACCAAGTGCCTCATCCAGGCTTTTCCTGAACACCTCCAGAGACAGTGACTCCACCACCTCCCTGAGCAGCCCATTCCAAGGGCAACTCTCTCTGTCAAGAACTTCCTCCTAACATCCAGCTTATACCTCCCCCGGCACAACTTGAGGCTGTGTCCCCTTGTTCTCTTGCTGGTTGTCTGGCAGAAGAGACCAACCCCCACCTGGCCACAACCTCCCTCCAGGTAGTTGTAGACAGCAATGAGGTCCCCCCTGAGCCTCTTCTTCTCCAGGATAAACAACCCCAGCTCCCTCAGCCTCTCCCTACAGGGCTGTGTTCCATGCCTCTCATCAGCTTCATCGCCCCTCCCTGGACACATCCCAGTATCTCAACATCTCTCTTGAATTGAGGAGCCCAGAACTGGACACAGGACTCAAGATGTGGCCTGACCAGTGCTGAGTACAGGGGAAAAATAACCTCCCTCATCCTCCTAGCCACAGTACTAGACAATAGCCCTGCTACCGCACTAGATACCGCAGCCTGCAAGGCCATGTTGCCTCGCCTCCTGCTGCAACATAACCAAAACAGGAAAGGCCAGAGAGAGTTTCTGCACTGAGAAGCATGATTCCCAGTTTGAGCATCAGAAGGAGTGGAACTGCTTCAATTGAAAAAGAAGCGAGGGAGACAGGAAAGAAAGGGGCTCAAGGACTGCAGCTGGCTGTGATGGGCTCTGTAGGTCAGCAGTTTTATATTTGCTGAATACAGCTGGATTTTGAAGAAGGAGGGGAGAAACAGGAAGGGCAGGATTTGGAAACTGGCTCACATCCATCCAAGATAGTAACATACAACCCAGGGAAAAAGTAATAAATACAAGGTATGTGTCACCACACACAATGCTAACAGACTTTTACAAAGGCTAATTCAATAATACAGCCTCCTTGCTGTGCTGCCAGCAGCCTGGGTGTTCCCAAAGACTGAAGACAGGCAGGCAAGCAAGAGGGCAGGGAGTAAAGGAGGTCAGCAGCCTTGCCTAGCTGTGAATGCCTTGTTCAGGACCCTGCTTACTGCTTCCCCTTCCTCCCCCCACCCACATAAGGAGACAGCAGTCAGTCAATGCTCCATGTAATTTGTCTATTTGCTATGCCCTGAACAAACCACAGGACAGCAGTGGTATTCTGTGCCCAGTTCCTCTTAGTCCTCCAAAAATAGAAGAGGAATTGGCTAGAATTCTGATTTCTGTCCTTCACTTTCCTGCAAGTTGTCTTGCTCTCCTCTCAGTGACACTGCTCATGAGGAATTTCATTTAGTCATTGTCTCTCTTCAACGTGGAGAAGAGAAGGCTCAGCAGGGTCTTCATCATAGTATTCTAATACTTAAATGGTGCCTTCAAAGAGGATGGAGTCTCTGCATGAGCATCCATAAAGAAAAGACAAAGGGCCATGTGTACATGTTGCACAAGGAGAAGCTTCATGTCAACACAAGAAATAAATTTTTTACAGTAAGAACAATAAACCCCTGGAACAGCCTCTCCAGGGACAAGGTAGAATCTCTTCCAACTTGGTCCACTCTATGATTCTGTGATTAGCTATGCCCCAAAAATCTTACTTCCCTGAAGATTGATTCCCAGAGCTTTCCATTCAGACTTCCAAGACTCTCCACATAATCTACTCTCTCCATCTGAGGATGAGGTTAGCATAGAAAATTTTACATTAGAAGGGACTCCTGGAGGTCATCTGGTCCATTGTGCTGCTCAGAGCAGGTTGCTCAGTCTTCTACAGTCAAGTTTTTAATATCTTTGAGGATGAAGCCTTTCTGGACAATTTGTGCCAGATTACACTCATAGTGAATTTTCTCCCCCTTAAACATATAAAATCAGAATTTCTTATGTTCCAAATTACATCTCTTACTTCTTCTATCAATGTGCACCTTTGAAAAGACTATGACTGACACTTCTATCTTCTCCCATTGAGCAGTTGTAGACAGCAGTTAGATCCCCCTGAACAGTTACAGATATCTCCACTTCTTCTCATATATACTTCGCTGTGCATCTTGGTGGCCCTCCAGGGGACTTGCTTCAGCATGTCCAAGCCTTTCTGTAGTGGGGAGCCCAAAGCCAGACACACTACTTCAGATGTCATTTCACATATGCTGAAGGGCAATAAGCTAGGTCCAGAAGCAATCACCCAGGAAGCTGTAGAGCACACTAGAACAAAATGCCCTAGAAATGTGTGCCCAAATGTGAGCAAAATATACAGATTTTTTTTTGCTATGAGTGGACTAGCACTGAAAGAAGCTGAGAGTTGGCCACCTGAGCCCTGAGCAGTAGCAGGCATACAGGTAACACACTGCAGCCAGTTGAGCATGACTGCATAGAAATGAGAGGAGAAAGGTAGGGAACACCATAATATTTCAGAGCACATAACCATTCAAATACTAGTATGAAGCTGCTACAAGTGAGCTTGAATTACTGCAGATCCTAACAGGAATAAAACAGCAGTGATTTTCCCATTATGATATAATGAGGAACTGTATCACACAAACACAGATTTTCTTAGTATCATTGCAGCATGATTAAACTGTGTGCAATACCAGCATGAACCAATCATAAAATGGGCCAAAAGTGGTATAAACCAAATTCTATAATCCAGAATATATTAAAACAAACAAACAAAACCCCTTAAACTTCAGTCCATTGAATCTTTGTCAAGAGATTACATATTTGCATCTTCTGTCTAGACCTACATTATCCATCATATAAAATAATTCATTGTTCTGCAAAGGTGTATCTCTAACACACAGCAGTGCAGCCTCCACAAACTTAGAAATGATGCTAGCTAATGACAGGAAGTAAGAATTTCTGAGTTGCTAGGAAGGAATCACATATACACATGGGAGAAAAATTAGTGATAAAACCACCACCTCTGCAAGAAACTCTGTCAGCAAAGAGTCATTTTAGTATTACAACCATGAAGTCTGCCTAAGACATGGTAGCAGCAGTTAAGTGTAGAGAAAACAACAGCCTGGAGGGAACTGTTTTCATCAGGACTGCAAATGCCAGGTCTGTAAATAAAAAAGCAACTTTGCATTACCTTTTTTGTTTTTTTTTTTACAGTGGGCAGCATGAACTGAGTCTGTACCTGGAGTTGATCATAAGGGGCAATGGAAAGTAAACCTCAGATTTCTTTGACTTTCTTACTAAGGGAAAAGAAAGTGAATAAAAGGAGGCTCTTGTGCCAGGAATAGTATACAAAGCACTGAATCAGCTGGCAAAAGTTCCCAATGGGTACAATGACTTAGGAAATCTGCACATGAAATACAAATTCTAGTTAATATTAAAGATATTATTCAGATTAGTAACCCTGTGCCATCGATACTTTCCTGCCAACATAGATTTACTATGAGGACAGGACGTTCAACAAGTCCTTTCTAGATCATAAACATCATCCACTATTACCATCTTTCTGGATGGAAGGCATTAAGAAGGCCTAAGTTCAGGAGTTATACAAACTTTTTTTTTCTTTTCTATTTGCCTTAACTTCATCCTCTCTTGCAAAATANTAACCCTGTGCCATCGATACTTTCCTGCCAACATAGATTTACTATGAGGACAGGACGTTCAACAAGTCCTTTCTAGATCATAAACATCATCCACTATTACCATCTTTCTGGATGGAAGGCATTAAGAAGGCCTAAGTTCAGGAGTTATACAAACTTTTTTTTTTCTTTTCTATTTGCCTTAACTTCATCCTCTCTTGCAAAATAATAGAATCAGCCTAGTTGGAAGAGACCTCCAAGATCATCCAGTCCAACCTAGCACCCAGCCCTAGCCAATCAACCAGACCATGACACTAAGTGCCTCAGCCAGGCTTTTCTTGAACACCTCCAGGGACGGTGACTCCACCACCTCCCTGGGCAGCCCATTCCAATGCCAATCACTCTCTCTGTGAAGAACTTCCTCCTAACATCCAGCCTAG
>WAAF01006456.1:225903-331229 GCA_013400475.1 Tricholaema leucomelas | reverse complement strand
GTTGGAAGAGACCTCCAAGATCATCCAGTCCAACCTAGCACCCAGCCCTAGCCAATCAACCAGACCATGACAGTAAGTGCCTCAGCCAGGCTTTTCTTGAACACCTCCAGGGACGGTGACTCCACCACCTCCCTGGGCAGCCCATTCCAATGCCAATCACTCTCTCTGTGAAGAACTTCCTCCTAACATCCAGCCTAGACCTCCCCTGGCACAACTTGAGACTGTGTCCCCTTGTTCTCTTGCTGGTTGTCTGGGAGAAGAAATTGACACCCACCTGGCTACAGCCTCCCTGCAGGTAGCTGTAGACAGCAAGGAGGTCACCCCTGAGCCTCCTCTTCTCCAGGCTAAACACCCCCAGGTCCCTCAGCCTCTCCTCATAGGGCTGTGCTCCAGGCCCCTCACCAGCTTCATTGCCCTTCTCTGGACACATTCCAGTATCTAAACAGCTCTCTTGAATTGAGGGGCCCAGAACTGGACACAGTACTCAAGGTGTGTAGAAGTGTTCATCTGAGTTATATTTTTAATGCTGGTTTCTTATAGAGATTTACTTATGATAAAGTCATGTCCTCGACCCAGCAAAATTTATGCACTTGATGGTATCAGGGAAACAGTTTTATGCAAAGAGGACATGGTCTTTTGGACTGATCTGCCTTCTTTAAAACCAAAGTTCATGACTCTATAAACAGTGTTGCAAACTGCTTCTAGCAGGGGTAGAAGCATTTGCCATGTTTGTATCTATCTAAAATAATCTGCAAGAACTGGGGCCACAAAGTCATTTTTGTGGTTGGAAGAGATCAAGAGCACAATTAAGGTTCAGAACTGCTGTCTTAAACTATTTCAAGTAGTGGAGAACAAAGTCATGCTTCGGAAAGACATTTTTCTTTGAACTACAGAAGAATGAGCAGTGCTTGTGAGAGTGTTCCAAAATGCTATTCCTTACTAGATAACTGTTGGGATGGAAATCTGCTGGAGCTTCTCCCTAGGTTCTACTTTCACTCATTGTGTCACATAATTAAGCCTGAAGGGGATACATGTGTGTCTTGCCATGCCAATATTCACATACAACATGTTCTGCTTCAGATGAGACGAGGCTTTCTGGTTGTCTATTAGTGAGGACCCCTCAAGGATTCCATGACTCCACATCATCATAATAACAAGCAGACAGATGTCTTTGATGAAAGGAAGGGTCGTTATTTTTCAGAACAGTTTCCTTACCTACATCCCCAGCCTGCTCACTTTCAGTTTAGTGAGCTGCTTTTTAGGCAGAAATCAGCCTGACAGAGACTTGAAGAAGTCAAAGTATAATCAGGATTTGTTAGAACAGGGATATGCCTTTGCCATAGTACCACTGACTTTGGAGCCTAAGACTACTGGCAAAAAGCTTTCAGCGAAGAAAAACTTGATAGAAATAAAAATAGAGTTCCCAAAACAGAGCAATCATCTCTCAGGGGGTGTCTTCCAAGGGAGAATCTTAATGGCATTCTTTCACACCTCTATAGCCCTGAATGTGCGAAGTCTCTGCCAAACCAGCCTGTGTCCACTGAACACCAAAGAGCTCCAGGAATTCTGTACTGGAATAAATTCTCAAAGCACTTGTTCTTGCACAAACACTAAAAATAAAAAGTGTCTGTACTGAAGTCACTACAGCCATGCAAATTAAGGTCATGTTTTGAGCAAAACAGATTGATCCTGTGCCTCCAAGTGACTTGTATGTGCATTTGTAATGTGCCCGTTGCTAACGTGTCTGGGCCATGAGCAAATAATGGAAATTGTAATAGAATAGTGGAAAAGTTGCATGCACAGGCAGCTCTTATACTAAAGACTGTGTAATCACAGAATCACTGAATACATCCAGTTGGAAGAGACCTCAAAGATCACCCAGCCCAATCCTCGACCCAGCACAGAAGAGTCAAGACTAAACCACGTCCTCAAGTGCCAGGTCCACATTCTGCTTAAACACCTCCAGGGACAGAGACTCCACCACTGCCCTGGGCTGACCATTCCAACATTTGATAACTCTCTCTGTAAAGAAGTATCTCCTAACATCCAGCCTAAACTTCCCTGAATGCAGCTTGTAAACCATGCCCTCCAGTCTTGCCACTTGCCACCAAGGAGAAGAGGCTGCCCCCCTCCTCACTCCAGCCAGCCTTCAGATAGCTGTAGAGAGTGATGAAGTACAAATAGAGACCATCTCTGAAAAATACAGAGGTAGGGTCCTCAGTAGGCTAGTCCTAAAAGCCATGCTTTCAAAGAATGGCAGTCACTTGTACAACTCAACTACTCAACATTTGCAACTACACAGGTTTACTAAAGATCATAAAAGCAAGAAATTAGGGAGGGAAGAAATGTATTCTACAGCATTTTCAAAACCAGAGATGGTCTGCATGCATGACAGCATATAATGTATTCTACAACCTACAAATGCAAGTGGAGCTCTTCTCTGACATACAAGCTTCTACTTCTTATGTGCACTCTGTTTAGTTATTTCTGTATAGTTTTCTTTTTTTTTTTAGCTTTTTTGCACTGAACTGAATTAGTTGGGGCAATTAATGAGACAGGAATTATAAAAATACATAGCTATTTTTATGTCTGAAAAGCCTCACCCACAAACTATGTACAAACTAATCAAATTTGGGTTCTAATTCAGTCAGCAAAATCTTCGCAAGGATGCTCATGGGCAATTTAGTAACTCAGGAGAATCAGAAAATTGGAAAAGATTTAGCCATAAAATGGCTTTGCCCCACTTATAAATAGGCAGTCTGGAGCCCGAGGGAAAGCCTGTTCTGAGATAGTCCCTGGCTCCTTTGTGGCAGTGTTGGAACTGCTCAGTTTTCACAATGGTGGCGGTTTGTGGCAGGGGCAGGTCCTTCCAGCAGGACATCAGGGTGCAGTGGTCCAGAAGCAAGAACCCTTCTCCAAGATGCTTCTCAAGGTCCACATCAAGGTCCACCTAGGCAATGTCCCTTCTGGTAAACTTGAAGCACTTAAGTTTCTGGGTAGTTCAATCCCAAAACATCAGGGCTAAGCTGGTCTGAAGCACGAAGCAGAGCACACTGTCTGAGCAGAGCATCAGGGCAGAGCAGCAGCACACTGCTTGCAACTTAGCTCCATTTATATTACTTGCCCAAGTGTAATTGGCCACGAGATTCATCAATCAGAATGGCACTTTGCCAACCCCATATATTAGGTGAAACCAGGGCCTGCTTACCCTTATTTGGGCAAGACACTAACAAGTGCATAAACACCTATAGGTATCTGTTTATCACTTTGGGAGGGGACATAATGGCCCAAACCTTTGTTTTCCTCCATTGCATCCCCCATCAGTAGAAGGGTGGGGTAACCTAGGACATGTTTTAGGCCTATTAGCCTTCCAGGACAAGAAGTTGTTAAAAAAACTAGAAGGTACTTTCAATAGAGTGTAAGAGGATCACAGAGAAAGCCTAAATCTGTTTTGATAATTAGTTTCAGAAAAGAAATACTCATGCACACTTGAATACAAGCTTGCAAGGAGAAATAATCACATTTCTGCAAAGGTCATTTTAGGTAAAGATTTGAAATCCACACTGTTTCTTTAGATAACCAGATGTACATCCAACAGGAATTAGAACAGGGGAAAAAAAAAACCAGTTTGTTGTGTTTTGTTTGCCTATAATCTGACACCTTTAAAATCAAGTTTCTATGATTCTATGAACTTGTTAAAAACACTAGTTTCCATCTGCCAACAGCACCACGGCATATATATATATATAAATATATATATATATCAGTTTCAGTGCAGAAGAGGATATGAAGTCCCTCAGAAAATTCATGCTGTTCCATTTTGATAATGTTTCCTACAAGTTTCCAAGTGATGGCTGGGTCAGTAAGCTCTGGCACAGGATAGCAGACAGCTGGGTGTGGACTAGACAGCATGTGGACAGGAGTCAGGCTAAGGACAACACTTGAGCCAGAATGGTGGTTTCTGCACTGGAAATAAGACTCTGATTTCTAAAGCTTCTGTAGAATACTCCCCCATAATGGGGAAAAAAAGGCAAAAAAAGAAACATTTGATTTTTAAACACAGCATTTAAATCTACTTTACTTAGTGTTACACTGTAAGAGGATTTATGACTAAGATAGGGAGGAAAAAAAAAAGCTTCTAAATGATTACTTGTAGTTCTAAGGAGGATATCTCTGAAACTATGTTTAAAGGTCCAATCCTGGCAGCCCACATGCATGTAAATTGTTCTTTACAGCTCAGTCCCATCCACTTTCACGAGCTAGAGACATATGTGGCTAGAGACAAGCTTGCAGGTTTAAACTGGCTGTTCTATTTATGGCATAAATCTCCTTCAGGTAGTCAGAGAGCTAGAGATGTCCTGCTTTGAATGAAACCCAAGAACATGTAATAGTTAATATCTATATGTAGGGCAGCTTGAAAAACTCCTATGAAAATACATTTATCTTTCCCCACTGAACAGTTCAGAGAAGTATGGCCCTGACAAAGGCTCATAAGGGGCCAAAACACTGGTTATTTGTTCTCTTTTGCTCTTTACAAATGAAGCAAAATACAGTTAATACATTATGCATGTCTCTGAGCATATTTTTATTTAGCATGTTTTGGTTTGTTGTGCCTTGGGAACTTTCACTTTGTTTTGCTGAGCCTTGGGAAGTTTGATTTGATTCTGACTTTCTGTATAATAATAAAATTGAACTATTAGGATAGGACAGCAACCAATTTACAGCACATGGTATTTGTTTAAGTTTCAATGAAACGGCTTCTCAATGTGTCTTTTCCACTCCCTTATCTTATCAGTCACCAAACCACTTTCAACAAGCTGGCCTGTCACAGAAGCAGCACTGGCCAGATATTATTAGTCATCTCATTTCCTGTTAAGAAGATCTGTTCTTTCACCTTTGGGAATAAGATAAACTTTTCCAGCAAGATGCTACTACAGAAATCTACATTTAGAATAGAGTAAAATCAACCAGGTTGGAAGAGACCTCCAAGATCATCCAGCCCAACCTAGCACCCAGCCCTAGCCAGTCAACTAGACCATGGCACTAAATGCCTCATCCAGGCTTTTCTTGAACACCTCCAGGGACGGTGACTCCACCACCTCCCTGGGCAGCCCATTCCAATGCCAATCACTCTCTCTGTGAAGAACTTCCTCCTAACATCCAGCCTATACGTCCCCTGGCACAACTCGAGGCTGTTTACCCTTGTTCTGTTGCTGATTGTCTGGGAGAAGAGACCAACCTCCACCTGGCTACAACCTCCCTTCAGGTAGTTGTAGACAGCAGTGAGGTCCCCCCTGAGCCTCCTCTTCTCCGGGCTAAACAACCTCACCTCCCTCAGCCTCTGCTCATAGGGTTTGTGTTCCAGGCCCTTCACCAGCCTTGCTGCCCTTCTCTGGACATGCTCCAGCATCTCAACATCTCTCTTGAATTGAGGAGCCCAGAACTGGACACAGGACTCAAGGTGTGGCCTGACCAGTGTTGATTTCTGTAGATGGGTACAGAAAGTATTCTATGCCTTATACTTTTGGAATTACCATTAAGGCAGTGCCTTAGACAAATAAGCACATTAAACAAGCAAAAGACCATCCGTCCGTCACAAGGAATTTACTCCCACTGCAGAAGTGAAAGAGTGAAAGTGAATAGCTATGCCTAAGGGAGAAAGGGAAGAGAGGACAATTGCCATGAGATTAGACAGCTATCTTACAGTCACTACATTTGCACCTCAATACTACTTTTTATTTTGGGATGCAGGCTACCTTTGACATTTAGGAGTAATTTGTGTTCCCCTGGAACAATACACTAAAGGTGGAGAATAAGAATAGATCAAGAGCAGAAAGATCAAAGAGGTGGGAAGCAGGGCGGTGGCTGAATGGTTTTGGAAGTTCAACAAGGGCAAGTGTAGAGTCCTGCACCTGAGGAAGAATAACACCATGCACCAGTACAGGGTAGGGGTTGGCCCGTCCTGCACCAGCTCTTTGGAGAAGGATCTGGTAGTGGCGAAGGATTTGAGACTGCTGATCAACAGATTCACCATGAGCTAGAATTGTGTCTTTATGGCTAAGAAGGTCAATGATATTCTGGGGTGCATTAAGAAGAGTGTGGCCAACAGGTCCAGGGAGGTTCTCCTACTCCTCTACTCTGCCCTGGTGAAGCCACACCTGAAGTGTTGTGTCTGGTTCTTGTCCCTCTAGTTGAAGAAGGACAGCAAACTCCTGGTGAGAGTCCAATGGAGTGCCATGAGTATGACTAAGGGACTGGAGCATTTCACTTAAAAGAAAAGTCTTGGAGACCCAGGGCTCTTTAGCCTGGGAAAGAGAAAACTGAAAGAGGAATCTTCTAATGTCATAGAAATTTCTATTGGGTGGAGGTCAGGAGGATGGGGCTGGGCTCTTCTCAGTGGTGGCCTGTGATAGGACAAGAAGCAAAGGGTACAAACTAGAACACAGGAAGTTTCATTTAAATTAAAGAGAAACTTCTTTGAGAGTGATAGAGCATGGGAACAGGCTAACCAGAAAAGTCGTGGAGTCTCCTTTCTGATGACTTTCAAAACCTGCCTGGACATATTCCTGTGGAATCTGATTTAGGTGCACTTGAATTAGCACATTCTATGATTCCATGATTCTAGAATTCTATGAAAGGCAACTTCAAATTAATGAAGATGAAAAGCTGTTAGAAATATAAAGATTTGCAAAGGCAGGTGTACATAAGTGAGTGGCCACAAAGCAAGGCTGAGGGGTAGACTTTCCCCCAGCAGCATCTGGTTCTATTCTTCTCTACCCTGCTGACCAGAAGGCAGCATCCACACACCACTGCTATGATAAACTGGTATTCAAGATAGTCATTCCTGTTATTCCAAAGGGACACGTCCTCAGCCCTATCCTAACTGTTGCAACGGACTTCCAATCTAGGTCAAAGAAAGAAGAATCCCTACATGGATACCCTCCTGGAAGATGACTTTTATGTTTTTGCTGAAAGAGAGACAAATTGTCAGTCAGTTCGTATATTTCTAGACAGCAAGCTACAAATGTGCTGTCCTCCTTCATATATAGCTACAAGAGACAATATGGACTGAATCAGCCTTGTTCCTCTTTAAAGGCTTAGTTCCTGTAGGGCCCATGCAGCAAAACAAGTTGATCTAAAACTATCAGTGAAGAAACTGTGTCAGTCCCTCACAAAGTAGTGGAAGACTGTTTCAGGATAGTACCTTCCTCTGTCCTCTTGTTTAAGCACCAAATCAATGCAGGTCCTCTATTGTGAACAGCACCTAGTGTTGGAAGTGATCTGTTATGAAGCAAGAAATGTGTGGTCTCTCATATATATATGAACTCCTACATCAGCCCTCCTCCTTCCTACTATTCATTGTGGTTTTCTGGTGGTTATTTTGGTCCGTTTCACTTGCTAGGGGCTTTTATTTATATATGTAGGTATTTATCTTTTTCCTCTGGGATAGGTGGGATTCTGAAAAGGGGAAAACTAAGCACTGAGGGGAAGCTACTCAGATGCAATGTGAAGGGACTGTATGGCTGCCCAAGTGAGAGAGAAGGGAAAGCCTTCAGTGTCCAATGGTTAAACTGTCCAGTATTGCCATTGCCTATTCTCCTGCTCTTCCTGCACTTGTCTTAGCTGTATTTAGTTGTGCAGTTGTACTTTCACTGTGAGACATGCCCTAGACATGGCTAATGTATCTGGGAATCACACTTGGGTACGCTTGAACTGAGCAGGAACTTTCCTGGCTTACAGCCTGGGATTGAGCTGAAAAGGGCCGGGAAGTGCATATGAAAAAAAAAACCAAAACCACCGTGGCAATTCCCACTGGTATCTTCATATCCCTCCTCTAATAAAGCTTCCCAAGGTACCTCATACGGCTTCCACAAGATTCACAGACAATTTAAGAGGTGATCACTAATGATGGGATGAAATGCAAGCCTCTGAACTGTCTTTTTGGTGATGTTGCTTGTTCCTGGGACTGATAATTCTTAGCAGCATGGATTGCAAATGCTGACAGCCAAGATCAGGCTGGTAAACCCCAGTCAGAAAGACAGCTGGCAGAATTGCTTAGCTTAACCCCAGGCTGCCCAGCATTGTGTGGTTCTTCAAGTGGGGATTGCAAGCATCTATCAGTCACAGAGCAACAGCAAAAAGGGACAAAAATATATTTGGAGGCCTTGGTAGAAAAACACACTCTTTGGTGGCCTTGAGAAAGTGCATTTCGATTGCTTCAGTCCTAAACTTTGCTGGTCACATAAGATTTCAAGACTAGGAAGTATAAGCTGACTGACTAACAACTCTGAAGTTAACATTGATAGAATCATAGAATCAACTAGGTTGGAAGAGACCTCGAGATCATCCAGTCCAAGACACCACCAGCTTTTCAAACTACTGCCGCTGTAGCCACTGCTAACAGCTGGGCTGCCAAGAACTGACTTTGTGCTTTGTGGTCTGGCTGCAAAAAGAAAAATCTCCAAATATTTTACTGCCAATTCTCTTGCATTAAAAGACAGGTTTTCAATGAAAACCAAAAACGGTGCAGTGAGTATCAGACCACTCACGTGGTGAAAAATCTATGTCACCCTTAGATAAGAGACAGTTTCTCACTTGTCTCAGCTTCACCTTAAAAGAAGTCCTCCAGGGAAAAAATTATCCATTTTTCTCTTCTGATCCCAGCATCTAGCCTCTGGATGGATTCCCTCTCCCCTTTGCTGCCAGCTGGAATTCATTCTCATTGGTCCTCCTGGCTTTTAGAAATCTAACTCCACTACTCAGCGGAAGCTTTCCTCAGCTAAGGAGGTATGAGATATATCAAGCACAGCCTCAGCATAAGCCCTCCTAATTCCAATTGAGCTGCCAAGGTCACATATTACAGTGCCATATTGTCCCTGAAAGTTGCTCATTTGCATCAGTATACCACTGCACTTGATAGCATTACCTCTGTTTCTTAATGAGTCTAATAAATAAACCTGGGAGCAGCAGCACTGCAGTGGCACACCCAGAGACACTGTTTCAGGTTGGAAAGGAAAAGGCACAGTTGTGACTCCTTTTTATTCTGTTTCTATGCTTGGGATGTACAAACTCAAAGGTAAGCCCAGAATTAACGGCTCTGGCTCTGCCGTTCTTCCATTTCTTCCCCTATACCTCAGTGTGCCGTCTCTTGCTGTAGTGGAATAAAACTCACTTCAACCTTTCCAGGCTATTCTGCCAGGGGAAAACAAATCCCTGTTAAAAATGATATTCCCTAAAACATGGCTGCATATTACACTTTTCAGCAGCTTTCGCTTCATATGCTTGGTACTTCTCAGCATCCTCTTTTCAAGCTAGTAACACAGCTATCACATGCATATGCTAATAAAGCACATGTACTATCCTCTCCTTCCATGTTTTCCTTTCTCTCCAGGGTCTATTTATTAGAAAAGGGATTCTCTAAATAGTGTGTCGAAACTATTTCTATTTGCTTTCCGTTATCAGCTGTGAGGTTGCACCCAGCTGATACAGATGCTCAATTTTTCCAGCTGGGAATCAGACCAAGACACAGCAGTCAGATCCCACCGGCAAGGCACAGATTTTCAAAGCTGTTGTGAGTATGAACTCATTTAAAAATCATTTAAGAACCATTTAAATTAATTACAAAAAAGAGTAAGAAAGCTTACCTTACTAACAGCTTTAGGGTCTGTACTATATCTCATCTCTCAGCCTGGATCCCAGATGGTCAGAGCACCAAATTGCTATTTGAGTTTTAATTATTCTTGTTATTATAGTCAAGATATGTCTAGAGACAAATTGTAAAGCTCCTTATGAGGGGCCAGGAAGTATGTGCACATAAAGACCATCAAAAGGCCTTGTCATACCTTGCATTGTGGCAAGGCTTAGGTCATTGAACCATCCCATGCAGATCTGCCATAGCTAGAAAAGCTGCAGGCAAACAAAGCATACATGATTTTTTTGCCTACGTAACACCAAGCATCTTGCTCCCTATCAGAGCTACTTCTGGGTTTCTGGGATCTGTGTTTGCTTTTCAAATACTTGGGTGGAGCTGATTAGAGGTGCTGGCTTGAGTCTTAGCATCATGTTACTTCACCCATACAGAGTGAGCTAAGTGAGAAATACTGTCCTGCAGATGGCATATGGGATAAAATGCTGGTTCCTAGCATTCCTCCATTCCCTGAAATTCATCCTGCACTCACAACCATGACATTGAGACTGTTCATACACCAGGCTGGGAGTCCTAACTAGCTCCATGACACATCAGAACTAGCAAAATTAGTCAGCTCTGAGGAAAGAAATGGCACCTTGAGGTAGGAGCAAGCAAATCAGGATTCAGGTAACTGAGCCAAGATCTTGTTTGGCTTTACATCTAAGGTATTTCAGTTGCATTTTCCCTATTATTAATTCATGCCCCATTCATGCATCATTGCCTGACTTAGAGTTGCATAGCATCTAAACATATATTAACCCCACTATCACTGCAAAAACAGCTCATTAAAAGGGATTTAAAATGGGGACTATAAAACCAAAATAAATAAATCTAAACCAAGGCTGGAATGCCCTTAAAATTAGAGATTTATGCTTGACTGGAGAAAACAAATGAGAGACAGCTCTCTCATTTCAGCCCTACAGATGTGTCTATTCAGCTGTACTTCCTGTATACACTTAAAAGGCAGATCCAATGTGATTCCTCTGCAGGCACGCACTAATCCCCTTACCTTCACAGACAACTGAAAATAAGTGGAAGCTGAATATTTGGTAGTTTATCTAGATTGCTCCAAACTGACCCTATTTGCTCTAATGCCACAAAACATATCCCTTTAAGCATATGCTTACGTGCTCAGCAGTTGGTTTGTGTTTCATCTGTCCATTATCTGAGTTACAAAGTACAAGAGAGGCAGTTCCACTCTATAAAAAAGACCAGTTCAATACCTTACTGTAACACTGCACCCATGCTAAGAAAGCTGGCCTTGAGGAAAACAAGTTTTATAACTCAATGTATATATATTGCAAAAAACCCCAAAGCCTCTGAGACTGTGTTTCAGCTTTGGTGCAGCTAAAGTGACACAGATTTTATGGCAGTATTTACCTCAAAATACACAGATGTAGAGGAATTTTTAAGTTTTCAGGATAACACAGTAAGACCAAGTCAGTCCTCTGCCCACTAGAATTGAAACACAGGATTTGGTTTTCTGATAGTGTTTTACAGAATGTTTATAACTAGACTATAGAACACAATTAACAGATAAGCAACCTAGCCAAAAGAAAGAGAGACCATCTAATCAAGCAAGATTAGTATTACATTTAATGCTTTGGAAGTCTTCCCTTCTGACTGGCAGGCAACATCAACATCTTACTGTTCATTTTTTTAAGAATAATAAACACATCAGTTTGAGGCATTGCAAAACTGGATGGAATTTCTGACACATTGGAAGGCTTTCCCGCCATTCAGAGAGGCCTGGACAGGCTGGAGAGTTGGGTAGGGAGGAATTTAATGAAATACAAGAAAGGTAAATCTCTACAAGACAATGTAGAGTCCTGCATTTAGTAAAGAACAACCTCATGTACCAGTATGGGGACTGACCTGTTGGAGAGGAGTGCAGAGAAGAGTGACCTGGAGGTCCTGGTGGATAGAAGGATGACCATGATCCATCAATGTGCCCTTGTGGACAAGAAGGCCAGTGGCATCCTGGGGTGTATGAGAAGGGCTGTGGTTACCAGGTTGAGAGAGGTTCTCCTCCTCATCTACTCTGCCCTGGTGAGACCACATCCTGAATATTGTGTGCAGTTCTGGGCCAGTCAGTTCAAGGACAGGGAACTGCTTGAAAGACTTCACCACAGAACCACAAAGATGATTAAGGGAGTGAAACATCTTCCATATGAGGAAAGGCTGAAGGAGCTGAGTCTCTTCAGTTTGGAGAAAAAGGAGACCTCATTAAAGTTTATAAATATGTGAAAGGCAAGTGTCAGAAGGATGGAGCCTGGCTCTTCTCAGTGATGTTCAATGATATGACAAGGGGCAATGGGTGCAAGCTGGAACATAGGAGGTTCCATGTTAACATAAGAAAAAACTTTTCCACTGTGAGGGTGACAGAACACTGGAACAGGCTGCACAGAGAAGTTGCAGAGTCTCCTTTGGAGACATTAAAAACCTGCCTGTACACATTCCTGCGTGACCTACTCTAGATGATCCTGTTCTGGCAGAGAGGTTTGACTAGATGATCTTTTGAAGCCCCTTTCAACCTCTAACGTTCTGTGATTTTGTGAATCAAATGGTATGTGGCAACAACAAAAACTCAAAGTATTTACTGCTTAATATGCCTGAGATCCAGCACATTTGAGCTTAATGCATTATTACTAGAAACATTAGTTTCAATATCTAATTTCCAAGGCACATGAAATGCTCAGACACAAGTGGAAGAGAAAACAAAAACCAAGTCCAAGCCATAAGACTGTGAACAGCTATTTTAAATAACAGGTTTTCCATTCTAATCTATAATATCTAATGCACAATATTCATGATTCTGAAACAAGGTCCTGCATTTTGCCTTTCACTTTCTTACTCATTATCCCATGTTGGAATAGATGTATCACACACACACAAAAAAATCTGTGGCATTTTAAAAAATAAATAATTTTCAGACATTTAAATAGTGTCACAATAAGAGCTGGATTTCAGAGCATTTATGAGATGAGAAATTACCACTTGATTCCTTCCAATTTTTTTAAACCTTCTTTTCTGCTAGGACTCTTAGCAAACCGCAGTCCCTCCCATTCAAGGGTGAGACATCAAATATAATGGAAGAAGAGAAGGAGCAGGAGTTTCCCAGCTGTGTAGCAGTGGCATGAATCATAAGGGGAATTTTATAACTCCCTCCAAACAGATGTAATGGCAGAAGAAGCAGACACACCCTCAGCAGATGAATCTTCAAATGTCTTGATCCTGACAACATGTTTCCATGAAATTTTATGTCCAAAATGACCCATTCCCATTTCACATACAATTGCTGCAGCATACAGCAAAGGCTGTTCATCTTTTCTTAGAACTGTTGTGAGTATTGCAGAATTGGAAAAGGTCTGTTAGGCCAAAAAGGACCTCAACAGTGATCTACAAGTTCAATGTTCCTCCCAGAAGAAACTCTTCAAGCACTGCTACTGTAAAAAGGGGTTGTTTTCACACTGCTGTACTGCTTTGAACCCGAATTAAATGTGGCAGATAACGAAGGAATATCTGTTCCCACAGCCAGTGCTATCATTAGGACAGACAGTACTCTGAACAGCACAAGCTTTTTCTCCCAAATGGTGCCTTTTGGGTTTGATTTTTCTCACAGCAGACCTACACAAAACTACTTTTAGTTAGAGACTGCCAGAAATCTGCCATGTCTCCTCAAGTTCTTTAGTGCTAACACTGCTGCTCATAAGACAATTCCATTGGTGTCCAGCAGTCTTCCATCTTTTCACAGCTGACGAGAAGCTGGCCTGAAGCAGAGACACCAAACAACTGCACAGCCATCGTTTTCTTGGTCTGTTATATCTACTCTCCAACTTCAGCACAGGAATTTACCCAGCTTTTGAGGTGGCTGGCGTTCACAGCACTGACTTAGCACACGGTGAAAAAAGCAACAACCACAGTATGTGCAATAAGTGTGCTATAATACCTACCTCAACCTCTTGCAAACTTGATCCATTGTAGCTGCTGTTTTCAGAAGTGCTGAGACTTCCCAATGCAGCTCATATGTAAAGATTTCCTGAGGATCTATCAGTTAATGGAACAGTGCCACAAAAACAAGATTGCTTCTGGCTGCTTTCAGGTATAACAGAATAGAAAGGAATGTCCTTCAACCTACCTGTGAGTGACCCATGTTTACTCCGTTGATAACAACCCGTTTCACAGAATCACAGAACTTTAGAGGTTGGAAGGGACCTCCTGTGGTGGTTTGGGTGTGTCTGTCCCATCCCCCACTTTAGAAATCACCCAGACTAGACNCTATGTTTTCCTTTCCTTTTTCACACATCTCAGCAAGGCTATGAGCGAAGTAAGCATCACCATTGGTTTCATTTCACAGCCTATGATATAGTCCTTCTCACCAAAACATTCTAGCTAGGCTCAAACTAGCACACCTCTAGAGAGCAAGTCCAACCTCCCCGCCAAGGTAGGATCACCTAGGGTAGTCCACACAGGAATGCATCCAGGTGGGTTTTGAATGCCTCCAGAGAGAAAGACTCCACAACCTCTCTGGGCAGTGCTCTGTCACCCTTAACCATAAAGAAATTTCTCCTCGTGTTGAGGCAATGCCTTCTATGCTCCAATTTGTAGCCACTGCTCCTTGCCTTATTGCTGATGATCACCAAAAAGAGCTTGACCCCATCCACTTGACACCCACCTCTCAGATATTCATATACATTGACCACATCTGTTTCCTGTCCCTCCTGCAGAGCTTGAGGAGATTTGCACCACTTTTACTGCCTAAACACCCTTTGAAGAAAAATACTATTCAGGTTGCATGAGCTAAAAAAGTTCAACTTGAAGACAAACCAATCTACCTTTAGCTCCTGGGTGTCCCTGTTGTAGTTTAAGCAGTCCCAGGTTCCCCCAAGAAAACTAGAGAGACCAAGAGGGACAGATCTGTTCATCCCAGGATGCTGTAATATTGCTACTCTGTTCCAGTTTCCAGTATCACAGCTTAAAAGACCAGTACCTGGTTGATGGAGCTCTCTTTCCCTCCTTTCCTCTCCTCCCTATGTATCTCTCCCTGGGAAGAGCACACATGTCCCTGCGTATGGTCTGTGTGCGGGAGATGGCTACCAGCTGGCAGGCAATTTTGAGCTGCGTCATGCGGCCTACTGAGGCCTTGTAGGCCTAAGGTGGAGGGGGGGGACACAGTTATGGCCTACTCCCAGGCCTGCCGAGGGTTGAACAGATGGAGGATTCTAGATGGCTTTAGTCCAATAGACTTGGCTTAGCTTGTGGATGCATTCATTCTACCTGATTGCCTTTTGCATATATACACTAGTAAACAGAATCTCTCTTTAAACTGCATCAGTGTGCAGTATCTTCATTCTCACTCTCTACAAGGAGTAAGAGTCACTCCTGTTGTCCAGTCCCAGGTAACTCATGGCCTCAAACTACAACACTGCCAAACAACATGCTTGGTAGCATCATGTTAAAGGTACTCAGCTAGTTATAAGCCTATGCGTCTTCTACACAGCTTCTACGAAGGTAAAATTCATGTTCTACCAGAGAAAAGTAACTACTCAAGGAGAGGGAACTTCTACTAAACAGCTTCTACTAAGGTAAAATTCATGTCCTACCAGAGGAAAGTAACTACTCAAGGAGGGGGACCTTCTACTAAGGTAAAACTCATGTTCTACCAGAGGAAAGTAACTATTCAAGGAGAGGGAACTTCTACTAAACAGCTTCTACTAAGGTAAAATTCATGTTCTACCAGAGAAAAGTAACTACTCAAGGGGAGGGAACTGCTACGAAACAGCTTCTACTAAGGTAAAATTCATGTTCTACCAGAGAAAAGTAACTACTCAAGGGGAGGGAACTGCTACGAAACAGCTTCTACTAAGGTAAAATTCATGTTCTACCAGAGGAAAGTAACTACTCAGGGAGGGGGAACAAAAGGAAACCAAAAAACACCTGTAAGAACTGCAGTAGAAGCCACGCAGTAATTATGCTCTTACTTGGTTCAAAACCCTCAAATATCCAGAAAATTGTGATCAACTTGTACGCCGTGTAAGATATCTGCTGGCTGGCTCTTTGATGCTCTGAAAAACACCAGTAACTGGCATAACTCAATTCTCTCTAGTTATTCAGCTGCATAGCTCAACTAGTGTTTCACACAATACCATCAGTATGAAAGCTCACTGATTCTCTGACCTGCTAGCATAATTGGATTAAAAAGTATTATTTTTGAACGGAGCTACAGCTTGAAATTTTGTGTTATCATTGAGATTTCACAGTCTCACAGTATTATCAGAGTTGGAAGAGACCTCACAGATCATCAAGTCCAACCCTTCACCACAGAGCTCAAGGCTAGACCATGGCACCAAGTGCCACGTCCAATCCTGCCTTGAACAGCTCCAGGGACGGCGACTCCACCACCTCCCTGGGCAGCCCATTCCAGTGGCCAATGACTCTCTCAGGGAAGAACTTTCTCCTCACCTCAAGCCTAAATTTCCCCTGGCGCAGCCTGAGGCTGTGTCCTCTCGTTCTGGCGCTGGCCACCTGAGAGAAGAGAGCAACCTCCCCCTGGCCACAACCACCCCTCAGGTAGTTGTAGACAGCAATAAGGTCTGCCCTGAGCCTCCTCTTCTCCAGGCTAAACAACCCCAGCTCCCTCAGCCTCTCCTCATAGGGCTGTGCTCGAGGCCTCTCACCAGCCTCGTTGCCCTGGACACGCTCAAGCATCTCAATGTCCCTCTTAAACTGGGGGCCCCAGAACTGAACACAATACTCAAGGTGTGGTCTAACCAGTGCAGAGTACAGGGGCAGAATGACCTCCCTGCTCCTGCTGACCACACCATTCCTGATGCAGGCCAGGATGCCACTGGCTCTCTTGGCCACCTGGGCACACTGCTGGCTCATGTTCAGGCGGATTTCCATCCTTCAGTCAGCAAACAGCTCTGCTGCACAGCCCGAGGAACATCTGTCTTTTCTGACAAAGCCACGTCCCCATTACAATCTTGCATATTAATCTCACATGATGTCAGAAGTACTGTTTTATGTCTGGGGAATAATCTGTCTGGATAAATTAAAACCATAAAGCAATATGGAGAAACATTTTACCAAGGACGACTGTCTCCTTGTGGATTTTTTTAGACCAGCACTAATTACTTCCATCTTCTTTTGCTCCATGACTCCAAAAGAGGAGTTTTAAATAATGTTATTAAGTTGATGCATTTGTGCCCGTATGAAAGAAGTCAGAAGCCACTGTTCACATCTGCTGTTTTTCATTTTGTGGTTTTCAGTCCCAGGGTTTCTCAATGACTGTGGAGAATCCAGCCCCTCCTACTTTCTCTTTCCTTCCTCTCTACCAGAAGTAGGGAAAAAGCCAAACCACATCAACCCATGGTAAGATATATTTAACTTGCACTACTTTGCAAACACTCCTTAACTTTTATAAGGCTCCTTAAGAATTTCAAAATGTTATGCCTTTATTTTTTCTATTCCAAATAGTCTCCTGAAGACAATAAATTAAAATACACAGTTATCTTTTAAACAAGCCCCTGTTGGCAGTAGTAAATATTTAATCAGTCTTTTGCCAGATTTTCTGCCAATATGAGCTGCCAGTCTCCTTCCTATGGGGCTTACAACTTCAAAAGTGTACTCACCAAAAAATGTTGGGGTGGGGGCATGGGGGAAGGAAGTTAATATAATTGATAAGTTAAAAAGCAAACATGTAAGATCAATATTGCTTATGGTAGAGCTAGCATCCTTCAGCATGACTCACATTAATCCAATACAGACCGTACACAGTACTTTCATCTTGAAGAAGCTACAACATCTTGCAGCCCTAACAACTTTTATAGCATGTCCTTGAAGTGTCCTGTTCCTTTCATCACTGCTGAGAAAATATCACAATCCCTTTACTTTTTCTGCCCATAATGATAGGGTGAGCAGGGCTGAGAAAAAAAAATGTAATCACAATAACAGAGGAAAAAAACATGATTCATGGGCATAGAAAGTAAATCAGTAGGAAAGCCTGTTTTGTTCTCTTTTTTATTTTGCTCATAGGTCAAGCAATCTTAATGAAGCCTCCTCCACACATACTTTATTGTTTGCTCTTATATAGATCACAGTTATTTCAAACTCCTTCTTTACTTTAAAAAGCTATACTCAAAAGTCCTGCCTAGGTTATACTGGATGCTTGACGAAGAACTGCTACAATTACAAGTATCAAAGCTAGAGGACAGCACCATGCTCTTGTCTGTGATTTACTTGCCAGTTATCAAGCAATGTTGACAGTGGAAAAGTATGAATTATGATTATTCTCTTCTGAATAACCCACATCAGGAGAAGGGGCTGCTATCTAACTGCCTAACTTCCTTCTAATTTTGAGCATGCAAATGAAGGTTGCTAGCTCCCTGTAATTTTATCTGTTTACATGAATAAAGGTGATAAATTACCCTATTATATTTCCATACACCAATTTGAAGCTGGATTGAAGTCAGGTCAAGAATCTGTTTCAATGAGTCTTCCTTGCTACATATTTAGTGAGGGCTCTTACCTGGTAGCAGAGTAGAAAAAGCCTTTGGGCAGTGGGTAGGAAAGAGGGGAAGAAAGGAGAGACATAATGCTACAAAGGTGTCTTTGCAGCATGGAGACATTACTACACTGGCCTAATATGTCTTTCACAGCTGGTAATGGTTGTTAAAATAAAGTAAACATAGATATTAGTGTGACAGCATCCAAAATACATTCCCAGGACCCCTAGACAGCCAAGCTGAAGTCTTTGCCATTGCAGGTTCATTGCTACTTGGAGCTCCCCAAAACAGCTAGATGTAATTGCTAGCCTGGGGAAAGCTGTTTTTAAGTGCAGAGCAGACTGACAGTGTCTGGCAGGGGCTTTCTCACTTTCTTCTGGCCTTTTTCTCCAACTCTTGGTAGACTCAATTCACCTGCTCTCCCTACTTTGCTCCATGCTGTGCTTTTCTTCTAACTTCAGTTTGTTTTTCCCTTTGAGTGACCTTTCTCTCCCTCTGCCTCTACACTTCACTCACAGCATAATGGTGATGAAGATGAAACAATTGCTGCATCTGAACATGATTTATAAGCTCATTCCCTCCTTCATTCTACTGACAAGACCAAAAGGCTAAAGCTCAGTTCCATCCATTCCCTACCATCCCAGTTGCTTGTTCATTTCCCTCTGAGATTAAAAAAGCTCTCCCAGACACAGTTTCAAATTCCTGAGACACTAGTATTGACTGGAGAACCCACTTCCAGCTCTATACAAACAGATCAGGAAATATCTATGGAGTATTGAAATATAAACCACCAATACTGATGAGTCTGCACTTTTTTTGGACCACAGTACAGCTAATTCAGAGTTCTCAAAAATAAGAGGTCAGTATGCAAATCTGACCAAGAAACAAATCCAGGTCAAATCACATCTCAAAATAAGCATACCCTTTTCCCACTGAGTCAGTGTGTCTGACTGAAAAATTAACTCAGTTTTAACCTTGTTTGATACTCTGAACAGGAGTAATCTAATAACAACCAGCAAGACCTTTTTTTGCCTGATGTCCCAAACAAATGAACAGTGGGAAATTCTCTGCTAGAAGCCCTGTCTTGGATCAGCATCTTTTCCAGGGACACAGAACCTCTTAAGCTCATGCAACAGAAGCAGTTTATCTGACTTGCTTCAGTGTATCAATTCTGTGCAGACCTGGGGTGGTGAGACACCTATAAATGTTACAGTACTTGACTTTTTTTCCCCCCTTTTTTGTGTTTTTTCCCTTCTTTTTCTGTTTATGGAGCCATCCACCAAAGGTAGGCAGTCATAGCCCATTACATTTTTCACCTTTGTTATAATAGGGACACATTTCACCAAAAAAAAAAAAAAAAAGGAACAAACAAACAAAACCCCCAACCTCTCTAACTGTAGATTTATCTGTCTGGTTTGGAAGGCAGATGTGGAACTAAAAAAACAACATGCCCTTTTATGACATCTTCAGGCATGCTTCCTCAGAACCAATTTCCTCATTGAGGTACTAGGATGCGTCCAGAGAAAAGCAACAAAGCTGGTGAAAGGCCTGGAACACAGTCCTATGAGCAGAGGCTGAGGGAGCTGGGGTTGTTTAGCCTGGAGAAGAGAAGGCTCAGGGGGGACCTCATTGCTGTCTACAACTATCTGAAGGGAGGCTGTAGCCAGGTGGGGTTGGTCTCTTCTCCCAGACAACCAGCAATAGAACAAGGGCACACAGCCTCAAGTTGTGCCAGGGGAAGTATAGGCTGGATGTTAGGAGGAAGTTGTTGACAGAGAGAGTGATTTGCCACTGGAAGGGGCTGCCCAGGGAGGTGGTGGAGTCACTGTCCCTGGGGGTGTTCAAGAAAAGCCTGGCTGAGGCACTTACCACATGGTCTGGTTGACTGGATAGGGCTGGGTGCTAGGTTGGACTGGATGATCTTGGAGGTCTCTTCCAACCTAGTTGATTCTATTCTATTCTAGTTCCAGCCCCCCTGCCATGGACAGGGACGCCACACTAGATCAGGTTGCTCAGAGACATATCCAGCCTGGCCTTAAAAACTTCCAGGGATGAGGCTTCCACCACTTCTCTGGGCAACCTGTTCAAGTGTCTCACCACCCTTATGCTGAAGAAATTCCTCACATCAAATCTGAATCTACCCACTTCTAGTTTTGTTCCATTCCTCCTAGTCTTACCACTACCCAACATCCTAAAAAGTCCCTCATCAGTTTTCTTGCAGGCCTCCTTCAAATACTGGAAGGCCACAATAAGGTCTCCTTGAAGCCTTCTCTTCTGCAGCCTTAATAACACCAGCTCTCTCAGTCTGTCTCCATAGGAGAGGTGCTCCTATATCTGAAGGACCTGGATGTGCCAGAACATGTCCAGAGAAGGGCCACGAGGATGATCAGAGGGCTGGAGCACCTCTCCTATGGAGACAGACTGAGAGAGTTGGGGTTATTAAGGCTGGAGAAGAGAAGGCTTCAAGGAGAGGACATATAAAGGGGGAGAGGACATAAAAAAATAACAGAAGTGACTTCACACAAATGTGTGCCAGAACTAATAACATGAGAGAGTTACAAGGACAGCTTCTCAGACAGTATCAGTTACGTTAACAGGAACAGACCATTGTGGTAACACTCCAGAGCTCTGTTATAAAGGCCACTGACATTTAGAACCATTTAAAGATGTTTATTTGTTGATAAATCGAATACTTTCTATATAAACCATATGAAATTTCCACCAGCAGGAGACAAGAAACATATCTATTTTCTTTGAACCCGTAAAAATCAGATGTCTTAGGGTAAAGAATTGCACCTCTGGTTTTGGTTTGGTTTTTGTTGGTTTTGGGTTTGTTCTTTTTTTTTCCCCAATTCTTTCTGTAATCTTGAGATTGAGTATCTGCTTCGTACTTCCCTGGAACTACATTTCAAATAAACACATAGTGACAGCTCCTGCCAACTCTCTCCAGACTGTTAAGGACACAGCAAGTATTTCTGGACTTCTTTGAAAGGGAAAGAAGTGGATGACACACCCAGAATCATCGAGCGCTTGCATCATTGCTCTGAGCACATTCCCATCACCTCTGGAAAAGCTGAGTTTATTTGTTGCTATTTGTTGTGAGCCCCTGCTTGTTCCATCTTTGGCAAAAGGAGTTTTACAGCATGCAGGCTTTTGCAGACAGGATTCTTCTTTCTACTTTCAGCTACATTTCATTTGAGATTCTCAGCTGCTTTTTAAATCCCTGCTATAAGCAGGGACCATGCTTTAACAATCAGCTACTATTTGCTTTGCAAAATAGGAATGTTTTCAGCAGCATGAAATTTTGCCCAGAGTCCTACAGGCTCAAGTTCTAGCACTTGCATACTCTTTGTTGAGATCTGTAGCAATGCAGTGTGTCTTTCCAGGCCATTACTTGAAATTACAATGGATAGAACCCAGATTCTTCCTACATTTACAAAGATTTGTACATGGTTTTCATTTAATTCTTTAAAAATTCTCCTTATGCACATTTAAGGAATTGTATTTCTTAGCTAGACTGGGTCTAAGAAACCCAGGTTTCTTTATATAACTGCCTGTAGGCAGTTGGAATGGGTGCAAATTGCATTTAGGAAGTATTGTTACGAGCAGCAATGGGTTCAGAGAGAATGGGGCCTGCACCCAGTCAAAGCAAAGGGCTCTCAAGAGAAAGAATGCTATTTTTCCATCCTCAGAAATGCTATTTTTCCATCCTCAGAAAGACTCCAGTTCTCTGGTCTCCTTGCTGCGTAGGGCTACTCCTGCCATTTCTGAGAGCTCCAGGATTCTTTCTAAACCCTGTCCCACACTCTTCCTGAGCAGTGGGGTTGAGAATTCATTTCAATTCACTTGTGTTCTCTTCCTCAAGAGTATCATTAAAGAACCTATGTGGGAGAAGTCCTATTTAAATCCAGCCACATCTAACAATGGCAATAAAACATGATTGCATGGTTAAGCTTATGGAAAGCCAAGCACAAGACCTGGACCAGTATTCTTTTAATCAAATAATTGCTATTCAGGCAAGATTTTCAGTGCAACAATTATTTCCTCTTAAAAGCCAAAAAAATACTTGAATGAACTCAAGCACTTCAATGACTTTATTTAATGCCCATCATAATATTATATTATAAATATATTAGAATAATTTGCCAGCTTTGTATATATTTTCATTTCTGATCACACCACTAGAAAAATAATACCACTCTCCAGGAAAAAAAAATATATGGAAAAACACTGTTATTGGAAAGAAGCTTCTTCTTTAGCTTGCCAAGCAGCTACCAGCCTTCCAAGCAGCAGAAAGGGCATACAGTAGGGTTGCTATACAACATAATCAGTGGGACTTGGAGAATTGCTTTGCCATTTCCAAACGTATAATGACTGTTCTGAAACGGCAGCGTTTTGCATGAGGAGGATTTGAAGGGAAGCAGGTGGCTACTGTTAACGACAGTAAACATTGTACCGCTGTTAGGGATGGGATAGGAGGAGGGCAAGAGCCTCGTGGCAGAGGATTTCGTTTCCTCACGATCATCACAGACAAGGATCTACAAGGTAAAAAGACAGCTCTGCCTTGACACATGACCAGTGCACTGAAACTGTAACCTCCACAGGTTCTTACCTTCTTTAATACATGCTAATAACTGTCTGGCCATGCTGATTGCTTGTTTTGCCTTGATGATTTCATTGTAACATTTCACACAGAGCAGTATTACATGTGAAGGGTCACCAAAGACCCTTTGTCAGAGCTCACTGTTAAACTTCAGAGGAGGGAGGGAAGAAAGGAAGNGGGGGGAAGGGGGGAAGGTTTTGAGGCTATTTGCTTGTCTTTAACAGGTTTAGATTAACTTCTGAGTATAAAGAAATCCATTACAGCATCTAAACATGACAGCATCTACGCTTCATCATAATATCTGTAAACAGCAGCCTCTTTTATCTACAGAATGGATCAAAATCTAGTCACCATGAGATAATTTCAGAAAGATTTTCCAGAAAGAGGATGCTTTTGCATTCCATGAAATACAGCTTGTCTGCCCTGCTCACCTTGCAAATTACCCAGCCTAAAGACTATCAGTAAAATCAACTGTATATATATAAACATGCATATTGCTTTGGGAAGAAAGAATTCCAGCAGCCTGGCTCTGTTAACTGCGAGGTCACAAAAATCTCACTAATTCTTACTCCCACCACTGAAACTCTGCCCTGATTGAAGGGAAAGGATGCAGGGTTGGGAAATCACTCACAAAAAAAGTCAACCAACCAGCAGTGGGAGGTGAGCTGCATGCTCTCCTCTTCCCCCACTACGCTGATGTGGTTCTTTTGTTAATTATCTTATGCCTGCTGTCCTCCTTCTGAGGATTGAGCCCATTTGTGCAGACCACCAAGATTACTGAATAGCATGAATGCACCCAGCAAAGTGCCCTTAACAGGCATCTGCTTGCCAAAAGAGAATTACCTCTGTTCTCAGAGTTAGGAGAAAGCACTTGTTTTTAAATGGGAAAATGTATTAATAGCATCCCTGTTTCTTCCCCTCTGCAGGCTAATGTACTCCAGAAAACAGGTTTGTTGTTTTTTTCAAAAGAGAAGGAATATATCTGGAAGAGCTCCTTGTTAAACTACTGGCTACATACAGATAATACCATCCTGGGGACAATTTTCTCCTGCTACTTTTAATGTCAAGTAGCATTTTCAAAATCATTTTGTCAGATAGCTCTTCCTCACAGGAAAGGCTCGAATTCTGAAGGCCCCCAAAGTAACAGTAATACACTGCCTCTCCTCTACAGCCAGCTTGGCAAGATACTAAATGTCCTTGAATTTTACTATTTAAAAGGGTACCTTTCCTGGTAGGATTTTACACCAAAAGTAATCCCTTTAGGAGTACAAAGGACTCAGATGGAATTTAGAAATAATAATAGTAACTACATTAACAATAATTCTAATAGTCAGTAGTTTATTAAGCTTAGCAGAATTTTACCATAAGGTGCCCCATATCTCAGCTTATGTAGATTTTGGCCCTGAAGTGGTCAGGCAGCTAGAACAGAAGACTGTAGTTGCCTTCCAACTGAATCAATCTACTCTATACATGAGCAACCATTATTATCAGTGTTCCCACTTAAGAGACAGGGAAACCAGAACACAGGCTAACACCATTATCACCCATTCAGCGTCAAAGTCAGAGGGGGAGTTGATAGTGGAGCAAGGAACAAAAGTCCAAACATTAGAATTCTGGACTTTAGTTGGCAGACCAGTATGCCTCCATACTGAAGTCACACTGATCCCATACAGAGATCACAGTCTCACAGTATCATCAGGGTTGGAAGAGACCTCACAGATCTTTTACCACAGAGCTCAAGGCTAGACCATGGCACCAAGATCTACTCAAAAGAGTCCAACAGGAGGGCTACAAAGGTGACTAAGGGGCTGCAGCAGTGCCCTATAAGGAGAGGGTGAGAGACCTGTGGCTTTTTGGTCTGGTCAAGAGAAGAGTTACAGGGGATCTAATAATGTTTATAAATATATCAGGGCTGGGCATCAAGAGAGAAGGGACAAATGCTTCTCAGTTGTGGCCTGTGATAGGACAAAGCGCAGTGGATATAAACTACAGCACAGGAAGTTCCACCTCAAGACGAAGAAGAACTTCTTTACTGCAAGAGTCTCAGAGCACTGGAACAGGCTGCCCAGAGAGATTGTGGAGTCTCCTTCTCTGGAGACTTTTGAGAACCATCTGGATGTGTTCCTGTGTGACCTGAGCTAGATTTTATGGTCCTACTCTGGCAGAGGAGTTGGACTCAATGATCTATGGAGGTCCCTTCCAACTCCTAACACTCTGTGATCCTGTGAAACATATGACTCCTAATGTTTTGAACAGAAATGAGGAAAGAAGGTCTTATCAGAAAGCAGCAGAAAAGAGCAGTGACAGAAATAATGGTGCAAAATTGCTCTGGAGAAATCTGGGTCTATCAAAGAAAAGACAAAAGTAAAACAGCAGTCAGGACTCTCTGGATACATTGGGTTGGCCTCATCAGATACAATATCACTGCCCGTACAAAACCCAGTCAGCTCAGGCTCCTTTCACACTCATGAAATAGAAACTGCTACATGTTGATGTCAAGTGCTTGGTGACGCACACACATCTGTTCATCCCAGGGCAGTGTGCGAAACTTCATCTCCCTCACAAGCAGATGTCTACAGACCTTTGACGGACTGCCAGTAGGACCATCTGAAATGTAGAGGAAGATACAGACCTCCAGATCCAGCTGGGACATACAGCACCTCCAAAGGCCTTTGACACCATCTCCACAACAAGCTCCTAGCCAAGTTGGCAGCTCATGGCTTGGACAGATTCACTCTGTGCTGGGTCAGGAACTGGCTGGAAGGCCAAGCCCAGAGAGCAGTGGTGAATGGTGCCACATCCAGTTGGCAGCTGGCACTAGTGGTGTTCCCCAAGGATTAGTGCTGGGTCCAGGCCTGTTCAATATCTTTATTTATGATCTGGACGGGGCATTGAGTCCAGCATCAGTAACTTTGTATATGACACCAAGCTAGGAGCTGGTGTGGAGCTGTTGGAAGGTAGGAGAGCCCTGCAGAGGGACCTGGCCAGGCTGGATGGGTGGGCAGAGGCCAATGGGATGAAATTTAACAAGGTCAAGTGCAGGGTTCTGCACTTTGGCCACAGCAACCCCAAGCAGCGCTATAGGCTGGGGACAAAGTGGCTGGAGAGCAGCCAGGAAGAAAGGGAGCTGGGGGCACTGGTGGGTAGTAGGCTGAAGATGAGCCAGCAGTGTGCCCAGGTGGCCAAGAGAGCCAATGGCATCCTGGCCTGGATCAGGAACAGCGTGGCCAGCAGGACAAGGGAGGTTATTCTGCCCCTGCACTGAACACTGGTCAGGCCACACCTTGAGTGCTGTGTCCAGTTCTGGGCTCCTCAATTCAAGAGAGATGTTGAGGTGCTGGAAGGTGTCCAGAGAAGAGTGACGAAGCTGGTGAAAGGCCTGGAACACAAAGCCTATGAGGAGAGGCTGAGGGAGCTGGGATTGTTTTGCCTGGAGAGGAGGAGGCTCAGGGCAGACCTCATTGCCATCTACAACTACCTGAAGGGAGGCTGTAGCCAGGTGGGGGTTGGTCTCTTCTCCCAGACAACCAGCAACAGAACAAGGGGACACAGCCTCAAGTTGTGCTGGGGGAGATATAGGCTGGATGTTAGGAGGAAGTTCTTGCCGGAGAGAGTGATTGGCATTGGAATGGGCTGCCCAGGGAGGTGGTGGAGTCACTGTCCCTGGAGGTGTTCAGTGAAAGCTGGATGAGGCACTTAGTGCCATGGTCTGGTTGACTGGCTAGGGCTGGGTGCTAAATTGGACTGGATGATCTTGGAGGTCTCTTCCAACCTGGTTGATTCTATTCTATTCTGTTTTTAAAGGCCAGAGTTGATATTTGTAAATAACAATTATCAACTCTATCAGCTGATGAATGGTAAGGACTGGCAAAGCAGGGAAGAGTTCCCAATGACTTAGACATTGAAATATGCTAATATAGCTAATTTACAGCATGTTGCCTTTTAGCTTTTTGAACTGTTTTGTTGCTCCTCCAGTTTGCAACGCTCCCATTGCGCATTGCGTAAGAGATCGGTGAGGAGAAGGCAAGGCAGACTGATGAACCTCCATTAAAATGGAGAACACGAGCCTGGAATACTTCATGTTAAGCACAGAGAGAAATTTGTTTTCTGATGAGAAATAAAACAGACCCTTGAACTTAAAAGTCAATGACAGAAAAAAAAAAAAAACCAACACCCTAGGAAGATATGATTTAAAGTAGCAAAAGAAAATGATTCAGGAGTCAATAATTTTTCAAAAGGATTAACTAGAGCATAGGCAGCATTACTCATAATGAGATAGGATGAGTATGAGAAGCTCAATTTGCATGCTATTTAGATTCAACAGATAGTTACACTGTTGATATCTAAAGTGCTGTTGTTGTGACAGTAAAGGTAGAGGTCTTGTACATCCTCTGAAAACTAATAGAGTTCAGAGAAACCGGTAAAAATTGTGATCTTTTTGGTATCTAGTGGGGTTTAAACTATACAAGAAGGATGGTCTTTTAGATGACTAAATTTCCTTTTTATCATCAGGTCACGGAGGTTGGCAAAAAAAGGCATCAAAGCAATTTTTTTATAATTCAGATTTATCTACCTCTGGGATTCAGCTACGAATATAATGCCAAATGGAAAACAGTAGGTAAGCATGAGAGCTGAAGTAATTTATCACTGCTATCTTTCTCAACAGATAAGCATTTCTTTGTTTGGACAAATACACATTACAGTACACGAAAACAAAAATGTTTTGAACAGCACAGCTTCCATAATGAAATTTCAGAAAACATTCAGTGTAAAAGTTTTGGTGCACAAAGAAGATTGTTAATTTTCCTTCCACATGACAAATAGATAAACACCTCTACGTGAAACATAAAGTACCAGGCACTATTCAGGTTCGTATTTTTCAGTGCTTCAGAAAGCACAGAGACGTGTACTTAAATTATTAATTTCTCAGCATATAAACTTTAAAAAGCCTAAACAATTCAATTGAAAACCAGTTCAGCTGATAAAGAATAACAACTGGTTTTCCCTTAGACTGTCACTTACATACCAAATGTTGATTCTGAAAAAAAAAACTGATTTCTTTCCAGTTGTGATGATTCCTCAGATCCTCCTACTGCAGCCTCGCTGTCTGCTATTTGTGCTGTCAGCAGCAGCTGTATCACCAGTCTAAGTTTCCCCATTTGGTCATCTTCACAGTATCACCAAGGTTGGAAGAGACCTCATAGATCATCAAGTGCAACCCATTACCACAGAGCTCAAGGCTAGACCATGGCACCAAGTGCCACGTCCAATCCTGCCTTGAACAGCTCCAGGGACGGCGACTCCACCACCTTCCTGGGCAGCCCATTCCAGTAGCCAATGACCCTCTCAGTGAAGAAACTTTCTCCTCACCTCAAGCCTAAATTTCCCCTGGTGTAGCTTGAGGCTGTGTCCTCTTGTTCTGATGCTGGCTGCCTGAGAGAGCAACCTCCCCCTGGCTACAACCACCCCTCAGGTAGTTGTAGACAGCAGGCCTGGTGATTAATCAATTGGAATTTAGTGTATGTCTATTTGCATGGTGCATGCTTCATTCTAACTGCTTGGACTCAGCAAGGTAAACAAGAATAAAGAGCTATATAGTTCTTTCTCATCCCCCAAAGTATATGAGGGAAAACTATAATTACAAATGGCATGTGAAATCCAGCTACCATGAATAACAAGAAGTAGAAGAAAAGGTGGTTGTATTTTTACCAATCAGATAAAATGTATGAGATTCTAATACGTACTCAGATTGTTTCCAAAAGCTGATAAAAAAGATTGGAATCTGGAAGCATTAGTATTAAAGGAAATAAATTATGTGAGTTTTCTCTTATTTCCTCTCCTATGTGATTAATTAAAGGGAGTCAGGTATCTACTGTGTTTTGACACCAGTGTCAGATGTGACTGCTGATACACTGATTCAACGATCTATCAAAATGGAGAATGAAAAAGAAAGATGCTTTAAAGTAGAAACAGAGATTATAGCAAATCAAAACCACTGTTTGTATCAGATGTCTATGTGAGCCTTCTAAATTTGCAGAAAGGCAAACAAAGCAGTTGCCTGGTCAACCCTTTGACTGCCACAACTAGTGGCTACTGGAAGGAAAAGGAGGAGAGACGGTTTTCTCTTAGGAGTAAAGGCAAGCACAGACAAAAAGAAAAAGGAATTTGAGGATGATCTGTGCAGAGTCTAACAGGAAAGAAGAAAAGTCAACAGAAAGAATCCTAGAAGGTCCTCACTGTCTTGCTGAATCTTCAAGGAAGAGTACAAAATTACAAAGGAAAGACTAAAAAGCCTTTTGGAGAAAGGATAGATTGTACAGTGGGAAGGAAGCCAGATACAAATTAAGCTAAATCAGTGAGAGGATAGAGAGATGCTGCAGAAATGGACAGTGTGAGCCCTGTTTTATTTTCATGTTCACAAAAGCAATGCGAAAGTCACTTTGCTTTAAAAAAGTAAAGGTCTAGTATGGGCCAGCAGTCTTTGCACAACTGATACAGTGGTAACTTTTCCTTTGCCCTGGGCCTCCAAAACTACTTACCACTGGTACTCAAATTTTAGGGCAGAAGCGGATCACTGAAGAAGAGCATTCCTTTTCCAGTCCTTTTAGGACTTCTTCACCAAAGAGTATCTTTCCTGCAGGCTTAACATCTTCTAAGGATTCAGAATTCAGCTTTGTTATAGGTTTAAGACTAGTGTCCTGATTGTAAATAAAAGTCTTCCAAAGAATTCAAGAGAGTCCAGGGTGATGGACATCTCCAAGGGGCTGAAAAGAACACAAGAGATATCTTTATCCCATTCCATTGGTCTGCAAAATCCCTATGTAATCTGAAGCACAGCTTCTTCTTCCCTCTTCTTGCTTCTTTTCCCCCTTTCTCTCCTTCTGGATTTGCTTGCTTGTCCTGCTTGCTCTGTCTGGGTTATGGTAAGACCAGTGGCAGGCATGGGAGAGAGATAATACTTTGTTAGCTGGCCACAGCCTTGTATCTGGGCTTTTGTTGGTTATATGTTTATGTCTACGTACATTATCTTTTATATTTAATTTATTTTTGTATTTGGTCTACTTTTGTAGAATTATTTTCATTTAACTTCCAAATTCTGTGCAAATGCAGTTATTTACTCCTTGGGGGTGGCACAAATCCCAAATTCTGTGTGGTGCAAGATCACCACAAGCTTTTAGTTTATGACCTCCAGAACAGACAGGATTCAAGAAACTCAGCCCATAGGCTGCTAAACTTATCATATGCTTCTTGAGATATTCAACACTTCCAAGAATTCTTTACAGTGAGGGTGGTAAGACACTGGCACAGGTTGCCCAGGGAGGTTGTGGATGCTTCCTCCCTGGAGGCGTTTAAGGCCAGGCTGGATGAGGCCTTGAGCAACCTGCTCTAGTGGGAGGTGTCCCTGCCTATGGCAGGGGGTTGGAGCTGGACGATCCTTGAGGTCCCTTCCAACCTAAACCATTCTATGATTGTAAGTATGGCGAAGCATACATTCTCCTGTGCATTATAATCTCAATCCCAAACTGGCCTGCAAAGAGGTGAGAACTATGCCATAAAGGAGCCCTCACCAAAGAGCAATCTAGGAAGGACAGATGCATGAATGGATCTATAGCTGGGTCATATTCATGCTAGAAGCAAGAAGTTGCCAACAATTATTTTTCCCTTTCAGATTTTCAAGAAGATAATGTAAAAATTAATGTCTGATGAACTGGCAGCAAAAAGAACTGCTAGAAAGATGATGATGTGGCATAATGAGGTTATGAACCAGACAATAATATGTCTGCAGTGTAGGAAAGTTCTATAATAACTTTCTGAGTTGCCTGTATCAATTCAGAAGGAAAAGTAGTCTCCAAGCAAGAGAAAGTATTGCAGCAAGTGCCCTCACTGATTTAGCATAGTAACGTTTACCTTTCCTTATAAGCCATCAGAGAGACAATTCTATATTGTGTAAATACAGTGGGGACATGGATTAATTTCAAACCTATCACATAATCTGATGAGATTTCCCTTGAGATCTCCTAACACTGCGTAGCATCGTGAGCCATTATTTCCATACTTATTGGAAATAACGTCTGAGCCCAGGCAAAGCACAATATTCCCACTGAGAGTTGCCATGACAGGAGTGGAATTAATTCTTACTGTGGTGTACACATTGTCTTTTTGGCATTATCAGCATGCACCCCAAATAATATTTCAATCCATGATGGTACAATATACCTGATTTACTTGTGGCAATTAACAAGGCAGGAATAGAATAGGACAGAATCAACCAAGTTGGAAGAGACCTCCAAGATCATCCAGTCCAACCTAGCACCCAGCCCTAGCCAGTCAACCAGACCATGGCACTAAGTGCCTCAGCCAGGCTGTTTTTGAACACCTCCAGGGACGGTGACTCCACCACCTCCCTGGGCAGCCCATTCCAATGCCAATCACTCTCTCTGGCAACAACTTCCTCCTAACATCCAGCCTAGACTTCCCCTGGCACAACTTGACACTGTCCTACTGTCTCCTCCCTTGTCCTACTGGCCACACTGTTCCTGATCCAGGCCAGGATGCCATTGGCTCTCTTGCCCGCCTGGGCACACTGCTGGCTCATCTTCAGCCTACTATCCACCCGTACCTCCAGCTCCCTTTCTTCCTGGCTGCTCTCCAGCCACTCTATCCCCAGCCTGTAGCGCTGCTTGGGGTTGCTGTGGCCAAACTGCAGAACTCTGCACTTGGCTTTGTTAAATTTCATCCCATTGGCCTCTGCCCACCCATCCAGCCTGTCTAGGTCCCTCTGCAGTGCTGACACTAGCTATGCTGGCATCTTTGGATCTATCTGAAGACTCAGTTATATTAAAATAATTTTAGATTTCCAAGTTCCTTTCCTGCAAACTTTTACCAAATATTTCTGATGTATTTTTACAAACAAACTTTCTCCATTTTTTGTTGATCTGTTTTCCTTACCTGACTCTCACAAGGATGCCAGTAACACTGTTGCTTGTCACCACGGAAACAACCGTCTGGTCAATATAGCTGATGTCATTGAATGAATCAAGTAAGATGATCATGGAAATTATTGTTAAAAATTAAAAATCAAACAATCAAACTTCTAAAGAAATTCAGCAGCAATCTGGAACAACCCAAAAAGAAATCCCAATTGAATGTGATGACTTAATTTTGGTTTTCAAAACTACAGTTTTTGAAGCTTTCTGTGTTTGTCTGTGGGTGGCAGCCTCTGAATAAAATCCAGTGGAATGGATTTTAGCAAGACCATCTCGTTCTTAACATATCTCACAATGAGGTTGCTGCAGCTTCAAACCCATCTCTGCCAAAACTTTGATTGGAGGTTGAGGCGTGACAGTCTTCTCCCCAAGGGTATGCTGAGACCTGACTTGTCCTCTTAATTAGCCACTTAACCATTCCAGCCAAAAAGACTGAGCATGCAACTGTCTGCAAACAGCCTGCCATTACCCAGCAGCTTTAAATATTATGTATATATTTATATCTTTATCTCTCTCCATTTTCCAGACAGAAATAATGGTAGGTCAGAAATCTTCTCAGCTGTTGTGTCAGTGCTACAGTGACGTCTATTTGACGGATTAATGTTGATCTAGGATTCTGTAAAACCTTGGGGGGAAAAACTGGAGAAGGGGAAGGGAGATACCATTTCACGGTCTATGGCAGCCTTTTGGAGATTTACCCACAGCAAAAGCACAAATGAAGGAAAATAAATAAACCCATTTAGGATTTTGACTAAACTATTTTTTTATTACATTATTTCTTATAGCTACCGGTAACACGGAGCTAAAAATGGTATTTCAAAGGCAAATCTAATTCTAGAAATAAGAAAAAAATTATATTTACTACATTATCTTAATGCCTTGAAGCTTTATACTTTAATCACATTTTGCATGAAAAGCTATCCTCAACTTTATTTTATCAACATCAGTGATGATGACTTAGAAGCAGCCACTTTCATCACCATCACATGAGAAACCTCTAGGGGATTAAACTTTAGGAGACACTCTCCCCCCCAAAAAAGAGCCTGTTTTCTAGCCTTACTAATTAAATGTAGTTAATCTACTAGACCCTGGAATTTAAGTTGTTTTGGTTTTAAATAAATAACCCCCCTGACCATTTTTACTTTGCACGTGATTAATGCTACAACAACTCTGCTTTCTCAGAGAAAATAAAGAGGCAATAATATTAGGTGACGGTGAAGTTCATCGCAGCAGGTCGATTGAGAGTGTCAGGATTCATTAGCATGTGTGTGACTGGTAAATAATTGAGTTAATTTTAGGTTGAGTGACATATTTAGAAAACTACAAATCACCTTATTTCGTTAATTTAATCAACCTTTGCTCTTCCCTGGATAGTTCAGCATACATCTGCAATATTAAGTTGGAACTGACTATTTAGTCTGCAGCCCTCACAAATACCAGTGATTTGCAAACTTTCAAAATCATCAGCTGTATTAAATGCTGGCCTCCAGCAAGGAGTTCAACACAAACAAAGCATCATGATTACAGAGAAAAGAAAGAAAAAAAAAAAACAACCCAAAAACAGGGAAGAAAAAAAACCCAAAACCCAACAACAACCTATCAACAAGAAAGCTGAAAAGGCTATTTCTAACTGAATTCATGCTGAAATCTCAATTTGCTCAATCATTTGTGTGCATGCCGTGTGCAGTTCTGGAGCCCCCAACACAAGAAGGACATGGAACTGCTGGAGCAAGTCCAGAGGAGAGCCACGAAGATGATCAGAGGGCTGCAGCAGCTCTGCTATGAGGACAGGCTGAGAGAGTTGGGGGTCTTCAGCCTGCAGAAGAGAAGGCTTCGAGGAGACCTTAGAGTGGCTTTCCAGTATCTGAAGGGAGCCTACAGGAAGGCTGGGGAGGGACTATTGACAAGGTCTGGGAATGTCAGGACGAGGGGGAATGGGTTTAAGCTGGAAGAGGGGAGATTTAGATTGGATGTTAGGAGAAAGTTCTTTACAGTGAGGGTGGTAAGACTCTGGAACAGGTTGCCCACGGAGGTTGTAGATACTTCCTCCCTGGAGGCGTTTAAGGCCAGGCTGGATGAGGCCTTGAGCAACCTGCTCTAGTGGGAGGTGTCCCTGCCTATGGCAGGGGGTTGGAGCTGGATGATCCTTGAGGTCCCTTCCAACCTAAACCATTCTATGATGTATGCTGAAATCTCATTTTGCTTTGAATCTAAGAATGCAAAATGCCAAGGTCCACAAGATACCAATGCAGAAAGATTGAAAATCGTTTGAAAAATTTACTCTACCCTCAAGTACTTCTTTGTGACACTCTGTTAGCCCAATTAAATCACATCACAAAACCAAAAAAACTGCACTGTGTGTGGATCTTCCAGCTTTGGATTCTGAAAAAATAAAAGGGATGTTTTCAAAGGCAGGAACCATCTTTTTCAAAGCCTGGATTTATTTGGACGTAAGTCACAATTCCCAGCTAATGTGAGCTATTCATTTATTTTTCATCGGATATCTTCTGATCTCTTAGCACAAAAGTTTCTTTTCATTTCCAAAAGACTTTCTATTAGCATTAGATTTGATAGTGAACATGACAATATTTAGGTAACACAGAGGGCTTTCCTACATAAAATTTAAGCCGTGAAGAGATGCACTGGCAAAAAGGGTAATTACTCTTCGGTTTCGTGGTTTGAATACATAAACAAATTGCTTGTGGATTACTGGCAGCTACAAACAGGGCTCTGCCACTTAACTGTTTGTTATTAATACCCAAGCAATTAATGCAATTATAAATATGGAAAAGGAAAATATCAACACTATTTACATAGGTTGGTTACGAGGAAGTAAAAGACTTTGTCAGCTGTAACACAACGCAAATTGCCGCAAAACCTTTAATACAATCATAACATGCATGTATATATTCAAGGCACTACAGCTTATATTCTAGGTCTGTCCTCCTGGGATCAATTTATGGTATTCCGCACTGGGTATCTTGTCCTGACAAAATAATGATACTTGGTTCCCTTGTTGCTACGTTTAGCTACTGCACACTTGAAGCACAGATAGGATTACAGACCCAAACACTGCCCTGTGAATAGTAATACACACCGCTGGGATGCCCGGGGACAGGAAAGAGCAGGAATGATTAGCATCTACACAGCACCACACATGAGTGTGCACCTGCCTCTCCAAGACAGAAACAGTTTCCTCAAGCAAACACCATAAAAAAAAGTGAAGCAGTCAACAGCAGATCATATCCACTTGTCTACTGCTGGCATTGGTTTCCTGAGTGTTCAAAAATCCACTCAGACATTTACCCCATGCATGGCATGTAGTGACAGGCAGCAATTCTGCATTGGAGGTTCAAAACCCACTCAGACATTTACCCCATGCATGGCATGTAGTGACAGGCAGCAATTCTGCATTGGAGGCTCAAAACCCACTCAGACATTCACCCCATGCATGGCATGTAGTGACAGGCAGCAATTCTGCATTGGAGGTTCAAGAGGTCTAACAAAATTACTCTTGCACGTGACAGCCAGCTAGGTGAGGACAAAACATATCCACATCATAACAAGACTGTCTCTTATATACTTAAAGTCATTAAACCATTTAAATAGAAACACTGCCTTCATTTTGTTGCATTTTATTGCATTTGGAATTAAATTTGTGTTCAGAGTTACTGGTGTTATAAGCAGTAACCAATCTTAGACAAGACTATTTCAAAGCTCCTTATTAGTGCTTTAACTCTGAAGCCTGACAGTTGTGTAACACGTTACTGACATGCCCAATTAATAACTCAGTGTGTTACTTGGTAACATGTGGCATGCTTAGCAGCGTGACTCAGCCCTGAGCATTCCAGCAGATGAGAAGACACTGCTCCCAGGTACCAAAGTGGCCTCCTTGTAATCACCTACTGTAAACACACATTTCCTTGCACTGCAAAGGGAGACAAAGGGAAACAGTTTTAACGTGTAACTTCTTTGCATAATGTTGATAACTGGAAGGGACAACACAGCGGAGACACATCTGACTAAATGCAACACAGTGCACACATGGGCAAGCAAATTTCAAATGAACAGGGAACCACTAAAAGCTGACACCTTCTCTAACCAAACCAAATTGCTCCTGCTGAGTCGACAGTGGCTGATGCAGAGTCCTGTTTTGTTTCCCAGCTGCACCACAGCGCTGATCAAAGCTCATCAAGAGGAACACAGTCCTTTTTGGAAGAAGCCACAAGTAAGGACAAGACAAGGCAAAATATCAGTATGCAAATCCTGGCTCAGCACTGCTGAGGGCAGTTACAACCCTGGATTTTTTGCTGGAGCAACCTCAAGGCTGCGTCAATTCCCTTCCCTGCAGGCCACGGGTCTAAAGAACAGAGCCTCCTGCTTCCATCCACGTTCTCCTGTTCTGTGAACAGAGTTCTTTGCTCATGTATTCTAGCAAAGAGCCATCTGAAGAAACAGCTGTTCAAACCTGGCACTGTGATGCTCTACAACTTCTTTGGTTGTAAGGAAAGGAAAAGAGCTACCCTACACCTCTGAGAGGGTCTTGTGAGCCACACACACACATGCAAGACTACTAGCCACCTTCCTCCCTACTACATCAGGCCATGCAACATCTTGAGTGACCCAGTCGCAGGGCACAGCTAAGGGACTGCCTCCCCACTGGGTGACAGCTACCTGCTGGCCCATGAAGCAGTGCCAAGGGGCTGTTGCCCTGTGCAGGAGCTTTGCCCTGTGGACAGTGGAAGCACAGCTCATCCAGTTAAACTTCGCAGCTTCTGCCTGCTTGTCACAATTTCACGTTAATTTGTGTGCTTAATGTTCCAGATTTGCATGTAGTTGAAGAAAAAAAAACAAGTTGGAGTGAGCCAGTTATTTCTCCAAGGTTTCAGAACACAAACTTTGCAGTTCTTCTGGTGTTTGGCATGGGCTGCCACAGATGGAAGCCACAGAGATATCTGTCCGCCAACGTTTAAGGAGGACCAGATTTTTTTGTTTAGAAATGCTGGCTGCTTCGTGATCCCAGTCGTACAATCAGCCAGATGAACCCTTTCCTCTGTTACAAGTGCATACATGAGCAAACAGGCGAAGACCACTGCCTGCGCACCACTCACACCAACAGAGACATCTGCAGCCACGCAGCAAAGGCCTCAGCAGTTACTTCTGGAAAGAAAGAGGCCAATCTTCTCTAACCTGGCTTGGAAAGCTCTGAAACTCACATACCTTTGTGCCACAAGGAAGACCATTTACTGAAAGGGAAGGAAAACAAAGTTGCCCAGTAGCCATTTTAGCCAAGAAGACTTGCTACTTCTTAATCCTTCCAACCCAAACATCTGAAGGAAGCTGCTGAACTGGTGCATGCTCTTGCTAAATCAGCTGTGCTCCTTCCCCAGCTGACAGCTGCCAATTTAGGCTGACCTCAAATCCTCCAGCTTCCTCCCCACGGAGTCGCAGCCATTCTCTGCTATCGCACCTGATCTTTCGCACAAGTTTCAGCACCTTCCAGGCTCGTCACAATGACTCTTGGAGCATAAGCCAAAGTCAACTTGACACAACAGATTTGGATTTTCTGTTGGAGGCACACATATGTCACAAAGCCTGCAGTTCATCACCTACGCTTTTCAGACGTTGCTAGGCAGGCTCAAGTGGGACAGCTCTTTCGCACTACTGCTTCTTCTTTTCTTCACCCTTTTTTTGTTTTGTGTTGTTTAAAGCAAGTCCATTTGCAGTTCAGTTTGCAATTTCTGCTCAGTGAACTCTCTTACCCAGTGTTCAAACGTGGCACAGAAATATTGCCATCTTTCCCTGGAATCCTCTGCACAGTCTGGGGCACAGATACAGGCCGGGTGGTGAATGGCTGAGAGCAGCCCTGAGGAGAAGGACCTGGGGGGTCTGGGTTGATAAAAAGCTCAACATGAGCTGGCAGTGTGCACATACAGCACAGACAGCAACCCTGTGCTGGGCTGCAGCAAGAGAAGTGTGGGCAGCAGGGCAAGGGAGGGGATTCTCCCCCTTTACTCTGCTCTCCTCAGACCCCACCTGCAGTACTGTGTGCAGTTCTGGAGCCCCCAACACAAGAAGGACATGGAACTGCTGGAGCAGGTCCAGAGGAGAGCCACGAAGATGATCAGAGGGCTGCAGCAGCTCTGCTATAAGGACAGGCTGAGAGAGTTGGGGGTCTTCAGCCTGCAGAAGAGAAGGCTTCCAGGAGACCTTAGAGTGGCTTTGCAGTATCTGAAGGGAACCTACAGGAAGGCTGGGGAGGGACTATTGACAAGGTCTGGTAATGTTAGGACGAGGGGGAATGGGTTTAAACTGGAAGAGGGGAGATTTAGACTGGATGTTAGGAGGAAGTTCTTTACAGTGAGGGTGGTAAGACACTGGCACAGGTTGCCCAGGGAGGTTGTGGATGCTTCCTCCCTGGAGGTGTTTAAAGCCAGGCTGGATGAGGCCTTGAGCAGCCTGCTCTAGTGGGAGGTGTCCCTGCCTATGGCAGGGGGTTGGAGCTGGGTGATCCTTGAGGTCCCTTCCAACCTAAACCATTCTATGATTCTATGAATAAGGATGTCTCCTCTGCTCTGACATCCAAGACTGAGTACTTTAGGGCTTGAAGATTTCTTCCCTGCGATAAGGGTGGTGCCTGCATGACTGTGTGCACACACTGAGAAGTTTCCAGGAGCCAGCAAAAGTAAGCCAGGCCCTAGAAGTCCTATAGTGCTTACTCCTTTCTGCATGACATCTTGGGAAAAATTCAGGGAGAAAATGAATGCTGACAACTGGCAGGCATTGGGCAGTGTCTTGAAGAGAGCAGGGAAGCATGCTACCCCACAGACAAGGGCATGGGTGGCTGCAGGGAAGAGGAGAGATACCTGGTTCACTCCCAAGCAGGGATTAGAAGTCACAGGTGAACCGAGGCCATGTGCCCTACTAATAGCAGCAGCTTCCTGCTCAAAATAAGAAGCAGGTTCACACATTTGTTCTCCAGCTGGGTTAAGACATAAGCTGCAACACAGATGTTCGCAGGGCACAAAGGGGACACCCAACAGAGCTGGCTGCAAAAGAAAATTTAGAGGAGTGACAGCAAGCTGCCTTTTACAGCAGGCTCTCTAGAGAGGCAGTACAAGGGAAGCTCATTCTGCTATGATTTTTTTCCTGAAACTTCTCCTTGTGTAAGATCCCACTGCTGCCAATCCCCAGAGACTGCAAATGAATTAGAAGAAGAAAACAAAAAAAAATTTTTAAAAAAATCAAACAGCAACCAAAAAAAAGGGGAAAAAAAAAGGAAAGCAAAATAAAGAAACAATGGAGAAAACAAAGCAAAACAAATGAGACTGAAGAAATGCACCACAAAGAGAGAAGAGGTGGTGGAGTCACCGTCCCTGGAGGTGTTCAAGAAAAGACTGGATGAGGCATTTGGTGCCATGGTCTGGTTGACTGGATAGGGCTGGGTGCTAGGTTGGAGTGAATGATCTTGGAGGTCTCTTTCAACCTGGTTGATTCTATGATTCTAAGAGGTGCAAAGAAGTAAAGTCAGATCAACAGACATGTGGAATATTAAGGCAACCTGACTAGCAGAAACATCGACATCTTTAGCACACACCCTGAAAGTATCATTAGACATAAAATCTTCTGACAGACCCAGACACAGGCCTGAACATTCAGACCCAGAAGTGGGACAACCACGCATTAAGCAATTCGGGCAGGTACCTGACCTTATGCATAAAATGGTTTCTCCAACTTTTGCCAAACATCTTGAGACCTACAGGTGAAGCACACTGTGAAAATATTTTGCATTCTGATTTTTACAGAAAATCAACTTACTGAAAAAAACTCATTCTATAAAGGGGTACTTTACACACACAAAAAAAAAGTAGTCCTGGATTTTATTTATAAGAAGAATTCAACCTCTCCCCCATTATAAATCCCTTCAAAGTTTCTCATACAGATCAAGGCAAGCTCAATTGTTACGACCATGTATTCAAGAACTCTTTTCCTCTTTAGAGCTGAGACTCAAAAAGTTGTCTAGGTCTATACACTCTTCAGAAAGAATCAAACGTTCTAAGTCTCCTTTTGTTTCTCTTTCTCCATTATTAGGAGCTCAGCAGAGTTTCAAGCATTATAAAGTGTGACCTGACTTCTAAGAAAGTAATCATCTAAAAATTGCTTCATTATACACAAGAATGTATTTCTGTAACTGCCTGAATATTTTCTGTACATGTTCCAAGTGAGACAGTAATTTCACTGAAATGCTTGCAAAGATTTCCACTGACTCCAATGCACCAAAGGTTTTGACCTTCATGGTTATTTTCTTCCCAGTAAATACTGGGGAGTCACATTTGTATTTCTATCACCGTTAGCAGTCGCAAAACCCAAAGGAAACACAGAATACAAGCCAGATACAGCACAGCCTCAAGTATGGTGGGATCAAGAGTAGAGACACTTCTACCTCACTGCTTTTACTGACAAAATTTCTTTGTGCTTGTGGGGACTCACTCTTTTCTTCAGTCTGAAATTAAATTTCCAAGTTTGCCTACTCAGTGCTCTCTAAGTAACTGCAAGCACCATACCCTTCCCTATTTCTGCCACATAAACACCTCACACACTACTGAAAGTCCAGCCTGCACCTACTTCTGCCACATAAACACCATACACACTACTGAAAGTCCCGCCTGCACCTACTTCTGCCACATAAACACCATACACACTACTGAAAGTCCAGCCTGCACCTACTTCTGCTACATAAACACCACACACACTACTGAAAGTCCAGCCTGCAAAGATCCATCATACAGTCCTGCTCATGGCAGCTGAGAAGTATCAAGAACTTTAAGAAGTTTAGCACTCAATTCTCCACAAAATTCACATATACTGCAAATTATCCAACAAAACAACACAAATGTATCCATTACACATACCTATTTATTGCAGATATATCACAAGTTCCAAGAAGTTCAAAGTGTCCAAGATCTGCAAAGGAAATCACATCTATTATTAAATGTCACTAAAAGTATGTGGCTTAAGCATACAGGAGAAAAAAAAGTTGTGCATAATTACTGTTTAGAAATCAGTTTATGAGATTAGCCCTTTGAAAGCTGTGCAACAGCTTCTGTGTAATTATCAATGGTGTGATGATTATTTATAGGGTATTAAGATATAGGAAATCATACAAAATCTTAGGCAACTTCTACCCATGAATTCAAAATTACTAGAAAACTGTGAAAACATCAACTTTTCAAACAGCAACTCTTTGTAAGGAAAGAACAAACCCAACATACTGAATATGCAAAATGCCAGTGGCATATCAGAAAATATAAATGATTTAGGAAACCACAAGCATTCCTATGTACTTTTAAGCACTCCTTTTGCCTTCGGTTTGCAGCAAGACAGTGGCACGAACAGGGAAAACCTCATGAAAAATCAAGGCTATCATTATGTGCATTACCTCTTTGTTGGGCAAAAATGCTGAAGATGGCAGTTCTACCAGGGGTGAGAAATTCTAGATGTAACTTTTCTAAGTATCAGGGGGGACCTCATTGCTGTCTACAACTACCTGAAGGGAGGCTGTAGCCAGGTGGGGGTTGGTCTCTTGTGCCAGGCAACCAGCAACAGAACAAGGGGACACAGCCTCAAGTTGTGCTGAGGGAAGTATAGGCTGGATGTTAGGAGGGAGTTGTTGGCAGAGAGAGTGATTGGCATTGGAATGGGCTGCCCAGGGAGGTGGTGGAGTCACCGTCCCTGGAGGTGTTCAAGAAAAGCCTGGATGAGGCACTTAGTGCCATGGTCTAGTTGATTGGCTGGGACTGGGTGCTAGGTTCAGCTGGATGATCTTGGAGGTCTCTTCCAACCTGGTTGATTCTATTCTATTCTAATTCACATTAGAAAAAAATTAGTGCCACAGTCTACACAAATTTTCCTGGTGTTTCTTGCACAGTGACCCTGACCATAATGCATTTGATATGTCTAATGTGCTTAAGAAAGCAAAAAGAGAGGATGCATCAGGAGAAAGAAACAAGCTCAGCAGACAAAGACACAAAAGAGGAAAAGAAAGTGGATAAAGAGTTCATGTGTCCAGGTGCATTCAGTCCAATCTTTGTCATGAACAACCTCTTCTGAGATGGCTACATCAACTTCACCATCAAGAGAACAAACTGTATTGCATAATTCTGTTGCATCTCTGAATTTTGCAGTAGGAAACACTGTTTCACACAGTGCTGGCACACGACACTCCTAAAAAGATTAGAGTCCACATCAGAAAAAGTGTTGCCTCTTTCTTTCCCACACAATTTTGCCTGGCAGATACATTACTGGTACCCATCACATCATTCCCACCAGGGTAGGCAAAGTGAACCACCCCAGCAGAGTTAAGATGAAGCAGTTATAGAACAGTCTAATCAGTGGTCATCCAGCTAAGTGCACCTGTGTGCTCCAACTGAAGAGCAGACATTTTCATCTCGAAAGGCTTGGCCCACTAAAGGAGTCCTAGACTCCCTCTGTTCCCTTCTGTGAGCAAACAATTTTCAAGCAGAGACAAAATGTAAATATCAGCATGGATAATTATTTCACTGCCATGTTTGTTTTTTTTTTTGCAAGATAATTGGACAGAAAGATGAGGCTTGTTCTGAGAAACAGAAGCAGTGCAAATTTTCACCCAGCAATTGCATCAAAGATTCTAGGAATTCTCCTTATAAAAGCAACAGTTTGTTGATTTGTAGCTGCTGCCTACTTCCATGTGCAAGAACAACAACTACAGAAATCCCTCACTTCTCTTCTCTACATATTTTCAGGCAATCTCTATAAACATGACAACTTCCAGGATTATTTATTTATGCACTGTGTTGCCACTCCTGCTGTGGATGTCAACCGCAGACAAGCCAGGCTCAGAATCTTGGATTCCATCACAGAAGAACAAGTAATGCCACTACATCTTTGCCCTTTGCATTTCCTACTCAATCCCCCAAAAGGGATTTCCACAATAAGGTGTAGAAAAATCACAAAGAGAATGTGATTAAAGTTAATGTGAAAATCAGCTAAACAGCATCCCTGAAAGGAGTGGGAGCTATTTACTAGGTAAGAGATAAAAATCAGCAAGATCAGATGGTGGCCAAAGGTTGCCCTTGATTTTCTAAGGTAATGTCCTCTTTTTTTTTTTTCTGCACATCTTTCTTCATTAGTTATTCTTGCAACACTTTTTCCACATAGAATCACAGAAACACAGGATACCCTGAGTTAGAAGAGACTCATCGCCAAGTTCAACTCCTTGCCCCTCGCAGGACTGCTTAAAACAAACCATATGACTAAGAAGGCCACCCGGATGCTTCTTGAACTCTAACAGGTTTGATTCTGAAGATACTGTTCCAGTAACTAACCATCCTCTAAGAACCCTTTCCTAAAGCCCAATCTGAACTTCCTCTGATGCAGCTTCATTCCATTTTCTCAGGCCCTATTGCTAGTCACTAGAAAGGAGATCAGCACCTCCACTTCCTCTGCCCCTCTTGAGGCACTCCCTAGATTAAGCTTTCCCTTTCCCTGTGCTTTACCGGATATGGAACTTCTGGAGTGGGTCCAGAGGAGAGCCATGAAGATGATCAGAGGGCTGCAGCACCTCTGCTATGAGGACAGGCTGAGAGAGTTGGGGCTCTGCAGCCTGGAGAAGAGAAGGCTTCGAGGAGACCTTAGAGTGGCTTTGCAGTATCTGAAGGGAGCCTACAGGAAAGCTGGGGAGAGACTATTGACAAGGTCTGGTAATGTCAGGACGAGGGGGAATGGGTTTAAACTGGAAGAGGGGAGATTTAGACTGGATGTTAGGAGGAAGTTCTTTACAGTGAGGGTGGTAAGACACTGGAACAGGTTGCCCAGGGAGGTTGTGGATGCTTCCTCCCTGGAGGCGTTTAAGGCCAGGCTGGATGAGGCCTTGAGCAACCTGCTCTAGTGGGAGGTGTCCCTGCCTATGGCAGGGGGGTGGGGCTGGATGATCCTTGAGGTCCCCTCCAACCTAAACCATTCTATGATTCTTACTTTAGCTCCCTCTTCCTTTTCCCTCATACCTGCTTTTATGTCTGCTTCTTTCACCTTCCTCTACACCTGCCTACCGATATTCATGTTACCATCCTTGACACGCATAAGCTGAAGCACCTTAACTGCCTAAATGCAAGCTGTTCCCCAGCTCTAACATCTTCAGCCAAGTGACCTTTGCAACTGGTAGTAGATTCCAGGAACTAAACTGTCAGGTCCAGCAAAACTTGTGTCATAAAGGTAACCTTCAAAACACCGACCGGGTGTAAAATTCTACTAATGCGATAGTGCATGAAATTATATTGCTCAAAGACACATCTCAGGGGATTGTTGACCTGAGAATTTCTTATGGCACGTTTATAGAGAAACATTATGAATTATTGCATGGCTGAGATAGCTCAGTGACAGAACATTTGCAGCCAAAGCTAAGAACAATTGTATGTAAAGACAAGCATTTGTGGGGCATAACATTAGCAGCATTTACTTTAGAGATGACCACCCATCTGACTGCTCAGAAAACCTGAGCTGCTGGCTAAACTGTCAGCCCACGGCTTGGATGGCAACACTCTGTGCTGGGTGAGGAACTGGCTGGAGGGTCGAGCCCAGAGAGTGGTGGTGAATGGTGCCACATCCAGCTGGCGGCTGTCACTAGTGGTGTCCCTCAAGGGTCAGTGCTGGGCCCCATCCTCTTTAACATCTTCATAGATGATCTGGACGTGGGCATTGAGTCAGTCATCAGCAAGTTTGCAGATGAAACCAAGCTGGGGGCTGATGTGGCTGGGTTGCAGGGCAGAAGGGCTCTGCAGTGGGACCTTGACTGCCTGGACTGATGGGCAGAGTCCAGGGGGATGGCATTCAATGGCTCCAAGTGCTGAGTGCTGCGCTTTGGCCACAACAACCCCATGCAGAGATACAGGCTGGGGTCGGAGTGGCTGGAGAGCAGCCAGACAGAGAGGGATCTGNGCTGTGCCAGGGGAAGTTTAGGCTTGAGGTTAGGAGAAAGTTCTTCCCTGAGAGAGTCATTGGACACTGGAATGGGCTGCCCAGGGAGGTGGTGGAGTCGCCGTCCCTGGAGCTGTTCAAGGCAAGGTTGGACGTGGCACTTGGTGCCATGGTCTAGCCTTGAGCTCTGTGGTGAAGGGTTGGACTTGATGATCTGTGAGGTCTCTTCCAACCCTGATGATACTATGATACTATGAAGATACCAGGGAAAGTTTTCACTTGTAGCACACTTCTATCTTTAATAACACTGGCTGTCACTTTTACAAACACACCATGCCCTTCACAGCTATCCCATATTCTGTGAACACCAAAAAAAAAAAAAAACCAACCCCCAAACCCTCCCTTAGTCATTAACATCTGCTTCATTTGCTGATTCTGACAATCTGAAGGACAGAAGCATGATTTACCAGATTGCTCCACGTAAAGAAACACTTCAGTTCACCAAAGGATTCATCAAATGCCCGTCAGAAAGCTTTACAAAGCACAGCTTAATGAAAGCATGCAAATTGCTATAATATATAAAATGCCTGATGCCACTTCAACAAGTAATGTGCTTATGAAATCTATCAAGAATGGTAAGATAGATCAATCTAATTTGCCTTTGAAACAAAGTAATTTGGCTTCCTCTAGATAACTTCAATCTCTATTCTTTTAATGCCTCGTGGCACGACGGCGATGCGTTCCATACAATGATCCACCCCTTCAGACCCTAGAAGATGTGATTATTCAATAGAAAAAGCATTCAGCAGCAGACAAACTGGAAGCACACTGAAACACTTCAATGTTTTCCTTCAATGTTTTGACATGCTGGCATTTAAAAAAAAAAACAATTATTTCCAATCCTTGCTGCATTTAAACAGCTTCTTTTTTTTTTTCCCCCTCTCACCGTTCCTTGATGTGAGGTTAAAGCCTGAATGTAAGTCAGGCTGATATTTACAGCATGACAAACTGCCTAGATATGGAACTACCTCAGAATAGAATAGAATCAAGCAGGTTGGAAGAGACCTCCAAGATCATCCAGTCCAACCCAGCACCCAGCCCTAGCCAGTCAACTAGACCATGGCACTAAGTGCCTCATCCAGGCTTTTCTTGAACACCTCCAGGGACGGTGACTCCACCACCTCCCTGGGCAGCCCATTCCAATGGCAAACCACTCTCTCTGGCAAGAACTTCCTCCACATGTCTCCAGGATGATCACTGCTGTTGCTATTTATAACATTATTGATCTGGAGATCTGATAATTTTCTTTTCATCAAGATAAGGAAAGAATGGCTTATGAGCTAAAATGATTTTCAATGAAAAACATCAACATTTTGTAAGGGATTTTTTCTCCCCCTGACAACTGAAGGTTCTTTTCACCACCTTTTTTTTTTTTTAAACAAAAAAATAAAACAAACATACAAAGCCCAAAGCATTTCCAATGTTTTGCTAAAGAAGCTAAAAGCTACAACCACTCTTTGTGAATTTATGGAAACATAAATAACCCCCTAATTTTTGTACTTGGGAAGAACTAAGTGCATCGGAAGAAGAGTATCTGGATCTCAGCTTTACTATTTAAGAATAGAATAGAAAAGAATCAACCAGGTTGGAAGAGACCTCCAAGATCATCCAGGCCAATCTAGCACACAGCCCTAGCCAGTCAACTAGACCATGGCACTAAGTGCCCCATCCAGTGTTTTCTTGAACACCTCCAGGGATGGTGACTCCACCACCTCCCTGGGCAGCCCATTCCAATGGTAAATCATTCACCGCTTGACTATTTAGGCTGGGCAGGTGTGAGAGAGAAAGGACTGAAATCACTGTCATGATTATTTGCTTTTAATGACTTTTCTTCCTATAAAAACATCTGTCAGAGGAGCCTAGGTACAGCTAGGGATGCTTTGGGGCTAAGACTGATTACCTCAGTGTTTCTGCACTCTATTTTCCAGTAGGTGCTTGTGCTGCTCACCCTTTGAAAAAAAAAAAACTCCACTCCTCAGACCATGATGTGTACTAACATAAAAACAATCCCTGAGATTCCATAATTTTTGACCACTTCCTTACACCTTCTGCATTCCCAGTCACCCACAGACTATGGATACAGAACACAAATCATCTGACCTTTTCATCTTACCTTCAGCCACATTCCTCCGGAGGCTGTGATGGACTGAGCCCAGGCTGCATATTGCCAGGTTTTGTACACACTATTTATTAGGCTTACAGCTCTCCAGCTGGACACTGTCCATGCCTTTCTAGAGAATTCAACTTTTCATAGTCCAGTTCAGTGTCTAGTTCTGGGCTCCTCAATGCAAGAGAGATGTTGAGATACTAGAATGTGTCCAGAGAAGGGTGATGAAGCTGGTGAGAGGCCTGGAGCACAGCTCTATGAGAAGAGGCTGAGAGAACTGGAGTTGTTTAACCTAGAGAAGAGGAGGCTCTGGGGGGGCCTCATTGCTGTCTACAACTACCTGAAGGGAGGTTCTAGCCAGGTGAGGGTTGGTCTGTTCTCCCAGACAACCAGCAACAGAACAAGGGGACACAGTCTCAAGTTGTGCCATGGGAGATATAGGCTTTATATCAGGAGGAGGTTCTTCCCAGAGAGAGTGATTTGCCATTGGAATGGGCTGCCCAGGGAGGTGGTGGAGTGGCCATCCCTGGAGGTGTTCAAGAAAAGACTGGTGGGGGGTGAGGAACACCCAAACCACCACGTACAGGAAAATGTTTCTCCTTTTGACTCTACATCGAGGCTAACAGATTCACAGCTGATGCAGTGAATTTGCCTTAATAAAGGCAAATTAAGGAAGCTCCATCTCACACCTCCTCTCTTACCTCCTGAACCCATATGAAATTAAACTAATTATCATAAGTAAAATTAAACATTCTAACTTTTCCCTGAAATAGGGAGGAAATAATTATCCTTGGAAGCCAATCTAGTTACAGGTCCCTTAAGATGCAACATCTCATAGATTTCAGGGTGGAAAGAAAAAAAAGACTCAGTTTCAACAGCTTCAATAAATTATATTAACCTGCACACTATCATGGGCAATATTACAGTCACACTGTGTACAATGGAGTGTGCTACATGACAATGCAATAACACCTTTGGTTTTTAACACCTGTTAATTAGTTGTTTTTTTTTTTCCACTGAGGACATCACTGTTTGAAGTCAGAGTGCACTGCTTTAACAAAAAGAGGTGGTGAAGTAGTTTAAGGCTTATTGGAAAATTCCAGTAAGAGAAATCAGGACTTTCCCAAAAGTTCAGTGCAGAATGTAAATAAATTAGAGCATGGGATGTAAAAGAACAATAATGATAAAAGTCTGTATCATTCATTGGTTTGCTAGAGGGATAAAATGGTAATGCAGAAAAAAATTCATTCTTTTGGGTCTGTCACTGCTCTTTTTGCCTCTTTGACTCCTCCACACTGTGTATTAATTTTTTGCTGATAAGATGTGAGGCTTTCCAGGTTTTCTATCTGGGGCAACAGAAGAAGGTGACACTGCCCCTTCTGATCTTTCTTTGTCCAGGAGGAGAGGACTGGATTTCTCAACTGGAAATAATCCTGTATATTTGTAAATTACATGTAAATATATTTTGTATATGTGCTTGCAAATTTAGCTTGCTGCAAAACATAGCTTTATCTTAACTTCCAAACCTTCTGAGCTACTCTGGCAATTTCAATTTTATTTGAGGGGTAATTTCTCAACCCTTCACAGGTGGGAAGCAGTCAGTCCACCCAGCCCCACTTCCCTACCCACTAGTAGATTCCAGCCAGGTTATTCACCCAGTGCTGTTACAAAGTAGCTGTATTGGACAGCAGTGTAATCAATTACAGTAAACGGTTCTGGGACAACCCTGAACTGACAGTGAAGTAGATTAGAAAGTGAAAGCCTTTCTCTGATTAGCTTTTTGGCATGCTAATATAAATTCACATTCCCTGACAAAAAAAGAAAAATGGGAGGATTGTAAGAGTGTGGACCTTTTCCAACTCAAAGAGAGATGATACTTAATTGCTGAAAATGCTCTCTTTCCCTGTCCTGTGGGGAAAAACTGAGGAAGGAGTCACTGTTCCTAGAACACAATAGAATAGAATCAACCAGGTTGGAAGAGACCTCCAAGATCATCCAGTCCAACCTAGCACCCAGCCCTAGTCAGTCAATCAGACCATGGCACTAAGTGCCTCATCCAGGCTTTTCTTGAACACCTCCAGGGACGGTGACTTCACCACTTCCCTGGGCAGCCCATTCCAATGGCAAATCACTCTCTCTGTGAAGAACTTCCTCGTAACATCCACCCTATACCTCCCCTGGCACAACTTGAGGCTGTGTCCCCTTGTTCTGTTGCTGGAGGTGTTCGAGAAAAAGCCTGGATGAGGCACTTAGTGCCATGGTCTAGTTGACTTGATAGGGCTGGGTGCTAGGTTGGACTGGATGATCTTGGAGGTCTCTTCCAACATGGTTGATTCTATGATTCTCTCAAGTCTGTCTCAAAAGCAGCATCCAAGGTGCAAAGACTCATAACCTCAAACGTTTCTCTGAAAGTATAAAGTATTGAGTAATTTTACTGCAGTAGACATTTCTGAAGGGAATGGGTGCTCAACTGCCATGACAAAGGCAGAAGAGGCACACAACTGCTTTTGGTTTGACATGGAACTTGAGCTACTTTGCTGCATCTCTACAGAAGGTGGAATGCAGAAATGGGCTGCCATCATTGCAGTCTAGAGGCTGGAATAGAAAATCCATAAGGAAATATAAGAAAAGCCTGGATGAGGCACATAGTGCCATGGTCTGGTTGACTGGCTAGGGCTGGGTGCTAGGTTGGACTGGATGATCTTGGAGGTCTCTTCCAACCTGGTTGATTCTATGATTGTATAAATCCATATTTATTTTTGTATCTTTTCAAAGCAAGCACAAGCACTAAGCTTCACTATTTCATCCCAAGGGAAGTCTGAGGAGCAGCTGAACGTAACAGATGCAATAAATCTCTTAACACTTCCCTCACTTAAGGACAGTGACAACTGCTGGGAAAACCCTGTCCAGATAATTACAAGAAATGTAAAAAGGGGTTCCAGTAAGTTGAATATAAATCATATTGTCATGAGTAAGACCTATGGGGACAACATGGGTTCAACAAACTAATGATACTCAGCTGTCCTGGAAGGTCTTTAAATAACGTCTAGCACCACAGTTACTAAAGATTATGATACTTCATTCCTGTGTAAAAGGAGGAATCATTCAGAACTACCCATCAGTAACATCCAGCCTCAGAAACCACAGGTGAGTTTTAAAAAATCCACAGAAGAAAGAAAATTACCATTCCCCCTGAAATGGACATCTACTGTAGTGGAGACAGCTGCAACCTACAGATATTTACTCACTTTTTGTTGTTGTTTGTTTGGGTTTTTTTTTTTGTTTTGGGTTTTTTTTGTGTGGGGTTTTTCTTTGTAGATTTGGTGGTTGGTTTTTTTTTTTGCATTACCAAAAAGAAATGCCAAAATTCCTTCTTCTCTGAGAAGCAAATATGGAAGCTGGAACTACGAAAGGGAGTAGGATCAAAGAACTTGAAAGGAATCTATGAAGCCCTTCTAAGCAGTCAGTCAATGCCTCCTGCTAAAAGTAGAAGAGAGGCACCAAGATGTCATTCTCTGAAAAGTTAGAAATAATGAGGAGTCACTTATCATGATAAGGATTATTAGCAGGCAGGCTAGTGGCAGAACTAGTTCACTACAGTGACGATAAAACAGCATGAGGAAAGCAGAGCAGTTTTAAGGCAAGGTAGCTAAAAATACTAACACAAACTCCTCCAAGTCCCTTCTCATCTCCAGCGTGGTGATGCTTCAAAGTTAACTGTCCCAACAGACAACCTTATACTCTGTCTGCAAGTGTCAAGATGAAACATTATATGCTGTGGTAGGCCTGTAGTCTCCAAGGATTGTGTGTCTGTATGAATGATGGGGATAGCTGCATTTTGTTCCAGTTACTGTGAATTAGGAGCAGAACCCTGCTGCCTGGCAAGCTTTCAGCATAGGCTTCAACTGGGAAAAGTCTGGGTACGGTGCCTGGGATGAAATATTGAAGGAACAGACTCAGAAGGACAAACTGGGTCTTGTCTAGTTTTCTGATCTTGCTTTGTCCAGGAGGACAGACCCCACAGTATCTCTTCCACAGACAAAGGCACACCACACAATTGCTTCCTAACATCATCAGCAAAAGACCAAGACACCAAGACCACTGTCCCAGGTGTATTTTGGAAGGCAGTTGACATCCCCAACTCCAAGAACCTAGCAAGAGTAAGGAATTTCTTACACTTACCTGAGACAGGAACTATATAGCATCTGTCAGAAAACAGCAGAATCTATCACCTGCTATATTAAAATATCTGATAGTGCAAACACCTGAGAGTGGCCAGTCTCCAATTCAGCACATTTGGTGATAACTATGACTTCATATTTCATGCCCTGTAAATGCTTCTATACATTCCCACAAGAGCTTCCCTAAATTTATTTTGGTTTTTTACCCAACTAGTGCATCTGGAGTTTATTCCAGAACTTCACCTCTTGGGATATTTGAAAATGTTCTTTTACTTTTCAGTCTAAATTAATTCAGGACTAGTTCATAGAATCAACCAGGTTGGAAGAGACCTCCAAGATCATCCAGTCCAACCTAGCACCCAGCCCTAGCCAGTCAACCAGACCATGGCACTAAGTGCCCCATCCAGGCTTTTCCTGAACACCTCCAGGGATGGTGACTCCACCACCTCCCTGGGCAGCCCATTCCAATGCCAATCACTCTCTCTGCCAACAACTTCCTCCTAACATCCAGGACTCAATGATCTATATGTATCCCTTCCAACTTGACATATTTTATGTCTATGCAAAAGGCAAGTTTAATAGATTTGATAGGTTGGACTCAAAGATCTCAAAAGTCTTTTCCAATCTGGTTAATCCTGTTACCACCCTTCTCTTTTTCAATGTAGCATCACACTTTTCTGCTGAATTCGGTGTCATTCAAATGTGTTAGGAACAGTTTCAGGATACACAATGCATTGAGCCTCTGTGAATGCCAAAGCACCTTGCTGCTGTCTCCAAGCTGTGCTGGCATCGCTATATTGGGAACCAGGACTTCACACTTCTTGAAACATATCTGAAAATTCCACAGACCCTACCTTTAAAGAGCCAAAAAAGTCTGAGGTCCAGGACAGAGGGAGCGATCAATGTAAATCAGGTGGCTCTACAGCACAGCTGCTCTATCGATCTCCAACACTTCAGCACTTAAGGGGATTTGTCTCACCAACTGCAAATGCTAGTATCTGAGTTCATCACCTTGGTCTACCTTTAACTGAGAGAAATAGGTGCCTCTAGGGCTCAATTTCTCTTGCCCTAACATGGATATCTAAAATAGCTTAGATAAATTGCACACAGATAGAGGATCCAATGATCATAAAAGGAATCTAGGGAGAGTAGCTTTGATGTAGGCACTTAAGCTGTAGATAATTCAGGTTAGTTGAGACAAACTGCATTGCTGAAGTCTGCCTCAGGAGAGCAGGCAGTCAGACAGATATGAAGTCACAAGCAGTGGTTCAAAAGATGGGTTTTCAATGGCACCATGATCTAATCTCTAAGTCTTTATTTGCTCCAGACTTTCCTTGCTGAATTTTAAACAGAAGAATTTGGGATTTGGCTGAATGATATCGACAATGAAAGCTGTCATTAATCTAACACAACTGATTTATGAGAAAATATTAAAATAATTAAGGATGTATAGCTTGACTAAAGCCACTATTGAAAGAGCAATATGATAATTATCTACAAGCTCTGGAAGGATGCACACAGTAAGGATTATGGTTTTTAATAGGGATTTTCAGGAAACTATAGCTAAGAGTAATGTGATTATACTGAGCAAAGTAAAATTTAGGCTGACAGGGAAAAAAAAATTCCTAATAGAGTGTATTTTATTGTAGAATAATCTTCCAAAAGGAAATTGGCTCAAGTCCAGTCACATCTAAAGCCAACTGGACAAAGATCCTTGGAGAACAATCCTGCATTAGCTACAAGATGGACTGCATGACTCAACAGCACTTTGTCATTTTTAAATTCCTATCATTCCACTGTATAAAATAATCCAATAAGCCAAAGGGAAGAGGAAATAAGCTTAGTAACAACTGCACAGCTGTCTGTTCTAGGAGATCTGCACGCTGCAATCACTATCTTCCACTGATTGTGCTAAGGAAACATCTGCACATGGTCAGAGTACCATGTGAACTCCATGCAATGAAGTCATATGCCTGATCTATCCTCCTCCTCCCCCTTGTTCCCTCCTTTATAAACCAACATTAGCAGAAGATTCAATGTAAACGTATCAGTCAGGACTTTGGCTGCACCAACTACTCATAATTGATTTAAGCTTTCTTGGTCTCAGTTGCCAATTGCTGTTAAACAAAGCACAAAGAATAAATAGCCTATGGGCATATATTTCCACTGAAACAGTCTCACCACATGTTGATCTACACAGAATAGCATATCAATGTTTTCCTAAAGTTACAACGCTCATTTTCAACACTGTGCAGTAGTTTTGAAGAGGCTTTGACATTTTATAGCTAAAATGTCTTGCTGAGAGCCTGTATTAATAGACTGTTTTCTATTACACTTAAGCTGCAATTAACAGAAGTCATCTTAAAGAATGACTATTCAGTTTAACTGCAGATTTGGGTTTCCCTCTCAAGACAAGACAATATTAGAACCTCTTAATTTTACATATATATATATATATATATACACACACACACACAGAGAATCATAGAATCAGCCAGGTTGGAAGAGACCTCCAAGATCATCCACTCCAGTCTATCACCCAGCCCTATCCAGTCAACTAGACCATGGCACTAAGTGCCCCATCACATGAAATCTTCTGAAGAAAGTGTCTCAAGTGTAATATTAGCTTTCTATAACCCATTGCAACTCCACTTTAGTCACACTCTATAATGCTGACCAAACCTATTCTATTCCCTTTATGTAGAGGTCTGCTATTTCAGAGAACACATCATAGCATCACTGAACACATCTGGTTGGAAGAGACTTTAAAGATCATCCAGTCCAAGCCTTGACACAGCAGTAAACAGTCAATGCTAAACCACGTCTCTAAGTGCCAAGTCCACACAGCACTTGAACATCCTCAGGGAGGGTGACTCCACCACTGCCCTGGGCAGACCATTCCAATGTTTGATAACCCTGGCAGGAAAGGAGGCTGAGGGAGCTGGGATTCTTTAGCCTGGAGAAGAGGAGGCTCAGGGGGGACCTCACTGCTGTCTACAACTACCCAAAGGGAGGTTGTAGCCGGGTGAGGGTTGGTCTCTTCTCCCAGGCAACCAGCAAGGGAACAAGGGGACACAGTCTCAGGTTGTGCCAGGGGAGGTCTAGGCTGGATGTTAGGAGGAAGTTGTTGGCAGAGAGAGTGATTGGCATTGGAATGGGCTGCCCAGGGAGGTGGTGGAGTCACCATCCCTGGAGGTGTTCAAGAAAAGCCTGGCTGAGGCACTTAGTGGTATGGTCTGGTTGACTGGCTAGGGCTGGGTGCTAGGTTGGAGTGGATGATCTTGGAGGTCGCTCCCAACCTGGTTGATTCTCTGATTCTAATATCCAGCTTAAACCTCCCCTGGTGCAGCTTGAAACCATTTCCTCCAGTTCTGTTGCTTGACAGCAAGGAGAAGAAGCTGCCCCCCTCCTCACTCCAATCTTCCTTCAGACAGTTGTAGAGAGCAATGAAGTCTCCCCTCAACCTTATCTTCTCCAGACTGAACAACCCCAACTCCCTCAGACACTCCTCAAAGGCCATGTGCTCCAGGCCCTCACAAGCTTCACTGCCCTCCTCTGGATTTACTCCAGCACCTTAATATCCTTCCTGTAGTGAGGGTCCCAGAACTGAATACAATTTAGGATGTGTAGTAGGGGCAAGTATTCTGAAAAAGATCCTAAAAGGACACCAGTGTCTGAAAATCAGATCTGCAAACCACATGGTTTGTTTTGGTTTTTATATTTGTTTGGGTTTTTTTGGGTTGGATTTTATTGTGTGTTGTGGGTTTTTATTTTGGCCTGAAGTACTCAATTAAGCATACAACAGCAGAAACAGGCTTTTTGTTTTTCAAAAGAATTAATATTAATGGAAATCTATGCCTGCAAAACAAAACACTGATCAACAGCTCACAGCTTACACGGCTGATTCTGAATTATTCACATCATTTCCCCTTGATTTCTTCCCCTTCTCTGATGAGCCTTCCAAATTGGAACCCAAATTATTATTTTCCTACCTTCTTTCCTTTGTCAAAGGAGTTAAGAGAAATCAAATATTGGATTTTTACCATGCTCAGCCCTTCTAAATGCATATACATTTGAGAATTTTCTTCTTTCTTATCTGGATGGGTGGGCAGAAGCCAGTGGGATGACACTTAACAAGGCCAAGTGCAGGGTTCTACACTTTGGCCACAACAACCCCAAGCAGCGCTACAGGCTGGGGACAGAGTGGTTGGAGAGCAGCCAAGCAGAAAGCGAGGAAGTTCTTCCCAGAGAGAGTGATTTGCCATGGGAATGGGCTGCCCAGGGAGGTGGTGGAGTGACCATCCCTGGAGGTGTTCAAGAAAAGTCTGGATGAGGCACTTAGTGCCATGGTCTAGTTGACTGGATAGGGCTGGGTGCTAGGTTGGACTGGATGATCTTGAAGGTCTCTTCCAACCTGGTTGATTCTATGACTGTAAACTAGATCCTTTAATGAGAGACATAAAACATGAATTATCCTTTAACTGATACGGCTGCTAATTTCCAACCTTGGTGATAGAGTTAAGACTATCAAGTGCAGCTGTGTCCCTGAAGTCTGGTAGCACCTGAAACTAAGCTTGCCTTAGTAGAAGTGACCCATTGCTTTTAACTGATCTGAACATATGTTGAGAGAAATACCGTCTACTGCATGGCAGTTCAGTGGGGTTGGACATACACTGCTGTGGGACAGTGTTCAAAGGGTGGCAGGAAATGCTGTAAGAGACGGAAGATAACCGTCAGGAAGGCCCAGGGGGCCAAGAGGCAGGTCTATAGACTGCAGGAGTGTGGGTACGTGACAGGGGGAGCAGGCAGGGGCAAGAAAAGGAACAGATGGGGAAGAGGCCCATATGAAACAGCAAATGACCATGAGACACAAGACACTACCAGAACGCCCTAAAGATGTCAGAAGCTCCTTTTATGCAGCAGTTTTGTGAGCAACCTGAGCAGTGGTCTGTATGCAAACCCAGCAACAAAGTCTCAGCTGCTGCCCTTGGGCTTATTTTCTGCTTGATGTCTAAGCAAAGAAAAAACCAAACCAAAACAAATACCAAAAGAGGGGAATGATGAGACAGAAGAATAGAAAAGCTGATTAAGGCATCTTCCAAACCCCAAACAGAGGAGCAGATCAAGGAAGAGGAGGAAGGAGACTGAACAACCCCATTCTAGGAAATTAGCACTAGGAAATTGGTTGTATTATACTTCACTCATGTACAACATTGCAGGAATTATGGGGTGGGGAGGGGGGAACATATAAATAAACAAAAAGAAACCAACAACTGACTAGATAAGAAGACATAATATATTTTCTGTTTCCACTGAGTGAGAAATGAATAGAATAGAATCAACCAGGTTGGAAGAGACCTCTAAGATCATCCAGTCCAACCTAGCACCCAGCCCTAGCCAGTCAACCAGACCATACCACTAAATGCCTCATCCAGGCTTTTCTTCAACACCTCCAGGGATGGTGACTCCACCACCTCCCTGGGCAGCCCATTCCAATGCCAATCACTCTCTCTGCCAACAACTTCCTCTTAACATCCAGCCTAGACCTCCCCCAACACAACTTGTTCTGTTCTGTTGCTGGTTGTCTGGGAGAAGAGACCAACCCCCGTCTGGCTACAACCTCCCTTCAGCAAGCTGTAGACAGAAATGGGGTCTGCCCTGAGCCTCCTCTTCTCCAGGCTAAACAACTCCAGGGGACTAGGTGGTAAAACAGGACAGTGATGAAGCACAGATCAGTTGTCCTTTTTTTAGAGTAAGCAAAATGAATCTGCCCCTCCTAGAGAAAGCAGAGAAGACTGCAAATTAAAGGTGCATTTTTAACCACCAAATTATTTCCCACCCTGCCAGTGGGAAAAGCTGTGGGAAGTTAAGATGCATGAATATTGGGGGGAAAGCTTTCTTATTCTTAAAATCTTCTAATGTGGGGGTCTGAGTTTTCACTTTTAAGCTTAGATTGCTATCAATAGCTTCTCTCTTGTGCTTTGAGATGAGTAGCATTTTAATGAGTCACATTTTAAGCTACTGTCCTGAGAACTCTTTCAAGGTTTTGTTTGGATGATTTTAAGCTTTAGGCATGAGGGAGAAAAAAGGGAATAGAAGGAGATGATCATCTTTAGAAGGTATTCATATATTTCTGCAATAGGTCCCAAGACTTTTTAGGTATAAAGTTTCTTTGTGTCTAGTAAGAGGCAGAGGTCCTTGCAAAGTCAAAATGCTCCTGGATTCTCCCTGCACCACATCACACTACACAGTGAAATGTAACAACTGCAGGGCTTTTTAAAGCTGAAAACACAAAAAGATATCGAAGGTTGCTTGGCACCCTGAGTTAGAAGAAAAGGAGACTAATTCATTACAGATGAGATTCTTAAATACTGCAACTACACACAACAATCCAGGAAGTTTACATGCATTAATTGTTGCCACAATGTTGAAGTGCCTTTGAGTGCAATTGCGTTACCCAATTAAGCCCCAAAGTGTCAAATTATTCATGCAGTGCAGGCATATCCTATTTTAAAATTATCCCAATCAGGTAGATAATGCTCCCCTTCTGCACATGGAGCTTTTCAACGTTTAAAAGAAAAAAAACTTCATTCCAGTTTTCCCTTCAATCCCAGGTGGGTTGGATTTTCCAGCTTGAGTCTCCCCCCCACACTTTGGAAATCACCCTGACTAGACTCAGCCAGCTCTGGAAATTGAATGAAGCTTATTAGTTACAGCTTAGCACAATGTACAAGCAGGTATTTACAGTATGTACAGTTATATACAGAAACAGACAAGGTAAAAGGTAATACAGAAACACAACAGCCCTCCTAGAAACCTGAGTCCCCAGGAGGGGCTCTCAACCAGCCCTTCGCCTTCCCCCTACCCCTCTCAACCTTACCCCAGTCCCAAGGAAGAATGGAGGTTCAGCCAGGGGGGTTAGGAAGCAAAGTGGATTACTCAGAGAAAGGGAGGGTGTGGTTAGAGAGAGATCCAGCTCAGAACTCCCCAGCAGAAGTGCCTTATCTATGTTTCAATTCTTGTTCTTATACATCTCAGCAAGCCTATAAGGGAAGTAGACATCACCACTGTTTTCATTTCACAGCCTGTAATCTAGTTCTCCTCACCAAAACATTCTAGCTAGCTTCCAACTAGCACACTAAAACACAAGGGACTAAATATTGGAAGCATTGTACAGTTTTATAATTCAGGAAACAGGGATTAGGAGCACTTCTCTCCCAATTTCATCAAGAATTAAGGTCTAGGTTCTTTAGCTATGACCACCACTGTAATCTTTAAAATGCATTCCAGTCCCCCTGCATCAGATTCCTCTCAGGGTTCAAGTAATGGGAAACCAGTTGTCCACAAACTGTGGAATTTAAAATGTGTGTGACTAATCAAGACTGTTCATACATATGGAAGACTAAAGAGTCCCATCTTTCACTTAGGAATGAAAGGCAGACTCCAGCACACCAGCTTTTGAAGGATTTACATCCCAAGCACGGGATTGTGAGGTCTGCTGGTTACACAGCATTCTCACATGACTGAAGGAGATTTTCTAGTCACTAACAACACAGGTTTAAATTTTAATGGGGTTCTTCTGAAGAAAAATAATTAACATATGGTTGACTTCCCATATATTAAACAATAACTGTAACTAAATCTATCTTCAATAGCATAGCATAATTTCATCTGTCTTGGTCATGATGAGCTGTGTGGCTGACTCACCTCACAGACTTGCATCACACAACAAGAATGAGCACAATGTCAAGGACTAGATTTTACCCAAGACAGAGGACCACATTATGAGAGACTACCTAGAAAGCAGCAGTCAGCCAGTCATTACCTCTCTGAGTCACAGAAAATCCCTGACAGTTGGCTAATTGATAATACTGTATCACAAGGCAATCTCTGTGCTGTTGCCTTGATTGCCAGGCTTCAAGTGAGGGCATCTCATCTTGGGTTTGCACTGTCCCCGAGTTCAAAGTGTCATTCTGAATGTGTGGTTTACAAGCCCCAGGATCCCTGCAGAGTTAAATTCTTCTAAGAAATCTCTATCTGCTACAAAAGGGCCTCAAAATTATCTCAAGCTGTGGCAATGCCAGCGGACTTCTCAGGATTCTGGGTCCTACCGATTATGGCCATCAATATGACTCTAGTAGATCTCAAAGAGAAATGAGGATACTGAATCTACCTGAGAAGCTCTTGCCAGAACCTCTTAGATGATGTTTAGAGATGCCAGCTGAAATAAACAAAACAGGGAAATGATTAATGGCATCAAGTCTGGTAGGTGGGTTCTTATCCTGGCAGGCACTCGGCAGACTGTGGGTTTGACTTAGTCACAAAAGGAGGATGTGTAGAAGCCAGATTAGATATTAAAAATGTCTGTGAAACACGTGCCTCTGTTTGGGATCATATTTATTAACACAGCCATTCAAGCAGCCTTATTCTTAGAAGAACTAAAATAAACAGAACAACCCCAGTCAAGTACCACTGACTAATCATGAGGTTTCCCCTACTTCAAGAAAAACAGAGAAGCATCTAAACTACCAACCAACGCTTGTCTAGATTCTCCCCTATATTCAGTGGAGTAAAACAAGGAGTTTATGGACTGTCTGCCACAACAAGCTCCTGGCAAAGCTGGCAGCTCATGGCTTGGACAGATTCACTCTGAAATGGGTCAAGAACTGGCTGGAGGGCTGGGCCCAGTGAGTGGTGAATGTTGCCACATCCAGTTGGCAGCTGTCACTAGTGGTGTTCCCCAAGGATCAGTGCTGGGCCCAGTCCTGTTCAATATCTTCACTGATGATCTGGACAAGGGGATTGAGTTCAGCATCAGTAAGTTTGCAGTAAGCTAGGAGCAGGTGTTGATTTGTTGGAGGGTAGGAAAGCCTTGCAGAGAGACCTTGCCAGGCTGGATTGGTGGGCAGAGGCCAATGGAATGAGATTTAACGAGGCCAATGAAATGAGATTTAACGAGGCCAAGTGCAGGGTTCTGCACTTTGGTCACAACAACCCCAAGCAGCACTACAGACTTGGGACAGAGTGGCTGGAGAGCAGGCAGGCAGAGAGGGACCTGGAAGTACTGGTAGATAGTAGGCTGAAGATGAGCCAGCAGTGTGCCCAGGTGGGCAAGAGAGCCAATGGCATCCTGGCCTGTACCAGGAACAGTGTGGCCAGTAGGACAAAGGAGGTTATTCTTCTCCTGTACTTAACACTGGTCAGGCCACACCTTGAGTCCAGTGTCCAGTTCTGGGCTCCTCAATTCAAGAGACGAAGCTGGTGAGAAGCCTGGAACACAGCCCTGTGAGGAGAGGCTGAGGGAGCTGGGGGTGTTTAGTCTGGAGAAGGCTGCCAGGCAACCAGCAATAGAACAAGGGGACACAGTCTCATGTTGTACTGGGAGAGATATAGGTTGGATGTTAGGAGGAAATTCTTCACAGAGAGAGTGATTGGCATTGGAATGGGCTGCCCAGGGAGGTGGTGGAGTCACCGTCCCTGGAAGTGTTCAAGAAAAGCCTGGATGAGGCACTTAGTGCCATGGTCTGGTTGATTGGACAGGGCTGGGTGATAGGCTGGACTGGATGATCTTGGAGGTCTCTTCCAACCTGGTTGATTCTATGATTCTGTAACTCTTGACTGAGATGGCTGGTTAAGGCAGTAAGAGTGGATAGAGTAAAATCCAAGCTGCTGTTGTTTCACATTTCCATAAAGTGTGGGGAGAAATAGGAAATGCCAAGATGCAATGCAAAACAGAGTTGGGCTGAATCATTCCCTGAAGCTGCTCTCTCAGCTGCACAGGGAGAACAGGCACCTATCTAATATCTGTGGGATCAGATCTGCATTCAGCCCTCCTCCATCCTGGCACAGCAGGCTCTATACAAAATTAGCATACCAAAGGATTAATCTACCCATCATTGAACTTAGATGTCCATAAAGTGATTCCTGGGATTCCAAAAATATGAGTGGTGTGACAGACAAACTCCTGGTTCCATCAATCAGCTTTTCATTAACATCATTCATCCTGTCCTCCTTATTCTGAATAAATTCTGCAATCTCTCTTTACCATGCAAATACCTCTTACTTACATGATAAATACCACAACACACTAAATCCTTCAGTGTTCTTTTTTCCTTGTTGGAAAACTCTCTCTGCACTGCTTAGTGCTGAGAAGACTTTTCAGATCTCAGCATACTCATTAACTATAATACTTCTTTCCCATGCAAGCACACTCACATATGGTCTTTTCCATTTTTCTCTGGTAAGGAAAGGCATTAAAGATCTTTGGCTCTGTTCTTTGGGCTGAGAATCATTGCCCAGACAAAAAAATCCTTCTAGGATTGCCCTAGTTATGAGAAGACTAACTTAGACCTTTCTCCATAATGAATGAGGTGTGGATGATGGAGCTTTTTTAATCTGGTCTCCTATTTGGTTCCCAAAAGGATTTTTCAGATATCATTTAGGGAAAGAGAAAAGAAAAAAAAAGATCTTTAACCATAGGAACAGTGCATAAAAATAAATAACCTTGAACCATTTTCTTCTAGGAGTTCTGCCACATCCAGGAAATGTGATCTTTACTTTTCCTCACAGAAAATGGGTGAACTTCATAAATGAAATCCAAGCTTGGATATATCTCTAATTTTCATTTATCCATTCTCAAACTATCTGTCTATGCATTGAAGGAACCACTGAAAATCTCTGTATGCAGGAGGAGGAAACCATCTGTAAATAAATAACATTACTCAAGCCTAAGGAAAAAAAAGGCAACAAGAGGATCTCCTGTAACAGTGCAATCTTAACTTGCCAAAACTTGGGACCTCAAACAACTGTTTTCTTCAAGGCTTTTCTGTGTCCACGTTCTTATCTACAATTGCCTTTGTGAATTGTTGAGTCCTCCACAGCATTATTACCGACTTCCAGGGAAAATGCTCTCTGACAGAAAGCTAAATTTTCATAGGCAGCTCCAAGACAGTTCTTTATCCTGCATTATTACCTCATCTTCTGCAAGAACACCGTTTCTCCAGGGAAGAATTTTATTTCCTTACTTATCAACACCTTCCCCCTACACATCAGCACGTTTCCTCTCACCCTCTTTCAGTCACATTGTGCAAAAATCCTAGAAAAGGTGAAGTGTTGTATGTGTTAATGAAAGGCAGATTAGGAATTGGCTGTTAATGGCACAGATGCTGCATCCCATACTGTCGTGGGATTTTCTACCAACTATCAAGCTAGAACACGTGTGCACAGGTAGCAAATACAGCACGGAGAGGCACTTATGCACCTCGCTATTAGCCTGAAACAGATTTTCCAGCATCTGAGCAGTGACCCGTTAATAGCTTACATAATGAAAAGCAGCACTGAAATGAGTCAGTGTGCTTGGCAAATTCAGATCATTAACCATGAGAAAGAGCTTCAAGTGGATCAAGGGAGAAACACATACCCCAGAGAACATTAAATAGAGAGGGCTTATTAGTGACGAGTAAACAGGTGCAACATTCCCCTGGAAATGGTGGGATGGACCCTTCGTTTTCCATTGAGAATTCCTCTCTGAAAGACTAAGTCCCACCTTTCACAACAGAATACAAGCTGGACTATTGACATCCCTCTCCAGGTACATACACACTGAAAAGGAACTTGGTAAGAACTAAGCAGAAAGAGAAAGTGCACGGTTCCTACAACTGCAGGCTGACCACTGTGAAAACACAGCAGGAGGAGGCAGAGATTAAGAGCAATCCATATACAGATCCATACTGTACATGATGTGGTAAGGAAAGTCTGCAGCACCCTGGAAAGCACTCCAACAGTCTGCAAGCAAACTGGGTTTCACTAAGTGGTGACCACAGTGCTCTTCCCTAGGAAGCTGGACCAAAAGCAAAGCAGACAAACGAGCTCTTCACTCAAAAAAACCCCAACAAAAATAACTCACCCTGAAGCTACAGACAAATCATTCCACTTAACAGTGTCAATTCAGGTAAGTCCACATCAGGGCCACAACTGTTTGTCTCGAACAGATTCGCTATTAGTGGTGACAACTCACAGCCGATACGTGCACATGGGGTGATAATTGGCTGCTGGATTGGTGGTCTTGCACCAGCATGAAAAATGTAGAGATGTAGCTACATCCCAGTTTTAGAAAGCCTGGTCTAAATATTTCAACCATCTTAACCAGACATTCCAAACACTTTTTTGTTTGTTTTTCTTCTTTAATTGATTTTTTTAAAGAGTGAAGACAAAAATGTAAATTTCCACTGACCCAAACTGATATTTATTATGAACAGATTGCATTGGGTTGGAAGAGACCCTCAAAGGTTATCTTGTCCAGCTCCCCCCCCCACAGTGAGCAGGGACACTTCCAACATGTGGCTGCCCAGAGCCACAACAAGTCAGCAGGAGCAGGGAGGTCATTCTGCCCCTGTACTCTGCACTGGTTAGACCACACCTTAAATACTGTGTTCAGTTCTGGGCCCCCCAGTTTAGAAGGGACATTGAGATGCTTGAACGTGTCCAGAGCAGGGCGACGAGGCTGGGGAGAGGCCTCGAGCACAGCCCTACGAGGAGAGGCTGAGGGAGCTGGGATTGTTTAGCCTGGAGAAGAGGAGGCTCAGGGCAGACCTTATTGCTGTCTACAACTACCTGAGGGGTGGTTGTGGCCAGGGGGAGGTTGCTCTCTTCTCTCAGGCAGCCAGCGCCAGAACAAGAGGACACAGCCTCAGGCTGCGCCAGGGGAAGTTTAGGCTCGAGGTGAGGAGAAAGTTCTTCACTGAGAGAGTCATTGGCTACTGGAATGGGCTGCCCAGGGAGGTGGTGGAGTCGCCGTCCCTGGAGCTGTTCAAGGCAGGATTGGACGTGGCACTTGGTGCCATGGTCTAGCCTTGAGCTCTGTGGTAACGGGTTGGACTTGATGATCTGTGAGGTCTCTTCCAACCTTGGTGATACTGTGAGACTGTGAAGTCTGATATTGAATGTCTCCAGGGATGGGGCCTCCACCATATTCCTGGGCAGCCTGCTCCAGTATTTTACCACCCTCACTGTAAAGACTTTCCTCCTTATGGCCAACCTAAATCTATTCTACTCCGATTTGAGTCCGTTGCCCCTTGTCCTATCGTTATGTTCTACATGAACATGTAAATGAATGTAGATTGCACATTAACTCACAGTGGCTGCTTTTTGTAAAGCATGGCTTAACAAGTTTCTTTTCAAGTTAATTGTTTGCAGTATGACATAGAAGCATCAGAGCACATGAACAGCATAACTTGTTCCATGTGGAACAGCTTAAATCTTAGGTTTTCCAAAGACACAGCCACCAAAGTTGCTTGAAGAAACCACCTTTCATATTTTCACCAATCCTCCACTTTGGTTCTGAATTCTCAGCCCTAGGCTTTATACTAGAGATATGACATACACTTAGCAGTTTGCCATGTTTCCTTTTTCTGAAATTGGAGTGACTCCTTTGGTGTAAAATACATAATTTCTCCTCACAAAAGGCTGATGCAAGGGCCATCTGACAGGACAGGATGCTGCACTAGTGCTTGAGATGCCTATCTCTGCATGCAAGTCTGATGCTGTACACAATGCTCACTTGGCTTCATTTCCTTATCTATTTTATGTGCATGAACAGCTGGAGATGGACGTATAGAGGCTTTAGCCTTCCACGGCACATCTAAAACAGTACACAACCAAAATCTATGCATCTGTGAATGCCAGAAAGCCATCTGTATACAAGTTAATTGCTTTTGGTTTGAATAGTTTCCATTTTTATCCTGTCATCTACATTTGCACCTATTCAGTAGTTTGATTTGGAGACAGCAGGGGAACACGAGCCACATTCCAGCCCAGTTCTTCTATCATCCAGGCCTGCTTTGCTGCAAGCCTTCCCTCCAAATCATTCCCTTCCTTCAGCATTTTTTTCTCTATTTGTCTCAGAAACTAACTGAGCAAACTTAAGAAGTGCTATTTTCACCAATGCTTCTGTGGAGTAAATTACCAGCCTCACTGGATGACAGGAACAAAGCATGGGTTTATTTTCTGGTTTCCCAACTCCACTTACTTTCCGGTGACAAACTCAAGCTGTCCGGAGGCAGCAAATTCAGCCCCAAGCAGGAGGAACAGCCATGTCAGACTACAAAGCACTCTCAACAGATTGCTTTGACAAACAACCAGCTCTTCCTTTTGTTCATTAAAACTGTAGCTACACATATGCATGCATGTATAGGAAATTAACAATGCAAATCATACTCCAAAAAAACCTCTGACACGTACTTAAAATCTCGCTACTAATTACAGATGCGACTTGGACCACTGATATATTATTAATTAGCAAAAATAATCAGTTATGTTTTCCTAGGAGGAAAGGAGTGAGGCCTAGCTAGCAAAAATAAAACCAAAGTTAACACTAAATACTTCTGCTTTGTACCCTCTCAACAGTGCTTGTTAGCTCTGGCAGATCTTTATTAATGGCCCTATGAAAGCATCAAACTTATTTAAGCAAATCCACTATTTCCTTCCAACAGCAGCATCTGTAGATCTCATCTCAGCATGCAGTTACCATCAGAGATTGTGTGCAAAGACAGAAGTTGTTTTATAGGCAAGCTTAGGCTTGACTAAAAAAAGTGCATGGAAATGCTACTGAAGAAACACTAAGCAACTTTTCTTGTATCTACAGAAAGCATCACTGAAAAAGGCAGAGCTATGCCATCCAAATCTACTCCTCTGCAAATATATAGAAGAAAGCCTCTTAAACACTGCTTGTTAGCTGTAGGAAAAAATAACCACAAGACCCCCTGCAGGGAGTCACTGTTGTCTTCTAGGAATAATTAAACTAAAATGCTATTGGTGGTGACCTTTCTCATTTACTTTACAGTTACTAGTCAGAAGTGCAGTGTCACCCTGTGGACACGCATAATCAACTTTATTTGCTGTTCTAATTGAGAAATGGAGTTGTTAACGTCAAGAAACATTAAAATGAAGCTGCTCCACTGAACTTGTTCTGTCTAGCTACCTAGTATTAGTATACTAATACATATATATTAATATGTATATGTACTAATACATATATATTAATAATAATACATATATATTTCCACTCTATATGCACCTAAAGGAGAGCAGAGGATCAGTGATGGGGGTGATACAAACCACCTGGAAGGGCTTAGAGGTCATTTGGATATGGTGTCTAGGGATATGGGTTAGAGTGAACCTTGTAGAGCAGGGATATTGGTTGGACTTGGTGATCCTGAGGGTCTTTTCCAACCTGAATGTTTCTGTGATTCTGTGATCTCCTGCCCTGCTTCTCCAAGCCCACAGCTGGAACCATCACACCTGCAGCACATAGGGAGCCTGGAGGCAACATGCCAAAATAAACCCTGAGAGACATGAGCTTCAGCCTTGGGGACCAGCGGTGACACCCATCATCAGGAGACCATGACAGACTATTTGCTTCATCTCATAGTCTGACGTGGGTCAAAGCCTGGGGTCATGGGGCATGCTGTGGGGTGCTGAGGAAGGGCATTTGGGGATTGTGTAAGACCTAAATCTCTAAAGGAGGAGCTGAAGCAGGAAGAGGGAGTGACTGAGGTGATTGAGTAGGAACAGTCCTGGAGAAAGCAAAAGGGATAGGGGACAAAAGAGGCTGTTTGCACGTGAAGAGGCAGCTGGTTACCCCAAAATGCCTGGCCATGCTCTCTCTAGTTGTGCCTCCTCACAAAACACCATTTCTACCTCTTCCCCCAAGCAAGGGGCTCTCTCAAGTGTGCAGGGGCTGAAGACTCTGCATGAAGCAGCTAGAGCGAGACCAGGGGCCACAGAGCACCCTGAGTCCAGAGTATCAGCAGCCAGAGGAACTGAGAGTGTGTGCATCATACTGAACACTAAGCTGCACCATCTGGCAAGATGGTGACCTAGTCTGGGAGCCAGATGTGTCCCCACAGGCGAGGCCAGCAGAGGAGGTGCCTGTTGCAGGGACCAGTTAAATTTGTGCTTCAGGATACACCAATAAGGAAATGCACTCTCCTGTGTAAGAATACTTTATGATTTTAACATGGTTTATGCCCTATTTGTGCTCTCCTGGCTCTTGTTATCAGTGATGGGGAATTTATGGAATCATAGAATCACTTCAGTCAGAAAAGGTCTCTAAAATCATCAAGTCTAACCATCTACCTGACACTAGCCTGTCCAGATCCCTCTGCAGAGCCTTTGTACATTCAAGTAGATCAACACTCCCACCCAATTTGGTGCCATCTGCAACCTTACTGAGAGTGCAGTCAACTCCTTCACCCAGATCACTGATAAAGATATTAAAGAGAATTGGGCCCAGAAATGAGCTGTGGGCAGCAGCACTTGTGACCAGTCACCAACTGGATTTAAATCCATGCACCACCACTCTGTGACCAGTCACCAACTGGATTTAAATCCATGCACTGCCACTCTTGGAGCTCAGTTATTCATACAGTTTTTAATCCCACAAAGCATCCACTCATCCAAGCCATAAGCAGCCAGTTTCTCCAGAAGGATGCTGTTGGAGGCAGCAAAGACTTCACTAAAATCCAGATAACAACATCCACAGCCTTTACCTCATCCACTAAGTAGATGACCTTGTCATAGAAAGAGATCAGGGTCATCAAGCAGGACCTGTCCTTCATAAACCCATGCTGACTGGGTCTGATCATCTGGTTGTCCTGCACATGCTGCACAAGGCATCCAAGCTGACCTGTTCCATGACCTTTCCCAGCACCCATGTCAGACTGAAAACTCTATAGTTCCCTAGGTCACTCTTCCTGCCCTTCTTGTAGATGGACATTACATCTGCCAATCTCCAGTCAGCTGGGACCTCCCCACTCAGACAGGACTGCTGGAAAATGATGGAAAGTGTCTTGGTGAGCACTTCTGTCAGCTCCTCCATACCCTCAGGTAGATGCCATACAGGCCAATAGACTTGTGTCTGTCTAAGGGGTGCAACAGGTCACTAACCATCTCCGCTTTGATAACGGGGATTTGGTTTTGCCACCCACCTCTATCTTCCAGCTCAGGGGCCAGATATCTAGCAAAAAAATAGTCTTAATACTAAAGACTGAAGTAAAGAAGGTATTAAGTACTTTGGCCCTTTCTTCTTCCATTACCCCTATGTTGTTCTCAGTATTCAACAAAGGACAGAGATTCTAACTTGAAGAGCCATCAGGGTCTAGCATTCAGGGACAGTTCAAAGATGGATAATCTGATCCATCTCACAACAGCCTTACCCTCCACTTGCTTCAACAGAGCTTACTCTAATTTGCACCAAAACAAGATCAGCATCATGTCTCTGCTTCCAGCAACAAAACATCCCACAGCACCAAGACAACATTAGAAAGTGTCATATACCACATACACTTGAGGCAATCATAGTCCTTCTGCCAAGGAAACAATAAATGACCGGAGAGGATTACAGCTGTTAGCTTCAGGCTCTGCATTTCCACTGTATGGATGAAACACCTTTGTATGGAATGTGGTGAGCACCCAATACATGCCCTCCCCCTACCCCCCGAGCTGTCCTGAGGGCAGATAGTCCCACACCATGGAAAACAACAGCACTGTATGAATAAAAGGAAAGTCTTACAAAGACATCATGAATTAGCAGAAAACTAGTTTGGAAAGATAAGATATTAAACAATTTCTGTGGGGAATAAGAGCACTGGAGATTATTTACTTTGCTTTAATTACTTTGGCACACTGCTAGATTAGTTTTTGTACGCTACTAGATTTTCATACCATCATTTTACAAATGCAAAGAAGCAAGTTCATGTTCTGAATATTTAAAGTGTACATATCCATATTAACTTGTCCTGTGCTGGAGTTTCTGCCACTCAGTTAACAAATAAATAGCACTTTCAATTTTACAATTATTATTATTATCATTATTATCATCATCTTTATTAGCATCGTTACTATTATTACAGTGATGCAAGCAACGACTTTAATGTCTAGAGATGTGTGCTTTGACAAGAACCCACTGATAACACACACAATATCATAACAAATATAATCATCAGCTTTCAGTGATGCTTTCAATCTAGATCACATCAGGTCATCACAGTATCACCAAGGTTGGAAGAGACCTCATAGATTGTCAAGTCCACCCCGTTACCACAGAGCTCAAGGCTAGACCATGGCACCAAGTGCCACGTCCAATCCTGCCTTGAACAGCTCCAGGGACGGTGACTCCACCACCTCCCTGGGCAGCTCATTCCAGTGGCCAATGACTCTCTCAGTGAAGAACTCACTTCAAGCCTAAATTTCCCCTGGCGTAGCTTGAGGCTGTGTCCTCCAATCTCCTGGAACCTTGTGTGAGAAAACTGAAAATAGGCCAATTTCCAGAGGGTTTTAACTTAGAAAAACACAGTATAATGTTTTAAAGTTTACCTGAAGGCTTTATGAAGTGTTTAACAGGCTCTATAGTTATGGACCATATTACTGAACAACAATAATAAAATAGGAGTTTTAGACTCTCTATTAAAGTACCAAGAAACTTACGATTTAAAAAAGAATCCACAAAAAAAATCCACTTATCTCACTGTTTTGATGCTAATACGAGAACCATGAGAGCTTGTGTAAAAGATTTAATTGGGTGAAATAAAGACCCTGTCATCTCCTTGACTCTCCTAATACAAACTATANACTCAACACTGGTCAGGTCACACCTTGAGTACTGTGTCCAGTTCTGGGCCCTTCAATTCAAGAGAGATGTTGAGGTGCTGGAACGTGTCCAGAGAAGAGCAACAAGGTTGGTGAAGGGCCTGGAACACAAACCCTATGAGGAGAGGCTGAGGGAGCTGGGGGTGTTTAGCCTGGAGAAGAGAAGGCTCAGGGGGAACCTCATTGCTGTCTACAACTACCTGAAGGGAGGTTGTAGCCAGGTGAGGTTTGGTCTCTTCTCCCAGGCAACCAGCAATAGAACAAGAGGACACAGCCTCAAGTCATGCCAAGGGAGGTCTAGGCTGGATGTTAGGAGGAAGTTGTTGCCAGAGAGAGTGATTGGCATTGGAATGGGCTGCCCAGGGAGGTGGTGGAGTCACCGTCCCTGGAGGTGTTCAGGGAAAGACTGGATGGGGCACTTAGTGCTATGGTCTAGATGACTGGATAGGGCTGGGTGCTAGGTTGGACTGGATGATCTTGGAGGTCTCTTTCAACCTGCTTGATTCTATGATTCTATTTTAAGAAAGCCACTTACAAGAAATACAGAATTTCCTGCCTTGAAAAGAGATGTCAGTACATGAAAACATTGCAAACAATACCATTTCAATACACCTTAGGAAGCAACAGTCCATCCAAGTCTCTCCTCCTTTGACACTAAAACTTTGATCTGAAATTTCCTTAAACTTGTTTGCCACTCTTTATTTCACATGATGAGGTTTGGCTACCAGTACTGCTAAAGAGCTTTGGAGCTTTTCTTCCAGCACCAACAGAGCAAGGACTTTGTTTTTTATGTTCAGTGTGTGCAGTATCTAAGACAGTAAGGCCATCAACTATGGTTCCTCCACAAACATGAAAATCCCCCAAATAATGAATGTTATGATAACAGTAAAATACCAAACAGAAAATGCCCATGCACTCATAACTAATTTCAATTGTAGTGTGCCCCACAGATGCTTGAAGGATTTCTCCACACAACATGACAACAGAGTTAATTTCAAGCCAACTGGGAGAAATTAAAAGGCTCAGGTTAATTACTGCTTTACAGCTGGGCTGGAGGCATGAAAAACAGAGCAACTGAGTATAGCTTGGAGATAAGCAACCACAGTTCCAGCTTCTCTCCTCTCTACTCCTCATCTGCTCTCAGGAATGCCACAACAGGGTTCCTCTGTAAGCAAAGGGGGCACTTCAGAAGTCCCTCTCTCTTGGTAGCTCAACTCTACTCCAATCACTGCACTTCCCAGGACCAATTCCAAACATGTGGCACAAAGTGAAGAAGCAGCTTCACCAGCAAGCTGGTGAGTTCTTTTGTTGCAACTGCTTTCAAAGTGAGGGAGAATGTAAAACTGAGTAAGACCACTAAAACTAGGCAGCAGTGTAACAGTAGGAATTTGTAAAGAATATGTTAAGGAAAAGGATTGAAAGGAAAACAGCAAAGGTAGACAAAGGCTCTGGGAGATGAGCATCTATGCGGATCTTCCTCCAAAATGTGAGTTTTTCAGCATTAAGTGATAGAAATACAAAACAAAACTACAAATTTACTGGGCTACAGCAACCAGTGTGGCAAAGAATGAGGTCAGTAGGACAGTCCCATACAACAGTTTTTAATATATACTTACATATTTGAATATCAGGAATCTGAAAACAACAGTTACACTTAATATCTTCTTCTATATTGCTAAAAAGATAAGATTTGCTCTAAACATGCAAATATTTTACTTGATATGTAGGAAACAGTTATCTTACCAGAGCTGTATTTAAATTTTGATGCAAAAGGATCCAAAATCTTCACATTGAAAGGATTCACATTTGGGTACCATGACAGGGGATACCTTCCAGCAAATCTGAAGAACTCTGGAAAGAATTAGAAATAATTTCAATTTTTTTAATTAAAAATTAAGCTAGAGAACAAAGAGTATCCAGCACACATAAAGTTCCTTCCAAGTAGGAAAAGAAAATTATCTGTAAATGAGTAGGTCTCCCTAAATTAAGCTAGAGATCAAAAAGTATCCAGCACACATAAAGTTCCTTCCAGGTAGGAAAAGAAAATTATCTGTAAATGAGTAGGTCTCCCTAAATAAATCAGATAAGATATCAAGATACTTCCATGCTAAAACAGCAGATAATTCAGTAAGCAGTTGGGTGTTTCTGAAATGGCTGTGATCTATGAAGAGGACCAAACTCTGTATTAGGAACTGCTGCAGTGCATTAGTGTGCCCCACAGTTTGGTTAAAATCTACCACTTGATACACCCTGTGAAGCATGTATTCTGGATCTCACTTGGTCAGGGGCTCACAGACAAGTCAGAGACCATGGTAAAATCAAAGGAGATATCCATTCCCAAGAACAAAGAAAACTCAGGAGGAAAAGGTCTCTGTAGTTGGCCATGTGCTAAGATCAAGGAACTGCTGGTTTCTGTGTTAATTCCTGGCTTTTTCATATTTGATTAACAAACTCTGTGCCAAAATCAAGGTCTTGCAGCAGGTTCAAGAACAGCAACTTCTCTGTCAAACTTTTCAAGGCCTTACAGAAGGCAGACTAAAGGGTCTGGGTACCTGTAAATTCATTACTTAGAAAACAATGGCATTTACATCTAAAGTGAAATTTAAAGTCTCTATTTAAACTTAAATTTGCCAACCCAAGTGTCAAAGGGGTTTGGTCAGCAGATTCTCCAGACTCCCTGAATGGGCACCTTAGCGAGCAGCCTCTTCACCTTTCTAGCAAAGCTGCATGATGCTCTAGTGGAATGGTCTGCTACTCAGCATCCAATTTGGTAGTGGAGAAGGAATTCAGTTATTCTGTTGCCAACAAATGACCCAAAGTTGGGAAACTGTTGCCAAGGTGAGCATAGCAATTTCTCATTACTAATCCAAACAGTAGCACTGACTGATTAGATCTCAGAGGAATCTAGTTACGACTACCTGAAGGGAGGTTGTGGGGTGGGGGGTTGATCTCTTCTCCCAGGCAACCAGCAACAGAACAAGGGGACATAGCCTCAAGTTGTGCTGGGGGAGGTCTAGGCTCAGTGTTAGGAGGAAGCTCTTCATAGAGAGTGGTTGGCATTGGAATGGGCTGCCCAGGGAGGTGGTGGAGTCACTGTCCCTGGAGGTGTTCAAGAAAAGCCTGGATGAGGCACTTAGTGCCATGGTCTAGTTGACTGGCTAGGGCTGGGTGCTAGGTTGGACCTTCCAACCTGGTTGATTCTATTCTATTCTATCAAGATGAACAGCAGAGACATTAACAGGTGACACTGTGCTTTTGTTGGGAGAAAACTTCAAGGAGAGAGATATTTTCCCTCCCTCTTGTGTCATGCTGCTGTAGATATATAGGCAGATGGTTATAACACATTACTGTAGATTCCCATTTTATATTATTTTCATGTTTGCTTACATAAAAAAAAAAAAAACCCAAACAGAATAACTGAATTCCTTCTCCACTACCAAATTGGATGCTGAGTAGCAGACCATTCCACTAGAGCATCTGTTCTGTTGACACTTCACACATCTCTTCAAAGAGAGAGTGGTTTGCCATTGGAATGATCTGCCCAGGGAGGTGGTGGAGTTGCCATCCTTGGAGGTGTTCAAGAAAAGCCTGGATGAGGCACTTAGTGCCATGGTCTAGTTGACTGGCTAGGGCTGGGTGCTAGGTTGGACTGGATGATCTTGGAGGTCTCTTCCAACCTGGCTGATTCTATGATTCTTACTAGTACTGGTGAAGTAAGCAGTTCAAAGAGAAAAAAGACAGTTTCACAACTCAAGACTCCCAAACAATGTCCAAGACCTAAAAAGGATACAGATCATTTGGAGCTAAAAGCTGGAATGTTACAAATGAGCTAAAGAGCAGAACTTCATACATATAAGAACAGAGATAAAAGAGATTTAAGTTAATTTCATTATCAGGTTCAGAACAGAACATGAAATATCTTTTTCCCACAGTATAGAATTTCACTTTTGCTTTACCCAGCTTTCAAGAAACATTCTCTACCTAAAGTAACTTGGCCCAATAAAAAAGGTTTGAACACTGCCAAGTCTGGCAGTGGTCCCACCTCACCATCATGGAGGTCCATGCTCAAAGCTCTACTCTCTTTAGATGGTAACATCAGAGAACTAACTCCAGCTGTTCTAGAAGTAAGCATTGGTAGCTACTAAACTGCTGTTCACAGTAGATACTGTAGTATTTCCCACACGTCTGCTGGCAAGCCAAAAGTCACAGTTGACAAAGCCACAAGGTTCAAACCCTCCTAGTGCAGTGGAATTTCTCTAGCATAACACCTGCTTCTCCTAAGATCAAGCAAACAATGCTTGGCACAGTGACCTCATCAGAATAGTGCAAAACCAACTTCTTCAAATCAGAGATCAAGTATCCTAGCTGTAATGCTATGTCCTATATTTATGAAACCCTGGTATCTTAAACTCTCAGTCTGCCACATCAAAGTGTGACTGATTTCTAAACCCTTGATGAGGAAACAAGTCAGTGCAAGGAGCCTGGGTTAAAAGTTGCAGGGCTCTTGTGCTGTCACAAGTGCTGAGTGAAATTCCATTTGCTGAAATAGAATTGAAAGATCAATGATGTTTCCAGTGCAATCTGAAAGACAGCATTCCAGTGCTGTGCTACACACAAAGTGGCTGGGAAAGTCTCATTTCCAACACTAAGCACTAAGGAGCAGAAACACAGTGGATGATGCCAACTTACTATTAGAACAACCACTCTCAGTGTCAACACTTCAGCAACAGAGAAAGCAATTGCTAAGTCTACAAACAAAAAGACTTCTAACTCATCCTATTTCTGATGAGGCATTTTTTCTTTTTTAGACTGAGATGCTGAGGAACTTAGTTTCCTTGACAGTGCTGTGTAAGCAAACAGGTGGGAGTGGAGCTTATTTCATGAACAAAAGGAAATCATCATTACACACTGGTTCATTCTATTAACTGAAGTGACTTTAAGTCAGGATTGATTTGGGGCAGAGAGAAGTAACAAAAGTCCTGTGAAGATGGATGAAGAGGAAGGGTGTAAAAGCTACTTGAAATAAATGGATTAAGAACATATAGACTTAGCAGTGAATGAGTCTACTAAAGTTCTATGCACTCACAGTACAGTGTTGGAAAGAAACTGGAGAAGCCAGATATTTTTTAGAAGTATTTAATTGGATTAACAGATACTTGGAAACCCCCTAAAATGCAAATATAAAGAGGTACTGCTCTTTCAAAAGGATTGGCAGTGAGAGAAGAGTACTGAGTTGTGCATCAAGAACATATACAACTGATGTAGTTCCAGGCCATAAGGAAATTCAGATCTCGGGGAAACTTCCATGTAATGAAGTTGGAGATGAAAAAAGCAGGAACAGTCCCAATGGGGATCTATTGCAAACCACCAAGTCAGTAAAATTAGGAAGAAAAGAGTCTTTGAAACAACTGGCAGAATCATTCAGAGTACAGGCCTGGAATAACTCCCACATCTGGAAGTGGTTAAGATATACACTAAGACATTTTGTTCAGAATAAATTGAAGTCAGCTTTTGATAGGGAAGGTAAAGATAGCAGCTAGTAAAGAACAGAGGAAAATAGGATGGCTCTTCTAATGTCATTGTAAAGTAGAGTTTGTAAAAATGAGCATGCAAACCCATGAAATAGCAAAGCATTTTTAACACCAGGTTGAAATACTAAAGTATTAACATGGGTGCTGTCTAGTTGAAAAAAAAAAACACTCAGAAAATAATTGCTGCAGTCACAAAGGAGCAGCATATTGTGTAGGACTCCACAGGGTTGTGTTTCAGGTCCAATGCCATTCAATCTTTATGTCAATGGCTTCAGTAGTGGAATAGAAGGCACATTTATGAAAATCACAGATGACACTGAGCCCTACAACACTGCAAACATCTTTGAAGACAGACTCAGAAGTCAAAATTATATCGGTGAATCGGAAAGATGGAATGGGATTCAGGTCCAGATTGTAAACATATTCCTTTTACAGTTAATAGAGGACAAGTCAATACTGTCATTGGTATTTGGGGACTCTAATGAGACTCATCATCTGACCTTCAGTAAGATATGTCCAGCTGGCCAGGCCCTATTGACTAGACTGGGAATTGAGTGGCCCAGCTAACATACTATGTATGTTTAGGCATATACATTCAAATGTTCACAGCCCAAAGCTAGATTCTATCTACAGTCCAAAGGCAGCATAGGAGTCAATTAGCAGGAACATGTACAAGATATTTGGGTATCTTGATAATTAACTGCATAATGAACTGTATAAACAATAAACTGTATAAATGCAAGAGGAGAAATCACTTTTTCTGCTGCATTTCTGTAGAAGAGGCTTTTAAGTATAGAATACCTATCTTACTGTTGCATACAGGCTACCCAAGGGGTTTGTGGAGTCTCCCTCTCTGGAGATATTCAAGACCCACTTGGATGTGTTCCTGTGTGATCTTGTGATCCTGCTCTGACAGAGGGCTTGGACTAGATGATCTTTCAAGGTCACTTTCAGCCCCTGACATTCTGTGATTGATTCTATGATAAAGCAGTCCAGCACAATTATGGCAGTGAGACATGGGACGTGATCCTTTCTAAACAGAGCTATCTCATGTTCAGTTTGGGGCACCACATTCCAAGGAAGATGCAGAACAACTGCAGAGACAGTTTTCTAGAAAACATAACTTCTGAGGAAACATGGTGTAGTTGTTTGAACCACATAATATTCCTCACTCTCAGGACCATGATCTACAACATTTCATGATTGTAAGGAACTACCACCCAGGACAGGAGAGTCTCAGTCTCTCTCACATGCACTTTTCTGGGCCTTGAGTGGGCAGGCACATTTGCTTGTTTTGGGATCTGGGCAGTAGTCCTTTCCCTTTCTTCTGTTAGATATACACATAAATAAAGAGAGATGCAATAGGATACTTTTGTAGTGGAAGAGTAAAATATTTTGTGTAAATCAACTGAGAACTACCCCTCTGACTTTATTTTCTCTCCCTTTCTTATCTCTTGGTAAGAAGGGAGGGAGGGGAGGCAGGAGTGGGAAGAGGGAAAATACATAGGGGAGTGGGAAGAGGGAAAATACATAGGGGAGTGGGAAGAGGGAAAATACATAGGGGAGTGGGAAGAGGGAAAATACATAGGGGAGTGGGAAGAGGGAAAATACATAGGGGAGTGGGAAGAGGGAAAATACATAGGGGAGTGGGAAGAGGGAAAATACATAGGGGAGTGGGAAGAGGGAAAATACATAGGGGAGTGGGAAGAGGGAAAATACATAGGGGAGTGGGAAGAGGGAAAATACATAGGGGAGTGGGGTTTTTTCACTCTCACATTAAAACCATTACACATGGGCAGAGTGAGGACTGTTTAATGTACGAATAGGGACACCAAGAAAAGGAGTCTGCAAGTTGCTATATACCAAAGTGGCTGCTGAAAAGTAAGCTGCTGAACAGTAAGAACAGCGCAACACTGGAATAGAGGGTTTTTAAGAGCAAATCAGAGATCTGCCAGAGTATAACTCATCCTGGATTGGGATACTAGGAAAGCCTAGAAGACTTCTGAATGCCTTTTCCATGAGTGCTCTCAAGGCTTAGCAAAATTCAGCTACTCATCACTGGATTGGATGCATGATCACGTATTCCAGTGATGTTCAGTAATTCCCAAGGCCAGTTCACAGAGATACATCCATCAGATTGTTTCCCCAACTACTCTCTTGAGGCAGACAGAGTGATCCTCATATTTCCAGTGTGTCCTCTTGGTGTTCCAACAGACCTGCAGAACCTTAGTAACAGCAAAGGAGATAGGAGGAATTCCACTGAGCCTCTTTACGTTTTTTTGCAAAGGTAGAGAAGAAATTAGTTAAGTACCAGTCAAAACTATACCCATGGGACAGGTTATTTTGTCCTACTCATGAGGAACTCTAACGTGAAACCATAACAACTGAACATGAGACCCTGGAAAAAACAACTTGCTGGTGCAGTTAGAATCACAGAATCATAGAACTGCTATCATAGAATCATAGAACCAACCAGGTTAGAAGAGACCTCCAAGATCATCCAGTCCAACCTAGCACCCAGTCCTAGCCAGTCAACCAGACCATGGCACTAAGTGCCTCATCCAGGCTTTTCCTGAACACCCCCAGGGACAGTGACTCCACCACCTCCCTGGGCAGCCCATTCCAATGCCAATCACTCTCTCTGCCAACAACTTCCTCCTAACATCCAGCCAAGACCTCCCCCAGCACAACTTGAGGCTGTGTCCCCTTGTCCTGTTGCTGGTTGCCTGGGAGAAGAGACCAACCCCCACTTGGCTACAACCTCCCTTCAGGTAGCTGCAGACAGCAATGACGTCACCCTTGAGCCTCCTCTTCTCCAGGCTTCTCCAGTTCACTTCACTAAAACTACTGTAATTGAATAATCTATCTCCTCTTATTTTAAGGCAAGTCTTATTATTTCAGTGGAAATGGCCACCTCTCAAATATCTTTTAAGAGAGGGATGCACAAGAAGTATCAAATCTAACTCAAAATTACACCAATGTACATAACACTTAATTTTACCATGTTTTTCATAGTTCAGTATCTTGGTCTCCTGCAGTCAGATACTGCCATGTGAGACAAGTGAGAAAATCATCAGAGACTTCTCACAATAACCACAGCTGAGTGTTTTCATGAATACACACTTACAAAAGAAAAAAAAAATACTGGAAAATTATCCACTTGTGCTAGTTTGAAGCTAGCTAGAATGTTTTGGTGAGGACAAGTAGATCATAGGCTGAGAAATGAAAACAATGGTGAGGTCTACTTCGCTCATTGGCTTGCTGAGATGTATAAAAATATAAGTCAAAACATAGATAAGATCACTTCGCTCTTCGCCTGCTGGGGAGCTCTGGGCTGCTGGCTGAACTCCATCTTACTCTCTAACCTCACCCTCCATTTGCTTTGGCTGATCCACACTTGCTTCCTAATCCCCCTGGCTGAACCTCCATTTCTTCCTTGGGACTGGGGTAAGGTTGAGAGGGGTAGGGGGAAGGTGAGGGGTGGTTGAGAGCCCCTCCTGGGGACTCAGGTTTCTGGGAGGGCTGTTGTGTTTCTGTGTTACCTTTTACCTTGCCTATTTCTGTCTATAACTGTATCTACTGTAAATATCTGCTTGTACATTGTGCTAGCTGTACATATAAGCTTCATTCATATTTCCAGAGCTGGCTGAGTCTGTTCTGGGTGATTTCTAAAGTGTGGGGGTGGTGGGGAACACCCAAAGCACCACACCACTATAGGTACTTTAAATTTTACTGCAGGTGTCCAGACTACGCTTGCACAGGCAATATAAAATTCAGAAAGGAATCCAGCAAGGAATCCAGCAGAATTGGATATATTATTGTATTTCCCAAATACCTGCCCTGAAGAACCAACTCAGCTATTTAATGGTAGAGAATGCAAATGTCACCATAAAAAAAATTTACCTATCCCTACAGCCAAGGGCAACGCTGGAACAAGAAATAACAGCTTTAATAATGTTTTCTTAAAGATGTAATATCTTACAGACTGCTTCTGAGAAAAAACATCCTAACAAATCTCATTTGGTCATAAACCCTCTTGGATGTGCTTTCAAGAATATTTGGGGGAAAAAAAAACACCAATAAAGTTAAACTTTCACACAAGAAAGACAGGTGACCACATGCCAAAAGATCTAGATCAAAGACTGTTGAGATAACTGAACTTCTCCTCACCTCAACTGGAGGACCTAATCATTTACTCTCTGTTTTTCTGTAGGAGCAAAAACTTTAAAGGGTCTTCCAGAATTTACATTTCAGACTGGCAAACAGGGTCTTCTTCATTGACCTTATTTATTTTAATGTATTCACCACACTTCAAACACTCCAAGATATTCCTGCTAAAGTTAAGTGGCTGAAATTTATACAGCTCCATATAAAGGCATTAAAATGCCTCAGTAACTTTTTCCTCCCCAGGAATGTTCCCTCCAACAGCTACATAGGTATCTATACATATCTCACTGTCTACAGATAGCTGAGACTTTATTTTCAGTTTTCTTAGAACTAATTCAGTTCATTAACTTCTGAATACCTCACACAAGCCCCTGCAAGCTGCATAAATCCTTGCATTTGATGAAAGTCATGCACTAAGGACACAGCAGGAGATTGCTGTGCTCAGGTGAATTTCACTCATCATAATGGTAAGGTCTGGTGTGAAAATGTAAAGTAGCATTTCTATCTCAATCAACTATCCAGTGTAGTCTCTTCTTCCTTCTCTGGTCCCATGTTTCCAGACAGAGGAAACTTGATGATCTCAGATAAAGGTTTAGATCAAAGTCCTGTCCTGAGAACTGAGAGGAGACAACATGAAGAGAGGACGAGTATCTTTGCAAACACGCTTGCCACCCAGCAGAGAAAACTTGAAGCCAGGTTTGTGAGAGGATGGTGTCTAAAACACAGAAGTGAGGTGGCAGTGCAGATATAGGGAAAATACATGTTGTAGGAGGCCACAAAATAGAGGGCATCCAGACTTTTCAAGTCAGCTGTACACTGCTGCACAGAGCTTAAGCAATAAACAGGCAGCATTGAAGCTCTTGGTGTGACGGCACAGCGACAGCATGATCAGAATTACAAATCTGAGGTAGCATATATGGACAGAACATGGTCATGGATGTAAGTTTTTGAGAAGGAAAGGCAGAGACAAAAAGAGAGAGCAGTGTTTTCTGTCAAAAAGTTTCACAGTGCTCCAGTCTATGAAACCATCTCNTGGAGGCGTGTGATGGTTTGGGTATCCCCCACCCCCCACACTTTAGAAGTCACCCAGACTAGACTCAGTTTAAGGCCAGGCTGGATGAGGCCTTGAGCAACCTGCTCTAGTGGGAAGTGTCGCTGCCTATGGCAGGGGGTTGGAGCTGGATGATCCTTGAGGTCCCTTCCAACCTAAACCATTCTATGATATGCATCAATGAAAAGTCTGGCTGACCTTAAACAGTCTTAGCAAGCAGTCCTGGTTTAAGCAGGAAATTTGACTAGAGATTTTCAGAGCTGCCTTAAAGCTAGCACTTCCATTATACTATGGGGAAAGTCAGTCTGTTGATCTTGCCAGCAATAACTGTGGATTTGTGGGCTCTTTGTTCCCTTATTTTTATACAGTGCCCAGTCTCTGAATGTAGGATTGAATCATTTTGGCTGCACTGCAGGTAAGTTCAGCCAAAGGAGCAGAGAGAAGGAAAAAGAGGATGCTAAGCCCTTTGGAGATCTCTCCTTGTCTAACTTAAGAGATTAGTCAAGCAGAAGGAAAGGTCTGGCAGAAAGCCATAAATGTCAACATTAGCCCACTGATGTTGCACCTTTTCAGACTGTAAGTTTTCAGCTCTCCTTTCAGAGCGTATTCAAAAGGCACTTTTATACCTTTCACAGAATCACAGAACTTCAGAGGTTGGAAAAGACCTCCAGAGATCATCAAATCCAACCTCCCTGCCAAGGCAGGATCACCTAGGGTAGTATGTGCAGGAACACATGCAGGTGGGTTTTGCAAGTCTCCAGAGAAGACTCCAGAGACTCCACAACCAGAGAAGGAGATTCCACAACCTCTCTGGGCAGCCTGTTCCAGTGCTCTGTCACCCTCACTGTAAAGAAGTTTCTCCTCATGTTGAGGTGAAACATTCTACATTCCACTTTGTAGTCATTGCTCCTTGTCTTATTGTTGCTGACCAGCAAAAAGAGATTGGCCCCATCCACTTGACACCCACCCCTCAGATATTTGTATATATGGATAAGATCACCTCTTAGTCTTCTCTTCTCAAGACTAAACAGCCCCAGGTTTCCCAGTTCTATAATACTGAACAGGGTCCAGCCCTGTAAAGCATTCATCAATAGTTCAAAATCCACAGTACAAAATATGAGACATAAAGCAAACAGACACAATAAAATAAATGTCTCCACATCACACAGTATCACAGTCTCAGTATCACCAAGGTTGGAAGAGACCTCACAGATCATCAAGTCCAACCCTTTACCACAGAGCTCAAGGCTAGACCATGGCACCAAGTGCCACGTCCAACCTTGCCTTGAACAGCTCCAGGGATGGCGACTCCACCACCTCCCTGGGCAGCCCATTCCAGTGTCCAATGACTCTCTCTGTTGGATTCTTAATCCAACAAATGCCAACATTCAAAATGTCCTACTCCTTCTTCTCAACCCCCTGTGGGGAACTCAAAGCAGTTCTGTCTTTAATTTCCTTCCATTTGCACAACATCAGCAAACATATTCCCAGTGGATGATCCATAAGCCTACCATTTCTGCTGTTGGTTTGCCTTTGACTTTCCCTGTTAAACCTTCTTCCTCCAGCACTAACATCCTATTTGTAGTCCTTCTCACTCTTCCTCCTTCATGCAACATCTTGCTAAAGACCAGAATGTGTCAAATAAAGCAAGTAACATCTTCCTCTATCTCAGCTGTCTACCCTCCTCTAATCACTCTGGACAATATCACTGTCTTGCTGTCATGCAAAACACAACACAGATGACATTTTCAATTCAGACAGTTTCTCAAAGCCCAATAATGTGTCAGTTCAGTGGATGTTTTTCTACATAACCTCTCTATGATATAGATTTTGCTATCCATTTACACAGCTCATGTTCCTGGCTGAAGCTTTCATAATATCCATCATCTCAGGCATCCTCGTCTCTATACACAATCTTGCCTGTTGCAGAGGTTGTTTTCCTTTGTAATTCATTGTAATCACATTGCTCTTCTTTGCCTTTGATGCGTCCGGTATAATTTGTTCTCACTTTTAAGGCTCTTTACTGCTCATCTCACACCTCATGTGTTTTCTCACTTTTGATGGTGATGTCAGCTCACCCAAGAATGCCAGCTCCCACTGTCTCACTAGTTAAATATTCACAAGTAGAGTCCACTAAAATATGCTTTGTTGAAATACCTCCAACTCATTTTTTTTTCTGTCAACATGCTGAAAACGATTACTTATCATGCTGGTCAATACCATTTCCTCATTCCCTTGTACTCCTTCAATCTGTTCAGTGCCATCTGTTACCTCTTACCTCATATTCCTTTGGTTGCTTTTCTAAATAGCTTGACATACATCTCTGGTTTGTGTTCACATAAAGCAAGGGCCTTAAGTCACAAATCAGGTTGCTACATACAAAGGCCAGTAGATTGTATTGGTACTTTATGAGATTTCATACATAGGAATAAGGAAATGAGGATTAATCTATTTGAGACAACCAGATGATAATTGTGTCAAAAACTAAGACTGTTTTTATTTATGCTTTTCCACACTGTCAACCAAATAAATTTCTTGGTGACATGAAAAGAAATTATCCCAGAAACTCAGACCAGAGCAAGGAAGGGTGTTCAAGAAAAGACTGGATGAGGCACTTAGTGCCATGGTTTAGTTGACTGGCTAGGGCTGGGTGCTAGGTTGGCCTGGATGATCTTGGAGGTCTCTTCCAACCAGCTTGATTCTATGAAGGTACATAATAGCAGTACTGTGCAAAGTACTTTATCAAATACATATACTGTACACATATACCCACATATATATCTGCATTTTTGTGGCTACATAGGCAGATCTGATTTCACAAAAACCAAACCTAGTTCATTTAAATTATACTCTTGCTTTATATTTCAGCATGCATCTTTTAAAGATGGCAACACATTTTCAAACCTCAGAAAGTGTTAAATCATCTCTACATTTAGTATCATTTCAGGTAAGTTCAGTTCCAGGTCAAGGACAGACCAGAAGTGATTCACAACTTATGAACCAGCAAAAATGTAGGGAAGTGAAAGAAATTTCTGCCACAATTTCATATGCAACTTATTTTAAATCATCTTAACCAAATTAAATCTCATTAACTGCCACCTTGACAGGTCTTTCTTAAGGGAAATAGTTTAATTTTTGGTCAAGGACTTGGTAAGCCTACTAGACACGATTTTTATCTGCTTGCAAATGACAAGCAGACAGCATGATCTTTAACTTCACCTTACTATCTCAGTTTTAACACTTCTGTCTTGTACCACATCTTTTTTCCTCACTGTCAGGCTGCACTGAATGTGTCACAGCCTGAGCCCAGGTCACTAAGCAAGAACATCATATGCTACCAACATAAATTGAATTCAGTGGCACAAGGGCATTCATGCACAGTAAAAGACAGTATACACTTAATTGGCTGTGTAAGACAGTTGAGTTTAACTGTTTCCTTCATGAAGTAAGTTCTCCCTCTACAAGGAAGCATTGCTATCTGCCCTTGTTAGTTCCTTTTAAGCCATTACTCTATATATATATAAGAGAAGGGAGAATGAGGCAGAAAAGGCAAGCATCTAAGGAAAATGCAGACAGGCTGAGATAATAATGGAAAGGAAAAGAATGGAAACAGGAACAAACTGCTGGCAGATTTGTGTTCTCCCTGAAGAATACTCAAAGCAGAGGCAAAGTATTTGAAATACTAAGCTAAATCCTGCACTAAAAGCCTTTCATGTTGTAGAGGTCGCAGGTCACTTTCTGCCATGGTGTACACTGGGTGCCCACACATAACACATGTATGCCCAAATGAACTGCTATGAAATATTCAAAACAGTGCTCCAAAAAATACATAACCACCACACAGAAGTGCCTCTGGTCAGACACAGGCATTCTCAGCCCTTACAGACCTACTCAAACAGGCAGGTAGGTGTTTCACTTCTCTATATTTTATTGGAATCCCAAGAGAATGCCAGAAGGCAAACAGCTTTAAGGCATAAAGTGTTTCTTTTAGTTAAATCATTGCCACTGTGTTAAGCACTGGGTTGGTTGTTTTTTTTTTTTTGGCACAAAGTACATAGGCCACATTTATAAAGAGAAAACAGAGATCAACTACATGTCTTCTCAAATCTGGTTGATGGTATCGAAGTAGCAAGGTACAGCACAGGAAGAAGAATATCAAGGTTCAATTTCTTTTGGATTAAATTATTCTGATAATCTCCCAAACTCGTTCAGCAAAGTGCTCTGATCCGCCAAGTATATGTCAAGATAGGAAGTAGTTACATATATTGGAAAGCATGACATGGAAGATTATTGTCTGGGAAAAAGACAACCTTTATGCAACAGTTACAAACAGAAGATAGTGTTACTGGACAGAAAAAAAAGTCATAGTATCATCATAGTATCATCATAGTATCATCATAGTATCATCATAGTATCATCATAGTATCATCATAGTATCATCATAGTATCATCATAGTATCATCATAGTATCATCATAGTATCATCATAGTATCATCATAGTATCATCATAGTATCATCATAGTATCATCATAGTATCATCATAGTATCATCATAGTATCATCATAGTATCATCATAGTATCATCATAGTATCATCATAGTATCATCATAGTATCATCATAGTATCATCATAGTATCATCATAGTATCATCATAGTATCATCATAGTATCATCATAGTATCATCATAGTATCATCATAGTATCATCATAGTATCATCATAGTATCATCATAGTATCATCATAGTATCATCAGGGTTGGAAGAGACCTCACAGATCATCAAGTCCAACCCTTCACCACAGAGCTCAAGGCTAGACAATGGCACCAAGTGCCACGTCCAATCCTGCCTTCAACAGCTCCAGGGACGGCGACTCCACCACCTCCCTGGGCAGCCCATTCCAGTGTCCAATGACTCTCTCAGTGAAGAACTTTCTCCTCACCTCGAGCCTAAATTTCCCCTGGTGCAGCCTGAGGCTGTGTCCTCTCATTCTGGTGCTGGCCACCTGAAAGAAGACAGCAACCTCCCCCTGGCCACAACCACCCCTCAGGTAGTTGTAGACAGCAATAAGGTTAATAACACACATTACCAGCAGTTAAAAAAGAGAAGCAAGTAGTTGAGTTTGTACCTCATTAAAACATGCTGCTTTCTCTACAGCAGAATCAAAGCTGGAGACAAACTGCACTTAACAGGAAACTTTTCTGTTATTGAAAATGACAGGGAATCATAGAATCAACCAGGTTGGAAGACCTCCAAGATCATGCAATCCAACCTAGCACCCAGCCCTAGCCAGTCAACCAGACCATGGCACTAAGTGCCTCATCCAGGCTTTTCCTGAACACCTCCAGGGACGGTGACTCCACCACCTCCCTGGGCAGCCCATTCCAATGGCAAATCACTTTCTCTGGCAAGAACTTCCTCCTAACGTCCAGCCTAGACCTCCCTTAGCACATCTTGAGACTCTGTCCCCTTGTTCTATTGCTGGTTGTCTGGGAGAAGAGACCAACCCCCACCTGGCAACTGACAGCAATGAGCTCACCCCTGAGCCTCCTCTTCTCCAGGCTGCACAACCCCAGCTCCCTCAGCCTCTCCTCACAGGGCTTGTATTCCAGGCCTCTCACCAGCTTCATCACCCTTCTCTGGACACGTTCCAATATATCTCTTGAAATAAAGCCTGCCAAGAAGTTGCTTTGTTCAGGGTTTGGTTGTTTTGATTGGAAGGGAAAAAAAAAAAAGAAAAGAAAAAGACACCAAGTCTGAGAAAAATCTACATTTAAGTATTAACAGCTCAACACAAATCCACAACAGCACACAACTAGGCAAATGAAAGGTAATGACAAACACTACATCTGACACTCTGTCCTCAACTAACCCTATTACGCCTAAGGACTATAGCATGCTTAATACATAACATCATGCATTTTCTTGGACACTAATGTAATCACCACCAACAAAATGAGCTGAAGAGTTGATTAAAAGACCAAATTTTCAACTTTAACTCCCGCTTTGCTTTCCTGAGTTTAGCCCAAACTACTTTTTCTGCCTGCAAAAAAAAAGGATAAAAAGAAGACTGGACATGTTAGGTTTTTTTTCCAATGTGGGGCCAGAGACTGAACATACACACAACAGACAGATGCACAGAAAAGTAAGCAAGGTGCTGTAGTGGTTTGGGTGTTCCCTGCCCCCCTACCCCCACTTTAGAAATCACCCAGACTAGACTCAGCCAGCTCTGGAAATATGAATTAAGCTTATGTTTACAGCTAGCACAATATACAAGCAGATATTTACAGCAGATACAGTTATAGACAGAAATAGACAAGGTAAAAGGCAATACAGAAACACAACAGCCCTCCCAGAAACCTGAGGCCCCAGGAGGGGCTCTCAACCCCCCCTTCACCTTCCCCTTACCCCTCTCAACCTTACCCCAGTCCCAAGGAAGAATGGAGGCTCGTCTGGGGGGTTAGGAAGCAAAGGGGATTAGTCCAAAATGGAGGGTGAGGTTAGAGAGTAAGGATGCAGCTCAGCCAGCAGCCCAAGTGAGAGACTCCCTTATCTATGTTTTGCTTTTGTTCTTATACCTCTGAGAAAGCCTATGAGGGAAGTAGACATCACCATTGTTTTCCTTTCACAGCCTATAATCTAGTTCTTCTCACCAAAACATTCTAGCTAGCTTCAAACTAGCACACGTGCAAAGGCAGATGCATTTTGGAGATTCCCAGAAGAAATGCAGGTCTACTCAGTAGACACTTGGGACCCAACAACTTGGGTTTGGAACCCCTCATGACTCCTCATCCTCTACTTCAAGCACAGGACTGTTAGAGTACAGAATACCATTCACTATAAAGAGAGACAGAAAGCCTACCAATGAGGACTAAGGAAAACACCTTAGCAGGAAGCAGGAATAACTGTGGCAGAGGTTGGAGCTGCCTGTGCCTGTTCTCCTTCCTGCACTCCTGCCAGCTGAACTAGAGAGGTTTCTCTATTCAAAGTCTTTGATAAATCCATATCCCCAAGGCACCATGAAAATAGGCAGGTGCTGGCTGAAAAGCCTTCTGAAGTGCAGCTTCAAATGAAGTTCATTCAGACCAAAAGACTGTGCATTTTTTAAATGGCCCAAAATCTCTAACAGGACCTTATTCTGTACAATTGAGCAGTTTACAACCTGACATACAGCAGTCAGAGCGTCTAAACCCAGCAGTACACCTACATGTTTGATGAACTGAGCTCCAAGTCATATCAAGCTCATGAATAAAAGAAGAAACATGACCTTATTAATCCTTTGAACTTCTCCCAGAAGCAGGTTGGAAGCTTTAGTCTTCCCAGAAAACCACCAAGAAAAATATTGCAATCCACTGTTTATAGAGATATATTTCCTCCTGATGCTTCAATACAGAAACCTCAGCCAGAGCAAGTGGTGAGTTTTGCAGGATAATATGCAGACAAAGGCCAAGAATCTCCATTTCATATGGCCAGAAAAGAGAATTTGGGGGAGTTCCTGGGCAAGGTCTTCTAAGCTTACTCTCCCCTTATGATTCCTTTTCACACTTTATCCATGGTAGAAGAAACATTTCTGAGTAACTGGATGCACACATCTGGCTTTCACCAGCTTCCCAATGAACTCACAGCTATGAGCCACACTGGTCACAGCAGGTAATTCCTCAGATTCTTTCCTAGCACTTTATAGATGATTTTCCTCTTTCTCTTTGCACATCAGAGTGGCATTCCCAAAATTACACCAACTAACATGAAAGAACTGTGTTTATCTCCCCTGGCAGCCATAATATATTACATTTGCAAAGAGTAACGTAGCAGTGGCAGCTTCTCTAGACAATGCAGCACAAGAAGAGGGCAAGACAAACTTTCCCTGGCACCTCTTCCAGGAAAGTGTTGCTTCCAGGTTGAGGAAACCTAAGCTGAGTGTTGAGAAATAGCACAGGCTGCATTTCACTTCCCTCTTGGCAGCTGTATATTGAAGCCAAAATTAATTTGGAAGGCTGGAAGGTAAGTGATCGAGATGACACACTGCAAAACAACCACTTCTAGGTATCTGTGCAGATCTTACCTCTGAAGTGTGGCAGGAAGGAGAAAATTCAAGAGGGAGAAATGCATTCCTCTAAAATCTTCCCACTTGCCTTTGTCTGGTCAACAGCCTGGTGCTAGATCTGTTCTCCCAAAGAGACCATTAGCAGCCATTGCCACCAGCCTCAAAACTGGCAAAAATGTTGAGTTCCCACAGGATGGGTGGGGAGAGGACAGGAAGACGTTTCTGACTCTCACAAGATCACTGACATGCAATGAGATGGTTCTTGTGACCAACTGTCATAGCTGGAGGGGCGTCAGGGACCAAGACCCATCCCAGGGGACAGATCTGGGCCTCCCAGGATGTTGTAATATTGTTACTCCAATCCATTTCACAGTATCTCAGCTTACTGAGCCAGTGTCTGAGGGATACTGCTCTCTTCCCCTGCCTGCCTCTTCTCCCTTCGCTCCTTTCCCCTGGGAAGAGCACATGTCCCTTCTTCCCTCGTGCTCTGGGGGGGGGAGACGGCGACCAGCTGGCAGGGACTTCCCAGCTGCGCCATGCGGCCTACGGAGGCCTTGTAGGCCTAAGATTGGAGGGGCAGCAGTTCATAGAATCAAACAGGTTGGAAGAGACCTCCAAGATCATCCAGTCCAACCTAGCACCCAGCCCTAGCCACTCAACCAGACCATGGCACTAAGTGCCTCAGCCAGGCTTTGCTTGAACACCTCCAGGGACGGTGACTCCACCACCTCCCTGGGCAGCCCATTCCAATGCCAATCACTCTCTCTAGCAACAACTTCCTCCTAACATCCAGCCTAGACCTCCCCTGGCACAACTTGAGACTGTGTCCCCTTGTTCTCTTGCTGGTTGTCTGGGAGAAGAGACCAACCCCCACCTGGCTACAGCCTCCCTTCAGGCAGTTGTAGACCTTACAATAACTGTAAGCAATAACTGTAGACAGTTATTGCTTACTCTCAGGCCTGCTGAGGGTGGAAGATTCTAGATGGCTTTAGTCCAATAGACTTGGCTTACCTTGTAGATGTATTCATTCTACCTGATTGCCTTTTGCAACACCGGTCAGGCCACACTTTGTGTACTGTGTCCAGTTCTGGGCACCTCAATTCAAGAGAGATGTTGAGGTGCTGGAACATGTCCAGAGAAGGGCAACAAGGCTGGTGAGGGGCCTGGAACACAAAGCCTATGAGGAGAGGCTGAGGGAGCTGGGGGTGTTTAGCCTGGAGAAGAGGAGGCTCAGGGGTACCTCATTGCTGTCAGTTGCTGCTTGTCTGGGAGAAGAGACTGACCCCCACCTGGCAAGAGAACAAGGGGACACAGCCTCAAGTTGTGCCAGGGGAGGTCTAGGCTGGATGTTAGGAGGAAGCTGTTGCCAGAGAGAGTGATTGGCATTGGAATGGGCTGCCCAGGGAGGTGGTGGAGTCACCGTCCCTCGAGGTGTTCAAGCAAAGCCTGGATGAGGCACTTAGTGCCATGGTGTAGTTGACTGGCTAGGGCTGGGTGCTAGGTTGGATTGGATGATCTTGGAGGTCTCTCCCAACCTGGTTGATTCTATGATTAGCAGGGTCTGTTATGGATGCCCTGCCTGCAAAGTTTGTAACAGACTTGAAACAACAGAAATGAAAGTTTGTGTTATGAAGCCTGGGAGATTTTCACTACTTTCTGTGTACATCCTTTTAGCAGTAACTAACTAAAAGGGCATTTTATTATAAGCTGAGGGGTATTTTTGTGGAACTCTGGCACTTTAGTCAAAAATAACTCAATGAAGAAGCAGCGTCAGTAATGGAGCCACTTACCGCACAAATAACTATGTGCAGCTTTTTCCTGTAGTAACTAACTACACCACAGAAAAGTTCAAGTTTTAGCCCAGGTATACAGAGTGTCACATTTTAAAATGTTGGTCATGATTGTGCTGCTTGATCACAAGTGCCTCTAAGTGTAGGCTTTTTGATTGCTGCCTTTTCCTTAGGGTGGTGAACAGGACTGTCAGAAGCCATCAGTATTAATTGCAGAAGCTTAAGTATATGAATTTATGATCATTATACTAGCTCTGGGCATCAAATGCTAAAAGTATTGCACATCTGCTGAAAACCTTGAACAGTCATTGGCTTCCTAGAAAAACTGCTTCATGAAGATTGCAGGACACAGCTCCATCAGTGCTGGACTTCACTCAAGTACTTGCCACTAGTCAAGTACTTCTCTCCATGACTCCACAAGCTGCTTCTGTACACAGAAGACAGTGTATAGCAGTGTTTCTCCTGCTATTTTCTGTCTCTGCAAGGACATCTCCTCTGTCCTTTTGTCTCCTTATGGAACAGTTTCCTTCCTTTTTGCATTTGGTCCTCACAGGGATGGGGTTAACTTGCCCCACAGAAGACCTCGCAGTGCTGTGCTTTTCAGCTGTGGCTAGGGCAGTGTTAGCAACACACCTCCATCTTGGCTACTGCTGAGCAACACCCACACAGCACCCAGACTGTCTCTTCAACATCCCACCCAAGAGTTAGCAGGCTGGGAACAGGCAAGAAGTTGGGAGGGGGATGCTGCCAGGACAGCTGACTCCAGCTGACCAAGAGTATGATGTGATCAGCAATGTAAGTTACGAGAATGGAGGAGTGGGAGCATTTGGTATTAAGGCATTTGTCTTCTGAAGCAGCTGCTTCAGAACAAGGGGAGTGTGTGGGTGAAGGGGGCAACAAGAGAAGGAGGAAGGTATAAAATGCTTCAGAACAAGGGGTCACAGTCTCAAGTTGTGCCAGGGGAAGTATAGGCTGGATGTTAGGAGGAAGTTCTTGCCAGAGAAAGTGATTGGCATTGGAATGGGCTGCCCAGAGAGGTGGTGGAGGCACTGTTCAAGAAAAGACTGGATGAGGCACTTAGTGCCATGGTCTAGATAACTGCATAGGGCTGGGTGCTAGGTTGAACTGGATGATCTTGGAGGTCTCTTCCAACCTGCTTGATTCTATGCATACCAGGATTCTGCTTCCTTTCAAGTGGCTGGACATTGCCTGTTGATGGGAAGTAGCAACTAGACACTCATGGTTTGGTTCTGCATGCAGCCTTCACTTTCCTTCATTAGACTTCCTTTACCTCAACCCAGTTTTTTTTCACCTTATTCTCTCCCCCAGTCCTACTGAGAAGGGCGAGGGAGCAAGTGGTTGAGTGGGCATCTGGGTGCCACAACTTTCCTCTGCCTCTTTACAGAGGAGTTCACAGGCCAGGAAGGCTCCTCCTGTAATGCCACCAAGAGGCCACTAAACATTTAATTGTTGGAACTTCTCCACTTGTCCCAGCTATAGGTCACACAATTTACAGCTGATAATGTTCTCTCCCATGTGTGCTGTAGACGCTAAGTATAAAGTCTGAGTAAAAGGGCAAACAGCTGCTGTACTGCTGCCAGTCTTTGTGGCAGCACTGATTAAGCACTGTTTTACTAAACAGTGCTGAAAGCCTCATCACTTTATTCTCCATGTTGCATACACATGGAGATCATCCTAAGACACAGCCTACTTTACCTTTCTTTACAGTCCATTTTAATCCTAGGTTGTTAGTGATAAACAAGTAAGCTAATGTCTTGCATGCTTTTATACAAGTCCTCAGGCAGTTACTTCACAGTATCACCAAGGTTGGAAGAGACCTCACAGATCGTCAAGTCCAAGCTGTTACCACAGAGCTCAAGGCTAGACCATGGCACCAAGTGCCACGTCCAATCCTGCCTTGAACAGCTCCAGGGACGGCGACTCCACCACCTCCCTGGGCAGCCCATTCCAGTAGCCAATGACTCTCTCAGGGAAGAACTGTCTCCTCACCTCAAGCCTAAATTTCCCCTGGCATAGCTTGAGGCTATGTCCTTGTAACCAAGAAACAAGGAACTTGTTCAAAGAATTTACCAAACAGACCAGATACGTATCTAGTTGATTTATTTCCTCAGAGATGATCAAACATCTGAATCCAGGTTGCTTGGAGAAAGCACCTTGCAACATTCACACTGGATTTATGCCAGCAGCATAATTACTGCTTGTTAATAATATGCCTTATTCTAATTCTGGAAAGCATTCCCCACAAAATATTAAGTCAGGTCATCAAATTTGCTCTGCTTTCTCCCACTGGTGATTCAAAATTATGGTTTTTAATGTAATTTTTAGTATAATCATATTCCTGTCAAAGAAGAAAACAGGCAACCGTGGTACCACTAGTCCGACCTTGTGAAAAAAGAGGGACAGGTTTCTCAGCAGGGAGAGGGTTGGGATGCAAAATGAGATTAAAAGAGAAAGCTGCAATGGTTCTTTCATGGAAAGGATCTGAAATTTGCAAGGAAACAGTTATCACTCTGCTAAAATTGCCTGGCACAGATGAGTCACTCAGAGAACATATAGGGTGGGCAAAGTTAACAAAAAAAAACCACCACCAGAAAAACAAACAAACAACAAAATCCTGCTGTGCCATTCTGTGGAAAAAGTCAGCTCCCACTGGCTATTTAAACAACATTTCCTACCACTCTCCATACAACCTCACTGCATTATCCTGTATAATGGCTTTACTTGTACAAGTGCCCTTCATCATGCTGCTGTATTGCATTCCTGCTGAGGTACTAGGATATCTGTCTTCCCCAAACTGGAGCCAGAGACCTTCCTGACTCTTCCACAACACAGAGACCTTCCTGACTCTTCCACAACACAGAGACCTTCCTGACTCTTCCACAACACAGAGACCTTCCTGACTCTTCCACAACACAGAGACCTTCCTGACTCTTCCACAACACAGAGACCTTCCTGACTCTTCCACAACACAAAGATCTTGTCCTCTTTTTGGTAGTGCTTAGAGATCACTGCATCTTTAGTGTTTTCACATGGTGTCAACAACAAACTGGTCTTTATAGAACCACCTTAGAAGTTCTTGCCAACTCCCCACACAAGGTAAGCTCTTTGAGTTTTAGCAGGGAGTAAATGCCTCTGTTCAGTGTGGCTAATATGATGCTAACATAAGCATGCAACTCCGCTTGCACCATTTTCACTTCTCTACTGAAAGGCATTTTTTGCAAGAAATAGATGTTCCCCTGCATGACCACTGAATTCCTGAGTGGGGGCACTGCAGAAAAGACCACTCTCTAATTGTGAGAAGTTAGCCAAAAATCACAAGAATGTCCCAAAATCCATTACAGTATGTAGAAAATTTTGCTTCTGTAGACATTATTTAGGATGCTTTGTATATCCTGGGCAATGCAGAGCAGTGTGCTTGACTTTGCCAGTTTCTTCCCTCTTCATCATGGTCTTTTCCCCTCCCTACATCATTGTGCTAGTTTGAAGCTAGCTAGAATGTTTTGGAGAGAAGAATTGGATTATAGGCTATGAAAGGAAAACAGTGGTGATGTCTACTTCACTCATAGGCTTGCTGAGAGATACAAGAAGAAGAATCAAAACATAGATAAGGCACTTCTCCTGCTGGGGAGCTCCAAGCTGCATCTCTCTCTCTAGCCTCTGACTAATCCACTCTGCTTCCTAACCCTCTGGCCAAACCTCCATTCTTCCTTCAGACTGAGGTAAGGTAGAGAGGGTGGGGAAGGTGGAAGGGTGGTTGGAAGCCCCTCCTGGGGACTCAGGTTTCTGGGAGGGCTGTTGTGTTTCTGTATTACCTTTTACCTTGTCTATAACTGTATATACCTGCTTGTATATTCTGCTAAGCTGTAACTAATAAGCTTCATTCAATTTCCAGAGACAGCTGAGTCTAGTCTGGGTGATTTCCAAAGTGGGGGTGGGGGGGTGGGGGGGGGACACCCAAACCATCACAGTCATCTATGGTTATTTTTATTCCCAGATCTCTGTGTCTTTACTTTGATTTTCAGTGTTCATATTATGCCCATTTTCCTTCCTCCCTCAACAATCAGATTTGTATTTGTTTGTCTTCGCTTCCAAAACCACACAGAAAACCTACTAAAAGGAGCTTGAACCTATTTGTAAATAGGAAGCAACATCAATTTTCTGTTGAAATTAATAGAGATTCCCTAGGGACAACAGCAGATGGGGGTGGGGAAATCACCTTTTCAGAAGAATATTTTCAGCAACTAGTGAGAAACTTTTCTGGGCAACACTGTAATTTAATAGTTACACCAGATAGCTATTAACACATAGTATTGCATATTAAAACCTCTTACTAGACAGTGCATTTTACTAAGCAAAAAAAGGTGATCATTACAGATTAACCATCAAATTTAAGCAGCAAGAACCTTTTGTTCTGCTGTTTCCATCAGCCATGGATAGAAGGAGCAGCAGCTGTAAAACAGACCACATGAAGCATCTTTCAAACTGTCCGTTTCATGTTGCTGGGAGACCTTGCTTGCCTCCAACTTTTTTTCCCCCCCCCATTAGCTTGGTCAAAAGAAAATACACCTCTACTTTAGTAAGCCTCACTCTGGAAATAACGAATTTCAGAGGTAAGCCAGGGTCTGTGAACTTACTGCTCAGAAGCTCCTATTCATTCCTCTAACTTGGAAGAGAGACTTGTCAAGCTTAGAAGAATTGCCTCCATACTTACAATACCTGTACCTGTGTTTATAGATCTAAACTGTGTAGTGCTTTCAGGATAATCAAAATTGATGCACAGCACATCTTTTTCCACACTTATTTAACATTCTGGTTTCCCAGGGAAAGTGCTATGTGAAATAACAAAGCCCAAACTGCAACAAGAACAAATTCACCACCATAAAGTGATACAAATGATTAAAATGAGACAGTTCAATTAAGGGCATATGAAACAGTGAACACATAAAAATAAATGAGCAAAGAATCACCTTGGAAACAAAGTTATTTCGATTACAGTTTGTTTTGATCCCTTTATGATACACTTTGTAAAGGAAAAAAAAAGATAACTTGCACAGTGACAGCTAAAGAAAGTTGTATCCAGGGATTTTTGCTAACCCTAAGTGAACAAAACTACATTTATAACAGAGCAGTTTCTGACAAAACAAAAACTTCACTAATACTGTAATTGCAGTGAGGATCAAATAGTTCTCTCCTAAAATAATAAACACCTATGGAAGTGTACCCTGTACAGAAACGTGGGCAAGTTCCATTTCCTTTTCATCTTCTAGCACTCAGAAGTGTTCAGGCTGGGCTGAATCCAAGATGGCAAGAGCTGGAAATGGACACATTTTAACTGAATTTGTGGTACTGTAAAAGAGATCTTCTGCCTCTTGGTGCATGTTCCAGTTCATGTGTCTATGCTTGGGCACTTAGTGGCTATAAATGGCTTTCCTTCATTAGTATCTGGCAGAATTTCATCTGCTGCATATAGTAACAGACCTGACCATGGTGATGAACCACAGTCGCTTCCAGAATGTTTCCTCCTTACAGCTGGCAATGTGAGCCACAGCTTGTAAAATATGCAACCATATGTCTCCAAATTCGAGACAGTGGATGTGGAATGAGTGAAACTATGTATTCTATGGGGTTCTTTTTGTTTTGTTTTTAATCATCTTTGTGTTGCGTGCTTTAAAGTTCTTTCGTAACCAGGACAGAACTAGAGTCTGACTATCCTAAGGAAAATGCCTTCACACAGCACTAAACACTGCTGTCTACAACTACCTGAGGGGTGGTTGTGGCCAGGGGGAGGTTGCTCTCTTCTCTCAGGTGGCCAGCACCAGAACGAGAGGACACAGCCTCAGGCTGCACCAAGGGAAGTTTAGGCTCGAGGTGAGGAGAAAGTTCTTCACTAAGAGAGTCATTGGCTACTGGAATGGGCTGCCCAGGGAGGTGGTGGAGTCGCCGTCCCTGGAGCTGTTCAAGGCAAGGTTGGACGTGGCACTTGGTGCCATGGTCTAGCCTTGAGCTCTGTGGTGAAGGGTTGGACTTGATGATCTGTGAGGTCTCTTCCAACCCTGGTGATACTGTGATACTAAACCCAGTGTGGATCACACTGACAATGAAGCCTAACAAAATACCTAAAATCAAGCTGTTGAGCTGAGGCACTTCTGCTGAACACAGCCAGAAAATCTGACTACAGAATTCCCTTTGTTTAAAAGCAAGACAAGATAATTTATTTGCCATAACAGAAGTCACCATCTCATAACTGGGAAGATCATTTCTTTCTCCAGCTGATCTGCTGGTAAGGAATCATCGCAGTGTAGGATGGCTCCTGCATAGGAAGCAGAGAGCATGACCCTCAAGGACATCCTTGTGTACACACTGTCTAGACCAACATGATGAAGACACACATGCAGACAGACCTCATCTGTTATGAATGCACGTGAGGAAGCTGCATGTCTGAACTCTAGGGATAAATCACACGTAAAGCTACGCTGTTCTATGTAAGGCTCCTTGAATCTAAGCCAGCAGAGAAAAGAAATCTAGAGCTCGCTGTTAACCACAGCCATAAATGTGTTCACGCCAGCCAGCCCAAATCAGGACCTGGCAGTCAACAGCCTACAACAGCTGACACTTCTTTCTCTCTCAAGTGGTTTGCAAAGATATACTCACGGGCAAGCCACTGCAACAAGCCAGACTGCATCAAATGGAAATATATACAATAACAGTAAGATTCATCTTCACAAGAAACTCTTGAAAGGACAAAAAAACCCAAACCAACAAACAAAAAGAAACCAAAACACCCCACAGCAATGGAAATGGGCATTCGTGACCAGGGTCTGTGAGGACTCTGAAGTGCACCCACAAAACAAACACCCTCTGGGTGAACAGCAAGCAAAGCTGGAAAGCAAAGGAGAAGGCTGAGATGAGATAGAAAGCAACTCCCTCTCTCTTTGCCAAGCCCTCTACTTGTTTTAACAAATGAGTCATTAGCATCTCCAAATTATCTGGCCCAAGCTCCAGCCAGCTCCCTTTCATCCAAACCCAGGCCTCAGCCAAACATTGGGAAATTACCAGCTGGGTCCAGTGCAAAGGCAGCAGGCCTGCATATCATCAACACCACAGTATCAATGAATCCCAAGCTGCAGTTTCCTTCACTACATCTATCTACCCATTAAATGCATGTGGCCGTGGAAAGGAACCTACTTGCCTAAACCTCTCACTGCAAAGCCTAGAGGTAAGTTATTAGACACTGGGATTTCTCTGATGGAACAAGGAAGCAGAAAGAAACAGATTCTTAACTAAAATTCAAGCTACCTTTGCAAGACTTACAGAAGCACATTGAAGGAGAGATCTGTATCATCCCATGAACTGGTGTGAACACTTGCATGGTCTTTTCTAAGAGAAGTCCACAAGAGAGGCAAGAACCATCAGTCTCTATGGTTGTGTTATGCACAGGTGTGAACCTGACTGATAGAACAAAGAAATCAAACTTCCCAAATACAGACAAATAATCTCAATGTCACTTCTCAATTTGTTTCAGAAAGAGAAAGCAGAGACACAACAACTACAAACGCAGAGACAGAACAACTACATCTAGTGATACATTACCATACCTGTTAATTAAGTGATGGTAAAGGCCAACAAGGCACAGAAGAAATTCTTTTTAACAAATACAAACAAAAACATTAAGTATATACTTTTGTGCTAAAGTTTTTTTGCTTACTTAGCCTTTAGACAGACATCTTGGGAAGAGCTTACAGACATTATGTGTGAGGCGCTGGAAGGTGTCCAGAGAAGGGCAACAAGGCTGGTGAGGGGCCTGGAACACAAACCCTATGAGGAGAGGCTGAGGGAGCTGGGGTTGTGCAGCCTGGAGAAGAGGAGGCTCAGGGGGGACCTCATTGCTGTCTACAACTACCTGAAGGGAGCCTGTAGCCAGGTGGGGGTTGGTCTCTTCTCCCAGACAACCAGCAATAGAACAAAGGGACACAGCCTCAAGTTGTGCCAGGGGAGGTCTAGGCTGAATGTTAGGAAGAAGTTCTTGCCAGAGAGTGATTGGCATTGGAATGGGCTGCCCAGGGAGGTGGTGGAGTCACTGTCCCTGGAGGTGTTCAAGAAAAGCCTGGCTGAGGCACTTAGTGCCATGGTCTAGTTGACTGGCTAGGGCTGGGTGCTAGGTTGGACTGGATGACCTTGGAGGTCTCTTCCAACCTGGTTGATTCTATTCTATTCAAAGATGGTAACTTCCAACACTTCAGGAAAGAGAAAAAAATGGACACATTCATACGGAGTGCAGCACTCTCTGTTACAAGGCAGTCAGCATTACTTAGCTATAAAGTGGTATACCTTTTATGACACTGCAGAGTACACAGGACCCAGGGCAAAAGAAGCCCTCACATTAAAAACAATCAGATTAGCATAATAAGAGCAGAAAGCAAAGCTGCAGGAACATTTGGGGAGCTTTTAAATTTTTTTTTTTTTTTCTTTAAAGCTTTTCAACTCCTCCAGCCAAAGTAAACACATCACAGATTAGTTCTCAGAAGTGCCTTCAGCCAAAAAGCAAGCTATTGTAATATGGTGAATGATACTGGGAGCTAAGCTAAGCTTTAATAGCCTCCATGGCATATAATAGATTTGGGGGGCTCAGAACACGGACTGAAACAAGCACATGCTAAAGTATTCAGATCCAATAAAGGCATTAAAAATACAGTGAGCTGTTTGGAATACCACTAATGGATACTCCTCCTACTCCTATTGTGAAAATAAGCATGTATGATGCTAGTGTACACTCAACACAATTCCTGCTGCAGAAAAGGCCCCATGCAAGACACAGCCCTCCTTGACCCCACTTGACCCTCTCTGCTGCTGAGCAAACAAAGAAATGAGATATATCAGCATCCTGGGATACTCATCACAGCCAGGCAGTGTCCTGTTGTCTACAAGTGATCAAAAAAAAAAATTACAAGCCTCTGAAAATTAGTGACCTCTTCACAGATAAATTTACAAGAAGGGGTAACAGGAAGAAGAACTCTCCAACTCATTTATTTTTTTCAAGCAGAGCTTAATGTTTTACTTCCTAACAATGATTCTTAAAGGCACTTTTCCAATTCTGCAACTTAATGCACCAAAATTGCTGTGCAGTACTAGACCAGTATCCCACTGCCAGAAATCAAACAACAAAGATAACTACATAGGTGAAGCAGTTAAAGAATAATCTGCCAACCTGAAGTTAACAGGAAACTCCCTTTTCAATGTTAAAGTTTGAGCCTGGTGGCTTTCTGATCTCAGGGCATCCCTGTCTTTTAGCCCACTGGAGTCCATTCAGATGAGGTACCCCCTGAGGCAGGTTGATAGGATTATCCCTGTGCTGCCTCTTTCAGAATTCTACATTTCTCCAAGGCCAGTAGAAAAAAAAATGAGCCTGATTTCCAGAAAGGTCCTGCTCTGTCACAACTAGGACAGTGGAAACTTCAATCAGATATGAAGCACAAGTGTTCACTCAGCTCCATTTGTGCAAGAATGCCTTCAAAGTCATTATTCCTAAATATCAGTGCAAGTTGTACTCCAGAGGCTGTTTGTTGTTGTTGTCAAAGCTATGCTTACCTCCTAGCTGCCTACATTCATCAAAGAGTTCTGGATCAGCAGTGTTTGTTCTCTGACCAATCTGTTTTTCCTTATGATTTTCTGTAACGAACTTCAAATGACTCAGAAATAACCCTGAGTGGATTAAACACCAAGGAGGCCAGACACTTCAGAGCAAAGAGCTAAATGAGATTCTGAACTTGTGGACACAAGCTGCTCGGATTCTGTCTTGGGAAGGTCTCCTAAAAACACTGTGCCCTATGGGTGTTATTAACCTATAGTTAAAACAAATTCCAGTCCTCCTACCCGATTATTACTTCGGAGGAAGAGAAAGATAGGCAAAAGGCACAGAATCTCAGAACTCTAGAGCTTGGAAGGGATCTCTAGAGATCAAGTCCAACCTCCCCTGCCAAGGTAGGACCACCTAGTGTAGTTTGCACAGGAACACATCCAGGTGGGTTTTTTAAATGTACAGAGAAGGAGACTCCACAACCTCTCTGGGCAGCCTGTTCCAGTGCTCTGTCACCCTCACTGTAAAGAAGTTTCTCCTCATGTTGAGGTGAAATCGTCTATGTTCCAATTTGTAACCATTGCTCCTTGTCTTACTGCTGCTGACCAAAAAGAGATTGGCTCCATCCACTTGACACCCACCCCTCAGATATTTGTACACATGGATAAGATCTCCTGTCAGTCTTCTCTTCTCCAGACTAAACAGCCCCAGATTTCTCGGCCTCTTTGTAGAGGAGATGCTCAAGTCCCTCAGTCATCATTGTGGCTCTCTGCTGTACTCCTTCCAACAGGTTCTTGTCTCTCCTGAGTTAGGGAGCCCAAACTCGTATTCCAGATGGGGGCTTACTAGGGCAGAGTAGAGGAGGAGAAGAACAACCTCCCTAGAGTAGTTGGACACACTTTTCTTGATGCACCCCAGGATGCCATTGGCTCTCTTGGCCACAGGGGCACACTGAGCACGTGTTCAGATCACACACCAACGGCACTACTCTCAGCAAGCTCCACGCAGTAGAGTAATGCCTACTCTCCATTTTACACAGTGATCATATTACTTAATTGTTAATCATATATAAGTACTGTCCAGTCCATTTCTAGTTAGTGAATAATGTTCTTCAATAAAATATTAGTAGTTAAATAATCAAAAGTGTAATTTGCTTGACTTATAATAAAGTTGCTAATAAGCTTCTTTTAACATATTTCAACTCGATGCAATACCAAATACATGCAGAATACTGATCCCTTTGTAGGCTTACACTCTAATTCCTAACTGTCCACCTCTTTTGTTCCTTTATTCTCCTCTGAAGTGCATTTTTGATTACACTGAAAAGGCAGGTTACCTCTTTAGACCGAAACAAATGGGTGTCATGCCTTTCCTTACTCCTCCTCAAAACAGAATCATCATCTCTTCTATTGGATTTGGGAAGACTTAAGGAAACCTGAACATGAGCATATAATTTTTCAGCACTTAAAGTCACTCTTCAAAGTTGCCTAGCAAGTTGACAAACTGTCACTTCGCTACCCAGCTCTCAGCTGTCTTCTCTACTCTGTACCTCCCAAAGATTTATCAGAAAGCACAAAATAGTTACCTTTGCTCCTGTAGTTTTTCTTGCTTCTGCTTGCCATAGGCCCTGAATGGTCAGCATTTCTTTCAGAGCTTCACCTGTTCCTTTTGGCAACACAGCCAAAGTTCAATCATTATCTATGCCAATTATAGAGGTAGTCCATATATATCAAACTGCTGCATGACAGTTTGTAGCTGGTGAAGACTGGAGAGAAGGGGCTGTTCACTACTCTCACAGTATCCAATTAAGATTCTACTTGAATGCTGCTCCCAGCTAAGGGACCTGAATTAAGTATGCAATCATCCTAGACTCTGTCTAGTCAATGCAGAAAAATCACAGAACCACAGAATTAAGCAGGTTGGAAAAGACCTCTAGGATTATCAAGTCCAACCTATTCCCTAACCCTTCTAATTAACTGAACCATAGCACTAAGTGCCTCATCCAGTCTCCTTTTAAACACCTCCAGGGATGGTGACTCCACCACCTCACTGAGCAGCCCATTCCAATACCAATCACTCTTTCCATGAAGAATTTCCTCCTAATAGAAATAGGTATCTTTAGAAGATATCAGCCTGGATTTGGGCAAAATCTATACTTACAGACTATAAAAGGTTTCTGCCTCTCTTCACTCAAAGGAAAGCTGTGACATAGATTTCTAGAATACATGGCCTTAATAAACACTTTAAAAGTTACCTGAGATGAACGCAAACTACTTTTGCTCAGGATAGAATCTTAGAATCATAGAGTTGTAGAATGGTTTAGGTTGGAAGGGACCTCAAAGGCCATCTAGTTCCACCCCTCCGCCATAGGCAGAGACACCTCCCACTAGAACAGAGACCAACCTCATCCAACCTGGCCTTGCACACCTCCAATGAGGGAGCATCCACAACCTCCCTGGGCAACCTGTGCCAGTGTCTCACCACCCTCACTGTAAAGAACTTCTTCCTAACATCCAGTCTAAATCTCCCCTCAGCCAGTTTAAACCCATTCCCCCTCGTCCTGACATTACAAGACCTTGTCAACAGTCCCTCCCCAGCCTTCCTGTAGGCCTCCATTAGATACTGGAAGGTTACTACAAGGTCTCCTCGAAGCCTTCTCTTCTCCAGGCTGAACAGCCCCAACTCTCATAGCCTGTCTTCATAGCAGAGGTGCTCCAGCCCTCTGATCATCTTTGTGGCCCTCCTTCGGATCCAAAATACCTCCTCACTTTCTCAGTGCCATCAAAGACACCAAGAGCACCTAGGATGCACAACAATTTTGGTCATGCAGACATCTTAGAAACTGACACCTACAACAGTTCAGAAAAAGGAAGGCAGCTGTGCTTACATCCTCACACACAAAGGCTCTCAAATAGACTGCCTCTCTTGCTAACTTCTCTAGCTCCAAGAAATGGCAGTCTAGATTGCCATGCCCTGTTGGCTTTCCTGCAGAAACACAAGCAGATGATTGATGGGGTTTACACTATGGAAGCCCTGTTTGCTGGCAAGTGCACACTTGAGAAAGGATTACAGATCTCTGAGCCACAGCAGGAACTAACAGGGTCTGTAAACCATTTCTTTCAGATTTATGTTTTGTATGTGACAAGTAACTATGCTTCTATCTGGTTCTTCATTAGAAGCACAACTTTGGTTCACTCGTGAAGAAGGTGTTTATCCTAATTCATGGTGAAGCAGGTATTTAGGACTAGGCAATATATGGGAAGGGTTCCATGGAAAGTTTCCAGAGGATGGAAGAGCTAGCAAATTCTTGGAGTTTTTCAAGAATGCTGTACTGGAAGCACAAAAAAAAAACCCCAATTAATCCCTCTTAAATGTAAGGGAACATAGTGGGTCAGGAACTTTTCCCTCCACAACCAACTGGAATCTAACAGACCAGCTCAGATGGCTTGGAAGTAAGATAAAGCTATATTTGCAGCAAAGCTAAATTTACAAGCATATATACAAAATATAGTTACATGTGTTTACAATTACATAGAATTCACAAATAACACAGAAATCCAAACTTTCCTCTTGGACAAAGGAAGTCCAGAAGAGACTCAATGCCACCCTCTCTCTCACCAGACAGAAAACAACCAGCATCCCTGGAGGCGTTCAAGAAAAGCCTGGATGAGGCACTTAGTGCCATGGTCTAGTTGACTGGATAGGGCTGGGTGCTAGGTTGGACTGGATGATCTTGGAGGTCTCTTCCAACCTGGTTGATTCTACTCTGTTCTAAAAGTTACAAATTATCTCTTAGCCAAAGTTAGCGGAAGAAATTACAGAAAGAAACTAAAAGACGCAGAGCTCAGAAACAAAGAGTGCAGAATTATTTATGCTTTGGCTTTTTATCCCTTTTAGCAAGCCAACAAATGATACAGATTTCATCATTATTTTCTTTTTTATAACCAATTCTCTATTTTCTCTTATTAGAATATTCCAATGAGCCTTGAACCAGCACAAGGAAAAAGCCAAGAGACCTCCTTGGCTTCCGTGCAAGCTTCTGACTTCCCTATGTCATTATACAGACATATAAAACTAGGCCATATACTGTTCTTCATAAGGCATTTTTTTACCTCTTAAACTGGCCTAAAATTACTGTCAGATGCCACAGTAAGATCTACACTTCCTTCTGAGAAGAAATTTCCCTGTACCATGATACTTGTATGACATACAAGTTTGTGCAGGCAAAGAAATGAGATTGGAAATCAAACCTTAGTCGGAATGATACTTTTATCACAATATAGCAGCAGTCTGAAGATACAAACACTATTTTTTTCCCCTCCTTTTGGATGTGTTTTTCTCAGAGCTGGTAAACAGGAACACCAACATTTTTTAATGTAAAGAACACTGAAGATTCTGTCAAAACACCTAAAATCTGACAATAAACATTTTAAATAGAAAAAAAAAGTACTTCACTGCAGAAGGAAGAAAATAATGCGGGCTGCAAAGTGGGCTGCAAAGTGGGCTGCAAAGTGGGCTGCAAAGTGGGCTGCAAAGTGGGCTGCAAAGTGGGCACAAATGGAGGTTTTGAGGTTGGAGTTAAAGACCTGAAGGCAGGAAAACATCATCAAAAAGGACTTTCCCTCTTCTTGCCTTCTTTTACTTACTTGTAAGACACCAAAAATTGCTTTGGTACAAACAGTTATTTTCTACTGTGCACTCTTTTTGTTGTCACTTTTAGGTCCCCTAACACAAAGCTACGAATGCTCAAAGATACATTTGAACAGATTACTTTCAAAGTTATAAATGGCAATTATCAGTGACCTTTCCAGAAAGAAGGACTGTAACAGGCATCCAATGGAATACATCTCTCATGATTTAAGGAAATGACACCACACACAGCACACAGAAGTGAAGTTTCAGTGTACATCTCTTTTCTGTCACTGCAATGACAACTCAGAGGAATGTGTTGATCCCATGAATGTTCTTACCCTGACCTGGGGGTCTGGGTTGGCAAAAAGCTCAACATGAGCCTGCAGTGTGCACATGCAGCTCAGACAGCAACCCTGTGCTGGGCTGCAGCAAGAGCAGTGTGGCCAGCAGGGCAAGGGAGGGGATTCTCCCCCTTTACTCTGCTCTCCTCAGACCCCACCTGCAGTACTGTGTGCAGTTCTGGAGCCCCCAACACAAGAAGGACATGGAACTGCTGGAGCGGGTCCAGAGGAGAGCCACAAAGATGATCAGAGGGCTGCAGCAGCTCTGCTATGAGGACAGGCTGAGAGAGTTGGGGCTCTTCAGCCTGGAGAAGAGAAGGCTTCCAGGAGACCTTATAGTGGCTTTCCAGTATCTGAAGGGAGCCTACAGGAAGGCTGGGGAGGGACTATTGACAAGGTCTGGTAATGTCAGGACGAGGGGGAATGGGTTTAAGCTGGCTGAGGGGAGATTTAGA
>WAAF01006456.1:178027-215541 GCA_013400475.1 Tricholaema leucomelas | reverse complement strand
ATCCCTGGGGGTGTTCAGGAAAAGACTGAATGAGGCACTTAGTGCCATGGTCTGGTTGACTGGATAGGGCTGGGTGCTAGGTTGGACTGAATGATCTTGGAGGTCTCTTCCAACCTCATTGATTCTATTCTATTCCACACTCCAACTCTGATAACTAAAGACATGTGAGTATGTTTTTTGAACCTTTAGAATTATGGACATTAGCAATACACAGCCATGTCTGGGAAACTGACTTACCCATATCATAGAATCATAGAATGGTTCAGGTTGGAAGGGACCTCAAGGATCATCCAGCTCCAACCCCCCGCCATAGGCAGGGACACCTCCCACTAGAACAAATAACTTCAGATATTGTATGGTACTATTTTTTTTTTTCCTTTGGAACAATCACCTTGAAGAAATCATCCTTACATAAAAGGAAAGGTTTGGGTTGTTGTTTTTTTTTTGAGCAAAGCCATAAAACTACTGACAAACATATAAAACTATTACACTAGGTTCAGGTAGCCTCCTTATCTACCAATCTTCTGGGATGGTTTGGGAGTTATCCACCCCCCTTCAATGAAATCATCCAGACTGGACTCAGCTGGCTGGAAGTCCAGGAATGAAGCTGTAATTACAGCTTAGCACAACATACAAGCAGATATTTACAACATATACACAAATATTTAAAAGTAATACAGAAATACAATACCCCTCCCATAAATCAGAGTCCCCAGGAGGAGCTCCCAACCAGCCTTCCACCTTCTTTCCATACCTCTACCTTATCCCAGAGTCTGCCTTACATGCAAGGTGAGTTGTGAGGATCAGCAAGGAGGGTTATAAGCAGAATGATTGGTTACACAGCAGAAGCCCAGGGAGAAAACACAGACACCAACTCCAACAGATAGAGACTCTCTCTTATCTGTGTTTTGTGTCCTTGCTTTTATATGTCTCAGCAAACCCATAAGTGAAGTAGACATCACCACTGTTTTCTTTTCACAGCCTATAATCTAATTTTTCTCATTAAAATATTCCAATTAGCCTCAAACTAGCACAACAACGAGCAAAACAAGGATTATTATTCAGAAATTAATTATGAGAGCAAGAAATTCAAGTGATAGGACAGCCCATCCATGTCTGAGCCTGAAAGAGAAGCTCAAGTTTCTAATCCTCGCCTTGGAATGTGGCTCAGACTACATATACTTCCCATCTTCACGTGACACAGGCACATCTCTGTCACTTGCAAGGGATACAAAGAAAAAGAAAGGGTAGAACAGATGAAATGGTATTTTGGAAAGAGAGCACTTGTGAAAAAAAATCAAATATAGAACTGAAGAAAAATAGTAATTGTTGTGGAGGGCCCAGAGGCCCAAAAAATAGGCTCATTCTATGCCTCACTTTGCTTTGCATGCCCAGGCATGTTCCTCCCCAAACCAGGGGTAAACACATTAAAAGGCATAAAAGGTACAAAAGGCCAAGGCGCCATGGTGTCTGCCTGGCCCCGGCCCTGCTAAGGCCTGTGTAGTGAACAGGTTGCATAAGCCCACACTGAGCGTGTGGCCCAGCCTATGCTCTCTCCATTTATGGAGGTGTAAGGCATAGTGAATTCGCCTATTTTGGTGATGCTTGGCTGTCTGCCAAACCGATTGGTCAATAGTGGCCAATTGGGCCAATTGATCTCAGCCCACAGTTTATAAATGAGAGTGCACACGTGTGCCAGTGCTTCTATCTACAGTGCTTCTACCTACAGAGCTTCTATCCACAGAGCTTCTATCCACAGAGCTTCTATCCACAGAGCTTCTATCCACAGAGCTTCTATCCACAGAGCTCGCTTCTCTCCTCTCTCACACTCACGCTGAGGCCCTGTCCTCACGATCGCTTATACTTAGACTTGGGCACAACTATTGTCTGTTACTTTGTGTCCCCGGCCTATTTGCTCATGCTGATACGGAGATGGAATCTCCCAGCCAGCCAGCCGAGGTGAACTAATCAGGACATTCGATCCTGCACTGTCTATATATCTGAGGAGCACAGACTCCAGCTAGCCGTGTATGCCCATTGCTTCAGCCTGGTAAGAGCCAAAGCTGCCAAGCCACCAGGAGCAGACCAGAGACGCGATCGACCTGACAGCCAGGGTGAGAACCGTGCTGCACAGCACCCATTCTCCAGCAACAGAGGTCCTGCCACCGGTCCCGCAGCAGTTCCCGGACCAAGCTTCCAGGAGGAACCAGGAGACAAGGCAGAAGGTATCCTCGCCAGGAGAAGGAGGTAGAGACTGTATTGATTTCCCCCAGATAGCTGGGAAGACTACATCCTTTCCCCCAGAAGCCGGGAGGATCACTAATATCCCCTAGAAACGGGAAGATTCCTATTTCCCCTCACACCGGGAAGATTTCCAGCCTCACAGGTCCACGGGCATAGTTCCCAGAGGTTTGGACCTTAGGTAAATAGGCAGTTGATATAACCCCGGAGGGTGATTGATAATTATTGATAACTAACCAGAATTGTTAGTAAATACTTTGAGGCCTCTGTAATATTTGTAATCTCTTGCCAAAGGGCAGAAGGTGTTTCAGCCCACTCCGTTGGGCAGGTGGTATATTGACCCCAAGCGGCACTGAGCCGCGGGGAAAACTCTCTCTGTTAATAGTCTGTTAATAGTTGAATGCAGTCATTGGAATAGAGTTCTTAGCAAGCCGTTCATTGTGATATTAGCCCATAAGGTCGACCCATAACCGTGAATGAACAATATTTAATACAGTGGTTGGGGGGTGTTGAGAGTTAAGAATATTGAGTTTAATAAACATATATTTTTATATAACTATCTCGCACCCATTGATTTCTTCCCTTCGCCACAAACGGGCGATAAGGGCAGAAGTCCCCTCCGTCACAGTAATAAAATCAAACCATAGGGTGTTTTGGATTGGAAGGAATCTTTAAAGGTCCCCTAGTTCAACCTAGTAAGGTCTTCTAAGGTGTAAAATCTTACCTTGTAGAAATAAATTCATTAGAAACTCCATGACAGAGGCTCATTTTAAAAGTGAGAAAATTAAACAGAAGGAATGAAGGGAGAAAAGTAATAACGAGGAAAGCAGAAAATAGCAACTCAAACAGAGAAGAGAGGTCACAGTAAAAAGACATGGGACAGATGAACACAAAACCAAGGAGAGACAGAAATTAAAAGCTAAGGCAAGACAGAAGGGACTGTTTAAAATAAAAAGAATCCACATTAAAAAGAACAACCCAAACCCTAACCACACAATAAACCCTACAAACCACCACAGCAACACATGCCACCCCAAAAATTAGACTGGAAACCAGAGCTGGAAGGAAAGTAAGTGAAATTCATGCCACCAGCTAACGAAGCTTCATTCAATGTTGACAGCTCAGGGCTCAGTCCTGTCCCTGTCATGCAGTGAGGACTTTTTGCTAGAACTTCTCAGCTCCCACGGGATTAAAGCTGAGTAAAGCAATGCCTGAATGACTTTCTGCACTTAAAGACCTGAGACACTGCCATAGCATCAGCTTTGGGGTTTTTTTTTTTTACTATTTTTTTTCTTGAGCAAGAGAATTAAGAGGTACAAAAAAAAAATGTCACAGTACAACACACAGCAGTACATACTACTGCCACCATGTATCTGAAATTACTAGTCCTCTCATTAAGCAGAGTTATCAAACCATTTATTATGTCATAAAGTAGCAGTAATTCTTCTATCAGCTGTCAATGACTAATTTATCAGGAAAAAAATTACAGGCTGTTAAAGCAATTAGCAAAAGAATCACCATGAAATAAAGTAGATTCTCTGAAAGCTTTCCAGACAGAGATAATAAGAAGGAAGCTTCAGGTTCCACTTTCCACCAGTTAATACTGCACCATTCCAACAACACAACCAGAGCAGCTGAGAGAAAGGAGTAGGAGAGACCCTGAAAAATCTCTCTCAATTTGTTTATTAGAATATAATGAATATTAACAATAGGCAGCACAAATTCTTTCAAGAATTGAATACTGCTGGGTTTGGGATCTCTTAGAATAGAATCAACCAGGTTGGAAGAGACCTCCAAGCTCATCTTTTTCTAGGTTGTTAAGGTTGCTAGGGAATTTCACAGTTGATAGTGTATTTCCATATGAATGTTTGAAGAAGGGGGAAGGGCTCACAAAACTGATTCTTAAGCCTGGAGTTTTCCTTTGTGCTTCAGAGGAAAAGAAATCATGTTTTTATAGAGCTGAAAGAAGATGCTTTGAAATCTAACTATACCTTGTCAAAGACTGTTAGAAGCAGAATTTACATAGGAAATGTTTGAGGTGGCACCATGAGGAAGAACTTGTTTCTGTTCCTATGGTCAGTAGCAGTGCACTGGACTTGCCAGAACACACATTCTAAAAGCAACAAGTGGTCTACAAACCATAGTAGCTTTGCTTTGCTTTAATAGATAAAAGCAACAAGTTTATTTTGTTTTAAACAGATTTTATGTCCATTTTTCATAGACCATTTGGAAAGCACATTGCCATGGGCTTCCCAGTGACAAATAGACTGAGGCATTAGCAAGTGACAACACACTTTGTACTCCTTGACATGGATGAAAGAATTCAATTCAGCTTTTTTTTTTTTCTTCCTCCTATCTGGAAAGAGAAACGACTGAGAAAAATATATTTCAGCCCTACTTCCTGAGATCCAAACTTAAATGATGCTCTGTCTGCAACTTAATCTGTTTCTCCTCCCTTCTCTTCACTAACTTTGGGTGACATTGGTTAACAACCACCACAAGTGACAGAGGACAAACTCATTTCATTTTCATGAAAATAAGTGGCTGAATAAAGGAGAACAATAATAAGCATCTCATAGTTTGAACAGTAGGTACTCAATCTCATATCAGAATATCTGCTGAGCAATCACCTCTGAAGGAGAACCTGCAGAGAAGAAGGTAAGGTTGGCTCCATGCTCACACCACCATTATTTATGTGGTTATTTTTCCCATCCTTCAAAATCCAGAACATCCCAATTTAGGAAACTCTTTCTTACTGCAAGTACATAGTAAAACCAGGCACTCTTTCACTGGCAACTTGCTGTGACAGCTGATCTTCACACCACAGTATTATCTTAATAAACTGTCTCTCAGCCCCAGGGGCTTTGTTCTCAGGGAAGTGACCTAGAGTTGGTCACCCTGGATGTTACACAAAGCATGATGAGCACAGAGGTTATATGAGTTAATTGCATAGAGGCTTCAAAAATAGCATTTCCCTTTTTCCTTCCAGCAGTGTGGTCTTTCCCCATTGAAAACAATTGGAGTTACACTGTAATTCCAGTTAATGATAGAACTGCATATCTGGATAACTCTGTCATTAGTTAATGTTACCACCACACAAGCTCAGCTGTATGGTACTCGACAACAAAATTAAAGCTAAACAGCCTCCTCCAGAATGAAGAAAGCATTGGATTAATTAGGTAACTTGCTGCAGATTTAGAAAACTAAGATGAATATCCCTTTTATAACTGTAATAAATTCCTACAGAATAAGAACCAGATTGTAATCTGCTATTGGCATGTAACTCACAAAACTTACATCACTGGCAATCAGAATCGGGCCCCACACATCTTAAAAGAACATCTGACTCACTACTCATAAAAAGGATGCAATCTCCATCAGTACAGGAGATGCACTCCATAATGCACAGGAATCAATTTGTTTCCTAGGAGAGTTCAAAATTCTCTGACAAAAGAACATATATTCTGGTACTTCTGACTAATGTTATTCTTACTGGTGTATATGCTACTCTTACTATGAACAACTGCAGAACAGCAGCAACCAGGGTCTGTTACTCAGTCTTTTCTCATATCATAGAATCAAACAGGTTGGAAGAGACCTCCAAGATCATCCAGGCCAACCTAGCACCCAGCCCTAGCCAGTCAACCAGACCATGGCACTAAGTGCCTCATCCAGGCTTTTCTTGAATACCTCCAGGTACAACAACTCCACCACCTCCCTGGGCAGCCCATTCCAATGCCAATCACTCTCTCTGGCGAGAACTTCCTCCTAACATCCAGCCTAGACCTCCCCTGGCACAACTTGAGGCTGTGTCCCCTTGTTCTGTTGCTGGTTGCCTGGCAGAAGAGACCAACTCCCACCTGGCTACAGCCTCCCTTCAGGTAGTTGTAGACAGCAATGAGGTCTGCCCTGAGCCTCCTCTTCTCCAGGCTAAACACCCCAGCTCCCTCAGCCTCTCCTCACGGGGCTGTGTTCCAGGCCTCTCACCAGCTTTATGGCCCTATTTTTTTCTTACAGAAAACAAATCCATATTCATGGTTGGAATACTAAACAATTTTTATAACATGTAGTGTTAAGTAGGTCAGAGAACATCTGAGCTTTTCTCCACATGCTTCTAAGAACTCCAGCAACTTTCTTCCTCTGAATGAAGACAACCACTAGAAATACTGCAAGAAGTCCATAAAGGTTTTACTAGCTAGAACACAAACTCCTGAATTTATTTTGTGACATGGTCATTCCTCCAACATGGTCTAAACCTGAAAGCATGCAGCCCTAAATAAAATATACAAAAACGTTGTAGCTGAGTCACAAGTCCCTAAAGAGTCTTCATCTACCATTCCTTGAGCGTATTTTCAGTTGTACTTTAACAACTTTGGACATATTTGCATGAGGTTTTTGAAAACAGATTAGTTTTCTCTCTACTTCTATAGTTCATGATGCTTTATCACCAAGCCAGGGCTGAAACTCAGGTTGTGCCAGCAAGGGATCCCATGTGAAAAAGTGAATCGATCAAAATGTTTCAAGCCTAAAAGCGCAACATTGCCAAATGCTCCACGCTTTGCAGGGCAGGGAAGAAAACACTTGCAAGCCTGAAACATTAGTGTTCAACTGCCAGTGCCCCCTACAACTGGACTGCTATGTATAGAATAGAATCAATCAGGTTGGAAGAGACCTCCAAGATCATCCAGTCCAACCTAGCATTCCACTGTTCTGACACAAACAGGGATAACAGACTTTTCATCTGGGTTTAAGTTATGAAACCATGCTCCTTCTGACTGTCCTACTTCCTCTCATCCCACTCACTGTAAGGCTTGGCAAGAATCACAAACAGAGCTGGAAACAACTATACAATGGGATCAGTTGCATCATTTAAAGGTGTGATGGTTTGGGTGTTCCCTGCTCCCCCACACTTTGGAAATCACCCAGACTAGACTCAGCCAGCTCTGGAAATTAAATGAAGCTTATTATTTACAGCTTAGCTCAATATACAAGCAGATATTTACAGTACAGACAGAAATAGACAAGGTAAAAGGTAATACAGAAACACAACTCCCCTCCCAGAAACCTGAGTCCCCAGGAGGGGCTCCCAACTGCCCCTTCACCTTCCCCCTACCCCTCTCAACCTTACCCCAGTCCCAAGGAAGAATGGAGGTTTGGCCAGGGGGGTTAGGAAGCAAAGTGGATTAGTCAAAGAAACGTCAGGGAGGGGTGAGGTTAGAGATCCAGCTCAGCCAGTTCCCCAGCAGCAGAAGCGAGACTCCCCTATCTGTTCTGATTCCTGCTCTTATACATCTCAGCAAGCCTATGAGTGAAGTAGACATCACCATTGTTTTCCTTTCACAGCCTGTAATCTAGTCCTTCTCACCAAAACATTCTAGCTAGGCTCAAACTAGCACAAAAAGCCACACAGTTATAGCTACAATGTTACCGAATAGAATCAATCAGGTTGGAAGAGACCTCCAAGATCATCCAGTCCAACCTAGCACCCAGCCCTATCCAGTCAACTAGACCATGGCACTAAGTGCCTCATCCAGGCTTTTCCTGAACACCCCCAGGGACGGTGACTCCACCACCTCCCTGGGCAGCCCATTCCAATGCCAATCACTCTCTCTGTGAAGAACTTCCAGAAGACTTCAACTAGTAAAGGCCCGAAAACGCTCACACAATCCATTCAGGACAACCTCTGCATCCTTACCACCAGAAAAAAAAAAAAAAATCCATAAAGTGTTGTTTCTTGCAACATTTCTTTTACTCTACCCACTGAGGGCTTTTTTTAACCTGTATGCCAGACAACTTCTTGTTCTGCATCTTCATTCAAAGCATTCACCTAGTCATCTCATTTCATTACAGCTTCTGAGGCCTCCTTAAATACTTTTCTCTTGTATTTGGTGTTATTTCTTTTCTAAGTTAGAGAAAGAATTCTCAGCTTGAACTAGATCATTATCAGGCTGTAGTCAGTCAAAATCCCTCTGAACCATCATTAGGTGCTGTGGTGGTTTGGGTGTTCCCCACCCCCCACACACACTTTTAGATATCACCCAGACTAGACTCAGCCAGCTCTGGAAATATGAATGAAGCTTATATTTACAGCTGGCACAATAGACAAGCAGATATTTACAGTATATAGACAGAAATATACAAGGTAAGAGGTAATAAACACAACAGCCCTCCCAGAAACCTGAGTCCCCAGGAGGGGTTCTCAACCGCCCCTCCACATTCCCCCTACCCCTTTCAACCTTACCCCAGTCCCAAAGAAGAATGGAGGCTCAGGCAGGGGGTTAAGAAGCCAGGTGAATCAGCCAAAAGCAAATGGAGGGTGAGGTTAGAGAGTGAGATGGAGTTCAGCCAGCAGCCCCGAGCTCCCCAGCAGGCGAAGAGCGGAGAGCAAAGTGAAGTGACTTTATCTATGTTTTGTTTTCCCTCTTTTACACATCTCAGGAAGGCTATGAGCGAAGCAGACATCACCATTGTTTTCCTTTCACAGCCTATGATCTAGTCCTTCTCACCAAAACATTCTAGCTAGGCTCAAACTAGCACAGGTGCCTTCCTAAGATTACTGATTCTCTGGTGAGGGTTTTGCTGTATAAGTCTTTTCTACAAAAGTCACATTCAATTAAGCTTGCATTACTGAGGACTGCAGAGTAGAGGCTGTGCTAGTTTGAAGCTAGCTAGAATGTTTTGGTGAGAAGGAGATAAAGATCTTTCTCAGAGAATGTCCAGGAGTAACTGAAGGGAAGGAGCATAAATCCTTTTTTTTTTCCCCTAGCCAACTCCTAATTCCACCAGTGTTTTTTCCTCACTAAGATGAACTCGGCATCAGGACAAATCTCCTTCAGAAGTTCCCATTCCAATTTGTTTCTGTCACTACTACACTTGCTCCTCAGGCACTTACAGAATACCTCCTTGTTGTACAGCCATCCTGCGGCGTCCCTTAGAGGCACAGCTGAGAGCGTTACAAAGGTCTGCACTCTCTGAACGACTCTGGTAGTCACTGAAGCACCCTGCGTTAACAGAAGTGCTGTTTAATTTAGGTTTGACTTTTTAGTTCTGCGTTTCCCTTTGCCTTTGTCCATTTCACAGGATGTTAGGGGTTAGAAGGGACCTGCAGAGATCATCGAGTCCAACCCCCTTCCCACAGGAGAGCCATAATCTACTGCAGGTCACACAGGAATGCATCCAGATGGGTCTTGAAAGTCTCAAGAGAATGAGATTCCACAACCTCTCTGAGAAGCCTGTTTCAGTGCTTCATGACCCTGACATTAAAGAAGCTCCTGCTCATGTTGAGGTGGAACTTCCTGTGCTGTTGTTTGTNGAGGTCCCACCTGAGCCTCCTCTTTTCCAGGCTAAACAACCCCAGCTCCCTCAGCCTCTCCTCATAGGCTTTGTGTTCCAGGCCCTTCACCAGCCTTGTTGCCCTTCTCTGGACACCTTCCAGCACCTCAACATCTCTCTTGAATTGAGGAGCCCAGAACTAGACACAGTACTCAAAGTGTGGCCTGAGCAGTGTTGAGTACAGTATCCACTGCTCCTTGTTCTATCCTTATTCATGTAACAATGATACTAGTGAATTTAAGTATCTTTAAAAGTCCAGTACACACAGGCTTACTTCTCACTGTACAGTGCTCAACTTGTGCTATGCTGACAGTAATGTTAGCATGAAAGGAAGTTTCTCACCAGGTTTCGAGTCTAATTCCTTATTGTTTAAGATAGGAGTAGCTACTGCTCATCATCCTCCCTGATCACAAAGACAGAGTGAGTCCTCTAGAACAAAACCACATCAAAGAGACACTGAAATAACTGCAGTGATCATCACAGCTACATTCCAATGACAACAAGGTTGTCAAAGCATCTCATCTTCAAGCTCATCAAATTCAACCTTCTGTTTTCAATTCAATATTCAGTTTCATCTGGCAGCCCATCTGATATTGAAGAAGCAAAAGAAACTGCTTCTTCTGCAAGAGGTCAAGACCACTTCTCTGCCTGGCTACTTCTGCAACATTTTAGGTACAGAATTGTTTGATTCCAGTGGGTTGACTGACTCACTCTTACACTACTCCCTTTATTCTTGGGCAAGATGAGCCTGGAAATTATTACTTTTCGTTCATTTCTATTTTATTTGTGGTGTACAGTTCCAAATAGAATCAATGGTGGTACAGCAGAAAAGGTAAACCTAGGTGCAAGACCAGCAAGCTGGCCTTATACAAAGTTCTGCTGACAGCTTTCTGATGCCCATTTCCACACTTGAACAAAGGAAACTTGCTCTGACCATGCAGTTCTTCATTCTTTTCCTTCTCATCACTATCTATGGAGAGCGGATTACATTAAGAAGCTACTCCATTCTTTCATTATCAGTGAGCCTTCCCTTTCCTTTTCCCCAGAGACTTTATGCAGTTACATAATCTCCCTTTAATATTTTCCAAGAAACTCAAAAAGGAATTCCAATTTTTCAGCCTTTCTCTGTAACTTAAAAGTTTTTAATCATTTCCTTCCCAGGCTGAAATTACAGCTGCCTTCTATTCTGTAATATTCATATACACACACACATAAAGTATGTTCTGCAAATTGATATGCAAGCATAGATGATCTGGATGAGGGCATTGAGTCACTCATCAGCAAGTCTGCAGATGACACCAAGCTGGGGGCAGATGTTGCTGGGCTGGAGGGCAGAAGGGCTCTGCAGCAGGACCTCAACTGCCTGGACAGATGGGCAGAGTCCAAGGGGATGGCATTCAATAAGTCCAAGTGCTGGTGCTGCACTTTAGCCGCAACAACCCCATGCAGAGATACAGGCTGGGGTCGGAGTGGCTGGAGAGCAGCCAAACAGAAAGGGATCTGGGGGTGCTGATTGATACCCACCTGAACATGAGCCAGCAGTGTGCCCAGGTGGCCAAGAGAGCCAATGGCATCCTGGCCTGCATCAGGAATGGTGTGGCCAGCAGGAGCAGGGAGGTCATTCTGCCCCTGTACTCTGCACTGGTTAGACCACACCTCGAGTACTGTGTCCAGTTCTGGGCCCCCCAGTTTAAGAGGGACATTGAGATGCTTGAACGTGTCCAGAGAAGGGCAACGAGGCTGGGGAGAGGCCTCGAGCACAGCCCTACGAGGAGAGGCTGAGGGAGCTGGGATTGTTTAGCCTGGAGAAGAGGAGGCTCAGGGCAGACCTTATTGCTGTCTACAACTACCTGAGGGGTGGTTGTAGCCAGGAGGAGGTTGCTCTCTTCTCTCAGGCAGCCAGCACCAGAACAAGAGGACACAGCCTCAAGCTGCGCCAGGGGAAATTTAGGCTTGAGGTGAGGAGAAAGTTCTTCACTGAGAGAGTCATTGGCTACTGGAATGGGCTGCCCAGGGAGGTGGTGGAGTCGCCGTCCCTGGAGCTGTTCAAGGCAGGATTGGACGTGGCACTTGGTGCCATGGTCTAGCCTTGAGCTCTGTGGTAACGGGTTGGACTTGATGATCTGTGAGGTCTCTTCCAACCTTGGTGATACTGTGAGACTGTGAAGTTTAACAAACACATCATGGAAAGTAACACTGCAAAACCCAGCTAATAACATGTGCACTGTGCCTGGTTTCACATGTTTTGCTCTAATAGTATTAACCTTGCAGAACTGGCAAGAAACTGGACAGGTGAAAAGACTGGCAACAGTACACCATGGCTTTCACCTGGAGTGCCTCAGCTCAGGTGCAGCCCAGCTCCTTCTAGGAACTGAAAACACAAGCTCCCTTACAGACTGGCAATGAAATCATACAGGAACAGCTATCTGGTTCCTTCAAAATGGGAGATTACATTTAAGACATGAATAACCCTCAAACAAGCTGGGCAAGGGTGCCTTCAGTAGCTAAAATTAAATCAACATACAAGGCACTCATTTTAGGCCAGCTAATGGAAAAGCAACATAAAGAAGACTCTAAATCAAACATACTTTCCAGGACTTTTAAGTGTTCAGCTTTCACATGCTGTAGCCTGCCACCAACACCTTCATTTACACTCTGCATGAAAACAGTGGAAGTCAGATGTATGTGTGCAGGAGGTACAAGGATGTGTGAACAGACCAGCCGTTGCATAGAATCACAGCCTAGTAGGGGTTGCAAGGGACCTCTGGGCATCATCTAGCTTGACCACCCTGCTAAATCAAGTTCACCTAGATCAGGCTGCACAGAAATACATCTGGGCGCATTTGGAAAGCCTCCAGAGGAGGAGACTCCACATTCTCTGTAGGCAGCCTGTTCCCATGTCTCCATCACCCTTATTTTTCCTTATGTGTAGATGGAATTCCCTGTATTCTACCTTATGCCTGTTGCCCCTTGTTTTATTACAGGGCACCGGTGAAAATAGACTGACCCCATCCTCTTGACACTTGCCCTTTAAATATTTATAGGCATTGATGAGATCCCCTCTCAGTCCTCTCTTCCCTAAACAGCCCCGAGTCTCTCAGCCCGTCCTTTTAGGAGACACAGATGCTCCAGTCTCCTCATCGTCTTCGTAGCCCTCTGCTGGACTCTCTCCAGTAGTTCAGAGCTCTCCAAGAGAGACTGAGAACTGGACACAGTATTCCACATGTGGCCTCACTAGGGCAGAGTACAGAGTGAGGAGTATCTTCCTCAAGCTTCTAGTCAAACTCTTCTCAGTGCACCCCAGCATAGCATTGCCTTTCTTGTCCACAAAAGCACATTGCTAGCTCATGGTCAATTTGTTGCCCACCAGGATTTCCAGGACCTTCTACATGGAGCTGCTTTCCAGCAGCTCAACCCCTAACCTCTACTATATTTACAGCCAGTAAAGCTGCACAGAGTGCTTGCTCACATCCAGGTGCCCATTATATTTATCTGCCAGCAGAGGACCATAAACACTTTTTTCATGCATCTACAACTATATTACCCTGGGATGTGATCTCAGCAGATTTCACTGCTAAGCAAGAGTCACGTCTCTGAGGAAAAGCCTCAGTACACCAAGTGGAGAACTTGTTCAGTAAATGCAACTCTTTCTTCTGAGTCAGTGTTGAAGTAATGCCAACATCCATCATAAGTTATCATAAGAGATTAATCCATGGACCTTTGCCACCAAAATACAGGGCTCTACCACTGCAGAATGAGAGGAAAATGTATCACTTAGTAGGAAATAACAACTTCTTTTTCTATATGCAGAGGAACCACTGAATTAGGCTGTAACACAATTTCACAGAACGTCAGACCAGCAAAATATTGGGAAGCAGTCTGCTACTTTCAGATGAAACAAACTTATTTGTCACCACCAAAATATTTCTTACAAGGGCACAAGTACCAGTGCTCGTTCTAAGAGCATGCTGACATTCTAGTTATTGCATTCCACCTCCCTACATTCACCCCATGCCTTTATCAGCTATTTCTGTTTCCTTTCTTCTTTGCTTTTATGCCAAAATACTTCTAGCAGGTATGGATAAGCCTAAAGAGTTGAAAAAATGCTGTTAAATCCTCACTGTACTCTACCTCAGGCAGAGCTTTTATGCCCTGAAGCATTTTTACACCCTGTGTAGGGCAGAGACCCCTATAAAATCTACTTAAAGGCAAAGTATCATACCAAAATTGTTGTGTCTTAACCGCTCGGGCCATGGAGGAACTTCTTCCCATCATGTGTTGGTAACATCTAGGATACCAAACCCCACTTCCTAAAGGCTAACAGAATGTTAACAGGACCTGCATAAAAGTACTTTGAAGCCTCATTTAAGTTAACCCCAAGGATTTATTAACAGAAACCAACTGTAATTGAGATTCTCATTGACCTAACTTCTCCCTGCAATGGCAACAGAATAATAATCTCAGATTTACTTGGTATCTTTCAGTCTAAAGAAGTCCATTCAACAAGCCTGATCTTAGGCATACTTGCACATGAAAGTGTTATTAACACAGACAAGTAACCCTAAGCAAACCAGTCTAGCCAGTTTCATTAAGAGCAAATACTATGCTTGATCTGCTAAAATGTGTGGATCTACCTATTGACAAATGATCTACTCAACAAAAATACTGTCCCTCTAGCAACAGCAATGCATTGGCAACAACTTCACTCTTAATCCTCGCATCGGGCCCCAAAAGAAATCCTTTCTCCAGCTTCATCCAATCTCTCCTCAAATCTCCATCACCAACACCACCAAACAACACCCGGAGATCAACAACAGCAAGGGCTGAATATGTCAGATTTGGGTTTAAGCAGTCACCTGGGGTGTATTAGAAATGTACTGATTTTTAATACATAGACCAACTTTACCATCTTATTCTGTACATATTGGACCTAAAATCTGGCTTCTATGCCTTCAAAATACCCTTTTATTGCACTATCAAGTAGAATCATAGAATGGCTTAGGTTGTAAGGGACCTTAGAGATCATCTACTCCAACCTCCCTGCCATGGGCAGTATTTAATCAATGGCCAGTCTCACCAACCAGTGCTACCTCAGATCAGCTTTCCCCTGTGTGTGTGTGCTAGTTTGAGCCTAGCTAGAATGTTTTGGTGAGAAGAACTAGATTACAGGCTGTGAAAGAAAAATGAGGCTGATGTCCACTTCACTCATAGGCTTGCTGAGATGTATAACAACAAGAAATAAAAAAATAATCTCTTCTGCTGCTGGGGAACTGGCTGAGCTGCATCTCTAACCTCACCCCTCTCTGCCGCTTCTTTAACTAACCCACTTTGCTTCCTAACCCCCTGGCCAAACCTCCATTCTTGCTTGGGACTGGGGTAAGGGGAATGTGAAGGGGCAGTTGGGAGCCCCTCCTGGGGACTCAGGTGTCTGGGAGGGCTGTTGTGTTTCTGTATTACCTTTTACCTTGTCTATTTCTGTCTATAACTGTATCTGCTGTAAATATCTGCTTGTACATTGTGCCAGCTGTAAATATAAGCTTCATTCATATTTCCAGAGCTGGCTGAGTCTAGTCTGGGTGCTTTTACAAAGTGGGTGGGTAACACCCAAACCATCACAATGTGGCACTCCTGCAGGATCACTGCTTTAATTGTTATCAGGCAAGGAAGGGTTACTCTAAATCCCTTGGTATTACTTATCTTCACCAAAAATAGTTCTTGTTTAAACAGTTGGCTGTCAGGTATCCACAAAGCATCCACCACCTCCTCCTCTGCAACTGGCATGGCTGTTGGAAAGCATTTCCCAATTATATGAGTCTTCACAACAGTATTTTTTTCTGAATACTTATTTTGAGTAAAATGAATTGCAAGAAACCAGTACAATAATGTCATTCCAGGCAAGAGTTCCTGAAGAAAACTAACATTACTCCCTGAATCTGCACCTTGCATGCTAAGCCTTCAGCCAGTCTACATGGGTGAGAAAGACATTTAAAGCTATGCATCCTGGGGAAGATCACTCATAGGCCTCTTCTCTTCTAGAAAAAATAGCTACACCACTGACAGCACTGCACACAAGCTAGCCAGATCACAGCAGACAGCTGTTGTGAGATCAGGCCAGGAAGGAAGCAGTAGTACCTGACACTAGACATTGTTACCTGATGGCAGTAAACTTCCTTAGGCAATCTAACCGAATGTTACAGAAACTATCAACAAACAAGATGCTGTCACCTCGACTCCCCCTACACCACCCCAGGATGTTCCTTGTTGTCAAAAGGGAAAAGACACAAACCAGAGCTATTCAACAGAAAAATCCACCATAGCTGATCCTTGTGCATCTACCATTCCAGCATTGGTTATCTTAGAATAGAATCAGCCAGGTTGGAAGAGACCTCCAAGATCATCCAGTCCAACCTAGCACCCAGCCCTCTCCAGTCAACCAGACCATGGCACTAAGTGCCTCATCCAGGCTTTTCCTGAACACCCCCAGGGATGGTGACTCCACCCCCTCCCTGGGCAGCCCATTCCAATGCCAATCACTCTCTCTGTGAAGAACTTCCTCCTAACATCCAGCCTATACATCCCCCAGCACAACTTGAGGCTGTGTCCCCTTGTCCTGTTGCTGGTTGCCTGGCAGAAGAGACCAACCCCCACCTGGCTACAGCCTCCCTTCAGGTAGTTGTAGACAGCAATGAGGTCCCCCCTGAGCCTCCTCTTCTCCAGGCTAAACACTCCCAGCTCCCTCAGCCTCTCTCCTCATAGGGTTTGTTGACTTAACCTGATCCCATACAACCATCCTGGTAGGAGTCATGGTTTTATAAAAGCACAAATCCCAGCAGTCTCAGTATTGGAAATTGATTGGCCAAAATACAAACATTCCAGTTTGGGAAAAAAAAAAAAAAAGAACAAGAGAAAAAAAAAAAAGAAGAAGAAGAAGAAGATTGGCCAAAGTTCCAACTTGGAAAAGAAAAAGAAGGAAAAAAAAAAAGAAGTCAAGGATGATCAGCCCAGTATCTGACCTAGTTTCTCTTACATCTTTCAACTGAAACTAGAACAAAGCAATGATGTGAAAAGGAGCTATTAGGCCTTGTTACTCCATCTCCTTGAAAGGGCAGAACTGCCTCCTCCAGCAGATTTGCTAGTGACATGCCTACTCTTATTTTGATGACCTTAAGAGGTCTGTGAAGCTCTTACTCCATCTGGACTAATACAGGGTCAAACACATTTTTCTGTCATTATGTTGTTGCCCAGAATTTGTCTTAAACTTTTGGTTCCTAGATGCCTTCATTTAATCCTAGCCATTCTCTCACACAAAGCATTAAAAAGGAAGAAAAAACAGATTCCTTTAACTACAATACACTTCAAATACCTACATGTAGTTCTCTTCTCACATTCACAGCCAGCCTCAAAATACACTTTAAGTATTTCTCCTCAAACTAGTTCCTCCAGACCTCCAACTATCCTGTTGCTCTTCTTTGAGCTTCATTCAAATTGGCAGTACCTTCCTGCTGATATGATCTTTAGAGGTTCTGGATGTGTTCACAGAAGACTCCTACAAAACACTGGAATCCCACCTCTTTGTTCATGGACATGGCACCATGCTGTTCTGTAATCAACTCCATCAGAATCATAAAATCAACCAGGTTGGAAGAGACCTCCAAGATCATCCAGACCAATCTATCACCCAGCCCTGTCCAGTCAACCAGACCATGGCACTAAGTGCCTCATCCAGGCTTTTCTTGAACACCTCCAGGGACAGCAACTCCACCACCTCCCTGGGCAGCCCATTCCAATGGCAAATCACTCTCTCTGTGAAGAACTTCCTCCTAATGCCCAGCCTACACCTCCCCTGGCACAACTCGAGACTGCATCCCCTCATTCTGTTGCTGGTTGCAACACCCACATCCTTCCTGTACTGTGGGCACCAGAGGCGAACACCCACATCCTTCCTGTACTGTGGGCACCAGAGGCGGATGCAACTCTGCAGGTGAGGTCTGATCAGAGTAGAGTGGCAGAATCATTTGTGGAAATGCACATCAAGGCAAACCTATTCACCAGAGGTAACTGCACTCACTAAATAGCTGCAAGTGTTAAACTGAGGCTAAGCACACTCAGCATGTCCTAACCTGTCTGACACTGGGACACAGAGACTTGCAAAAAGCAGAAGCTGCGGGATAGAGTAAGATCTTGGTGCCACCAAAACCTGAGGTTGTGGTGGATGTCAGGGGCCAGGAGCTGGCCAGGTTTGCAGCTCTCTGTTCTCCTCCTTCACCCAGAGAAGTCAGAATGGAATCAACCAGGTTGGAAGAGACCTCCAAGATCATCCAGTCCAGCCTAGCACCTGATGGGTCTTAATTCTAGATCTCTTCCAGCATTGCAATTACCCCATCGGTAACTTCTCAATTTGATCCTCCATGCTCTGTGAACTTGCCCTTTCCTCAAATTTGCTCCCTTAGAACTTCAGGAGAATTCCTACACAATAATAGAGCAGTTTACTTCAAAACAAAGATGTAAGTTTCAAAGGTTATAGGTTTTGCTGAAGACCCCTATTCAACAAAGCATTTAAATACATGCTGAACTTTAATGTATAAATCCAGCTGATCTGGGCAAGAAGAAATGAGCTTAAGTATACATTAAAAAAAAAAGAGGCATGCAAGTCAGTGCTTTGCTGAACCAAATCTTCAGTTTCTGTAATCACTTGGATGGTTTATTTCCCATATTTGGCTAGAACTGACAGCTCAATGCTTTTATGTTACAGGACTTCAAAATGAAGCTTCAAAAGAGTCCAAAACTGACATCATGCTTTTGTTCCTTCCTTAAAATAAGAAAAGGAAAGAAATACCTAAATAAATCTGTGATTCTGTGACATATGCAACAGTACAGTTATCATTAAGCCTATAGACTTCAACAATGCAGCAAGTTAACTCTATATTCTCCTTAATGTAGAATCTTATTTTTTTAAGGGTGAAAAAATATCCTGTGAAAATCTGACAAAGCATGTGGACATGTATGTAAGATAAGCAGCATGTTCCCTGCCAGCTCAACAGCCATGCTCACCACAGCACACTTAAACAGACGGAACAAAGCTGTCCGCTTCTTATCTCACAACTACCAAACACCTTTAACTGCAATGGACTTCGCTCACTGCCCCACAAAAGATGTATTCTTTAGGAGGGAGAAGAGGGAAGACAGGACTAGTCTTTGCACTTGGTTATGGGCTGAATATTTCTATCACTCATGAACTCATGTAACAGTAGATTTAAGATCTTACATTCATCACCAGCAATAAATGCAGCTGGCATAATGATAATTTCATGGAGAGTATTTGAAATCACTTCCAAATGTCTTACATTGTTTATATACAGAATACTTCATGACCTCCTTCTCCCCCTTGTTTTTTCCATTTGTACTTTTTTATTTCCTTTGCCTTCCATCATTCTGCTGCCTCAGAAGCACAGGCAGAGGCTAAGTGGGGGCTGCAATTAGGCAGTCATACCAAGCTTAATCTGTGGACTGCCTAAATGTAAAATCAGTTTGGGAGGAGTTCCATCTGAGAAAGAAATGAAGAAGAAAAATTAGAGAAGGACTACTTCCTCTCGATCCATGAAGCTTTCCAAAATGCAACTAACATGTTCTAAACCACACCATCCACACATGCTATGGCACTAAAATGTGTGATTTCAAACACAGACAAGGAAGTAGCTGCTCATTGATACTTATCAGAATTACAATAGTCTCTGGTCATTCCACTTCCACAATTTTTTTTGGAAGTAGTAGCTGCTATAACATTTTTGTGTCTCAGTACTTGAAATGAACCAGAAAAATACCTATAGGCAATATAAATAAGTTGTAGATGACTGCACGTTGGATCTGTTATATAATGCTGTGAATCCCAAAGTCACTCAGAGAACGCCATTCCCATGCCTAACACAAATACTGTTGTTTAATAATGCATACATGATTAAGTTTGCTGTCTTCCCCACAGCAAATTTTTCTTACAATTTTATAGTTTCCCAGATGGAAATAACCTTCACTTTCACAGATTCACTGGTGCAACCAATAGGAAAACTGCCACTAGTTTTATTTACAGGGAGAGTGCTGCAAGTACCACTGGATAGCTCAGACTTGCAGGCAAAACTCTGCCAACAACTTTTTTTGCCACTTCCTCCCATAAGGGAAGGAAAGGTGGCAAAGAGACAAAAGCGTAGAAACTCCTCTGTACAACTGCTCATCTGTGCCCACTCACCCCCCTTCCTTACTGCAGTTCAGCATCTCCAGCAGCCTTCTAAGCACTCACACCTGCTGTAAGGCTGAAACCCGACAGGCAGTAAGCACCGATACTGGGTTAGATCCACAGCTTGCACTAATGGATTTTTTCAGATAGATGGCAGTGCACAAAGTGCATCCGAGATTGGTCCAGGGTCGAGATGCCATTTCGACGCTCAGACACTCTAACTGAGGGAATTACTGCATTATCAAAAGCACTTTTAGAAAGATCATGGCTTAGGACCTGATTCCACTGCACTGTGATAGCTTTGGCTCTTTTGAAGAGGTGAACTGGATGCCAAGAACATAAATACAGAAAAGCAGCACTAAGAATTTTACTTGCCATTCCTGTGAGCAGCAAAGGATTTTTCTTTCAATACATTCTGACAGTTGCAGGTTTAAAACACAAAGCCGAAGGATGACTAACAAGACAAAGTCCAAAAAGATACTGCATACTGAATACAGGAGATGATAGAGCTGATTTTCAAGGGTCTGCAATGGCACAGGTTTAGAAATATCCCAGCAATAAAAAAAAGGGTATTTCATATCACTTATACTAGCAAAAATTGTACAATTATTACTTAATTTTGTGTCCACTCATTCTAACAGACATTGTTATTAAGCTAGGAGAGCAGGGTGAAATTTTAACCACTTAACTGCATTTGTGCCAGAAAATCCCTTTCTCACTGAAGGAAAATTACAACAAACAGGGGCAAATCTCACCACAGAATTAGTAGTTCTGCATCTACTACTTGGGTGTTTGGACATACAGCTATCATGATGTGGAAGCATCCACCACCGTTTTGTTTTCTGTTCGCAGCAGGAGGTTGCTAGGAAACAAAATACTATTGTCTGCTTTCATGATCTATTGCCTGGTTTGCCTGGCAATAGTGTCTTCTAAATCTATTACCAGATTACTTTGTATTTTACAGAGAGATTAAGACTAACATTAAAACACATGCATTCAGAAAAGTAAACAACACTTCAGAACTCAGGGGGAAGCATATATACATTCCAGGTCAAGGAAGACAAACTCCCAAAGAAAAAAAGAACTTAGGCAGCCTGGTGATATTTATATACACACACACACTCACATGTGTATCAGCATTCCTCGACTGTATCTATAGTTTTGCTGACTTGTCAAAGACTGGCTTGCTCCCGAGGATACAAAACGTTCTCTTACTACTTCAGGGCTACTGTACACTGCAAGTTCTGCAAATACCACATGCTGCAGAACGCCTGGTGCAGGCGAGCACACACGCTGGAGTCATTTTTGTTCTTGGAATTCAGCAGAGTGCTGTTTCAGTGTCTGAGTTTATTTATTTAATTTCTTTTTTCTTTCTACATTTGGACAGACAGAAGAGACAATTCCCTGCTCTCATCCTCCCCCTTCACTCCTTCACTTGCAATATAACAGGTAGAGAGATAGACGCATGCATCAAGGAAACAGGTCTGAAACTAAAAGGCACAACAGCAAGTGTCACATATTCTTACAGTGGCAACTCTTCATAAAGTGTGAGATCAAATGATTATTAAAACCAGACAAATGTGGGTGTCTATTAAGGCATCCCTACAATACAACACCTCAACAGCAAAAGACAACCATACTTAAAAGCCAAGAAACAGACGAATAGAGTCCAGCACAAAGCCATAGAGCAAAACGTTTTAAATAAAATCTGCAGAGTAGTTATGCCTCTTATGTACATCTACAATTTCATACCATGCACTATTTGAAAGTCCTTTCAACTTACTTATCAATGTCTATGCATTGTATCATTCCGATTTACATTTGAGGGGAAAACAATAAAGCACATAGCAAAAGACATTGGAGCTTTTGACACGTTGTAGCACAACTTCCGAAGTAGCAACGCAACACAGAAAATACACAATTCACTGGAAGGACCTGACAGCTTCTTGTCTCTTCTGCCAAGAAATGAATTTATCCAGCCTCTAACCTTCCTTTCAAAAACCAAGAATCCTCATCAAAACCACATTCAGAATTGAAGAATGAAAAGAGTAAAATGCAAGTGAGCTTTTACCATCCCAGACAACAGCAAGCTACTTCCAGCGATTAGATCAAAGCAACGAGATGGACACGACCCACAACCAATCCCACTCCTCGCCAGGGTAGGATACGGCTATTCCTCAGCTGGTAACCCTCTACAATAACACTACCAGTCACAAAGCCGTGCCCAGCGGTTCCCCTTGTCCCTCACCGCTCGCACGCCGAGATCCTGTTACCTATAGCTTCGCTGAAACCTGTTATAAAGCACTCACTCAAGGAAAGGTGCAAAAGGAGGAGAGAGATGGGACAGTCACCTCCTGTGAGCTGCCACCAAAAACTGTTCTCCAAACTGCAGGGAGGCTGCCGGGGACCCCGTAGCCGCAGTCACCTAACTCGGGGGCAGAAAGGGCTTCGCTAGGGGTAGGAATGCCGCGGTCCGACCCTGCCCGCCCAAGGTGCGCTGCCGCCTACCCATGCCTGTGCCCCAAGGGAGGGTGCACGCGCGGCGGGGCTCTGCCCGCGGCGGGCGCAGCGGCGGGCGCAGGAGCCCCGTGCCCCCCGCCGCTGCTGCTGCAGCAACTGCAATTAAAAGATAAAGAAGAAGGGGGGGGGGATCTACAGCCATAAATAAATAAATAAACTGTCCGCTAGCGGGAACAGGAAAATAAAAACCCACCCTAAACAGTCAGACCCCAAACAACAACAAAAACCGGGTCCCCAGGAGAGCAAACTTTCTGACTCACCGCGAAGAGCTCCTGCCCGGGGTGGGGGGAGGCGGGCAGAGGCGAAGGTGCCACACGGCCCCGAGGCGCCGGGAGAGCGGAGCCGAAGCCGGGCGCCGGCGGCAGAGCTGCGGCGGGGCCGGGGCACCGCGTCTCGCCCTGCTCCCGCCGCCCTCCCTCCGTTTCTCCTCCCCTCCCTGCCCCGTTCCACCGCAGCACCTCCCCAACCTCCCCCACTAGAGCCGCCCGGGGCGTGCTGCCGCCGCGGGACCGCCGTACCTACCGGCTGCCGGTGCGGGGCCGCGGAGCAGCGGGAGCTGCCGCCGCCGCCGCCCCCCTTCGGCGGTTGCCGGGTCGGGCGGCGCTGCAGCAGGCGGAGGACGCCCCGCGGCGGCGGCGAAAGCGGATCTGTCGGCGCAGGATGCAGGAGAGGCGGCGGCCGCCGATGCACAGGCAACGCCGTGCCTCTGTGTGTGTGCGAGACCGTGTGTGTGCTGGGGAGGGATGCTCCAAGGGACCGAGGAAAAATTCTCCCCTCCTAGCAAAGCCGCCGACAAATGGCAAGGCAGGTGTGCAGGGAAGGCAAGGCTCCCAGAGGACTAGGAGGAGGAGGAAGGGGGAGAGGGGCGGTGAGGAGGGCGGGAAGCGCATAACCAAGCTGTGGGAGTTGTCGCGGGGCGTCACGGCGTCCCAGGGGCAGCGGCCCCGCAGAGGAGGTCCCGCTGCGGGCCCTGGGGCGGGCGCTGGGGCTGCAAGAAGCGGGGTGAAGTCAGGGACTGCCGCGGGGGAACGCGCCCCTCTCCGCCTGAGGTGTGAGGAATAGGCGGTGGGAAGCGGGGAACGGTCCCTGGGGAGCGGCGAGGACCCAGGCGGATGACGGGGGCTCCTTACAAGCCATGCGTGTTCCAGGTTCCCCCAACAGCGCATCCTGCCTCAAATTTTCCCCGAGGCCTCTTCCCAAATACACCCGGCCACTGCTCACAGCGTCCTGCGCAGCACTGAGAGCTACACCCCACCCGACGGGACTGATGCTTCCTCTGGAAGGCTTACCTCGAGAAGTAGTTCCACGTCTTATCTGCAGAGGCTTCCACCTCTCACTTAACTGTGGCTTAAAACCAGCACCTCTCAGGGGAAACTCTTATTGCCAGGTGTGAGGAGTTTTGCTTATTCATCTCCTAAACAAGCCTCAAGTGTGGCAAGAGCACCTGAGCTCAAATTTTGTCCACAAAGCCATTGGGCAGGCAGCCAAGGACAACTCTTCCCAGGACAAGGCACTGGGTTTAGGGGGCCTGGCAGTCACAAGTGCATCCCCAAAGCCAAGTGCTGCTTGTGGGGGATGCCACCCAACAGCTGGTCTGGGCAGAGAGCTCACGAAAGCTTTTATGGCTCCGCCTCAGCTCCCCACAGAAGGTGCTTACACATCTGAACTCATATCATAATGGGAGAAGCCTATTCTTCTTCTCCTGGTCTGAATTACTGTGCAGGGCTGTGGTAAGCAGTGCCTTTGCTCTGTAGAGATGGTTGTGATTTAGTGCTGGAGATAGCCTTTATATGCTCATTTATAATATGTTTCAGCACACTTCTAGGTGACGATTAGTTGGTAAGTGAGAAGTGGCTGTGGCTGAAAGGTGGGAACTAACATCAGATACTAAATATTGCACACAGCAGCTATGATTTCTAGTGGTAGGAGGAAAACCTGACAGAATAATCACCCTTCTCTCTTTCCACAGCACTTCCTTCCACCAAGGCAGTACTGAACTACAGCCACAGGTACTGGGCTAATTACATGTGCTCACCAGCTCCTTGGTTTGGGTTTACTAGCAAGCACACTTATGCAACAGAAGCAATTTCCACGCCACTGAGCTCATCTGATTTAAACAATACTGGCTTGTGTTGCCTCTGAGTGTAGCTTTTTTCCCTTGGCTGGCAGAGTTAGTGTCACAGCTTCAGTTTGAGAAGTGACAACAAATAATACTGACACAAATTATACCAAGAAACACAAGGACACACAGGGAGGTCGAAACACAGAAATTAGTGCTTGGGTTTAGGTAAGAATTAACTACCTGGGCAGAGGAGCAGAAGTCACTCTTGGTCCAGCTGTACAGACATTAATTACTTCCTGACTGGTCCTTGCTTTGCATTTCGGTGGCTATACAGATACCTGAATAAAGGAAAAGTTGCCAGAAGCATTTGTGTTAAATATAGCCCTGATGAAAGTAAGATGTAAATGCTATTTGGACATCCTCTCTGTGTTATTTGCATTTAAAACATGTCTTTTCTGTCTTAAAGCCAAAGGCATAAGTCTGTTAATGTCTAAGCAGACACCTTTTAAAAACCATGCAGAAAACTTGCAGGGAAGTTCATGCACAACTCATATTTCACCTGAAATGCAGATTAAATCGTGAAGTCAAGGAATAGATTAAAAAAGTCACACAAACTCCAGTGTCTGACTGTATTTAAGCTCATTGCTTTTATCTGTGTTCAGTGTACTTCTTCATCTCTTTCTCCTGACACTGAATGGAACTGTACTTAGAAACACATACATACAATAGCACAACAGTTTAAACACACTCCTCTTGACTGTTGAATAAGCCTTGGCTGATATAAAACAGAGGTAAAAGAAAACATCTTTGCCAGCATTGGTCATGTTTAACAGCTGACCAAAGTGTGAAAACACCTGATTAGATTATTTCACTGTGGCAGTTTGGGGTTGTCTCCTCCTTCCTTCCCACAAAACTGCCTGGACAAATGTGTGCACACAAACATGCATGTGCAGATCAGCCCCTTAAAGGTGCTATGTTCTTTGCATCATTTTCACTGACACTTTCAGCAATTACTTGCTATTTGTACGTCAGTACAGTGCCTGGTTACATCCAATACCTCTCTTTGTTATGTTCTGAATAGCTCTTGAGAAATTGCTGGCCTCACCCTGAAGATTTTACGTTTTTTAATAACTGTAGGTTTGGGTTTGGTTTATTGGGTTTGGTTGTTTGGGTTTTTTTTTTTTTACTTATAAAAAAGTCTCATTTTAACTGTCACATAAGCATGCACTATATCCTAAGACTGCTAGACATATCTGAGAGCACAATCAGACCCTCTGGACATTTAAAGCTACAAAAAACCATGTGCTGGGCTGCATCAAGAGAAGTGTGGCCAGCAAGGCAAGGGAGGTGATTCTCCCCCTTTACTCTGCTCTCCTCAGACCCCACCTGCAGTACTGTGTGCAGTTCTGGAGCCCCCAACACAAGAAGGACATGGAACTGCTGGAGCGGGTCCAGAGGAGAGCCACGAAGATGCTCAGAGGGCTGCAGCAGCTCTGCTATGAGGACAGGCTGAGAGAGTTGGGGCTCTGCAGCCTGGAGAAGAGAAGGCTTCGAGGAGACCTTAGAGTGGCTTTGCAGTATCTGAAGGGAGCCTACAGGAAGGCTGGGGAGGGACTATTGACAAGGTCTGGTAATGTTAGGATGAGGGGGAATGGGTTTAAGCTGGCAGAGGGGAGATTTAGACTGGATATTAGGAGGAANGCGGCTGTGCTGCTTGCTACAGGGCCAGAGCCAAGCAGGTTTGCTCCACTTACTTGGCTTCCTGCACACAGGTTTTGTTATCTAATTTATATTGACACTGTGTGGTTCTCTCTTTAAAAAAAAAAAAATAACCAAGCCATCTGACCTTTGAATCTCTCATTTGCATTGGCTGGCAGCTGGTATTGGTGAATCGGAAGGCACAGTTTGGTCTAAATACAAGACAGCGATTCTTCAATAATTGTGCTGTTAATATGCAAATCTCAGTCCTCCATCAACTGTAATCTCCTGCCTCTGATTGGCTTTGGCAGTGAAAAAAATGCAGGTTATTTGTTAGCAGGCAAAATAACACTTTTCAGGTTCTCCCTTAAGATGAAGCATTGTAAAGCCTCGAGAATGTACATGCTGGGGACAAACAACAACAAAGGAAGATGGAAAAAAAAAAAAAGCCAAGAAAATGGAATCAGAAACATGATAAAGGGGGGAATTGTACCTTTAAAAATTCTCCACATTCCCTTTCTTCTTCCTGGCTTTCTCTTGGGAGTTTTGCCAGTAGCTGCAGATGGGCCATTTTTGTTTGATTCTTTTTAAAGCCTTGTCTTCCACAGACAATGGTGTGCTCGAGTTCACAGCAGAAGACTTGCATTTTTACTAACAATGCCATTTCTGTACTGGAAGACATGCACAAGTCTGTCTTAACAGGTCAGCTTTGCTGGCCTTAAAATAGAATGCTAGGAATAAATACATCAACATGTATCGATAAATACCTTAACAGCAAAAAGGTGGATAGAGCAATTGAGCAAGAAGCAATCTATGGTTCACCTCTTTGAAGCCATTGCAAAAAAACCAGCTGCCAATATTAGCATATTCTTCACAGAAGACCAGACTTGACTAATCACTGAATTTAGCAGGAGGTCTTTTGCAAGACATGAGCTGATAGGAATGCTTGTGCCAACTCAGGCTTGAGACAAACCTCTTATTTTCCATCAGAGACCAATACTGGCATAAAAGAATAGGATGTGTTCTCCATGACATGGTATAAAAAATGAGTAGTTTTGCCAACACTGGCATTGTTAAATTCTGAGGAAACTTTGTGGATCTGTGTTGTGTTTGGGGATCTCCAAAGCATATGTGCAGCTACATTTTTCCTCCCTCTATGGCTTTGTTTTGTAAATTTTCCTTCATTCTTGCAATTCACCTTTCCTGAAACATAGCAGCTGACAAGCTGCATTGTCTTTACTCCTGTACACATGCAGTCATCTCTCCTGACAGATGAGCTTGAGCTGGTAATTTTATATATACATATATATATATATATATATGAGTTGAAATCATGGTGACAGTGGAATCAGTATTAATTTTATCCTCAATTTTGTCACAACTGTGATTTTGTTTCTTGAGATTGGCAGCCAACTACGCAGGTCTGGGCTCTGACTTCTAATTTCCAAATAAGATGAAGGTGGCCAGGGGTGTTAGCATGCAATAGGTGACCTTTCTCTTTCCTCAGACATATTACCAAGGGGGAGCTACATTATTTTGGGCCCGTGGACAGCCCTTCTGATCAAAAGAAGCAGAGCTCTAAGAAGTAAACTTGCCTATGTTTTCCACAAGGCATGTAAGGTAGCTCCACGGACAAATTACTAAACAAAGAGTGATGCACATGAGCTTATGAGAAACCTGCTGCAGGAGTGTGATGAGATTACCTGGCAGCAAGTCCTTGGCCACATTGGAAGGATGGAGAGCTGAGTACAGAAGGGACTTCATGCAGGGCTTTTGATTAACTTGCCACAAAGAGAGTAGTGGTAAAAAAAGATAGCTCTGCCACAGAGCTGCTTTCCTTTTCTGTCTCATACATTTCAGACACAAAGATAATGGGAACAGCACAAACAGCAATGCAGGCGGATAACTGAAACTAAAGGTCAGAAGGAAAAGATTTTGACAAGAATCACGTAGGCTTCCCTTAGCAGAGGGCAGACAGTGACCTCCACACAAACTAACACTACTTCAGCTATTATAAAAGAACTTTAGTATTCCATTTTCAGCAAAAAGCCTGGAAAATGCATTAAATGCAGCATGCAGTCCATTTATTTTGTTGGAGTTTTCCTCTAAGTGATCTGACCATCTCTTTCAAGTATATATAGGGATTCTCATAGAATAAATAATAATAAAGCTAGGTATTAATTAACTCTTAAATGTGTTCCACTTTGTCTTGCTCTAGGGGAAAAAAAAAGAAAGAAAGAAAAAAAAAGAAACACCTCCACATGCTTCAGCAGCCAGAGCTACAAGCACATCCAACCAGATAATTGACACAGCCGTTGAGCTAGCACAGTGTTAACTCTGTTTTAAGCTTCCTCAAATCATCTAGCTTTAGAAACCATGTAACTTAATTGGATTGCTACAGACCTGACAGCTCCCTGCCTACCGTGTGCCAACGGATTGCATTGCTGCTGTATGATTGGATACATAGGCTAATGCTGTCAGTACTGAGAATTGTCACCAGCCCTGATGCTCATCTTTTATCTTCCAATCACCATCAGAAAATAAAACTGTTTTCTCTCCCTAAATCTGAAAAATAAAGTTTTGGAGAATTTAAAAACATCACATCACTGTGTTCAGTTCTAGGCCCCCCAGTTTAGAAGGGACATTGAAATCCTTGAGCGTGTCCAGAGAAGGGCGACGAGGCTGGGGAGAGGCCTCGAGCACAGCCCTACGAGGAGAGGCTGAGGGAGCTGGGGTTGTTTAGCCTGGAGAAGAGGAGGCTCAGGGGTGACCTTATTGCTGTCTACAACTACCTGAGGGGTGGTTGTGGCCAGGGGGAGGTTGCTCTCTTCTCTCAGGTAGCCAGCACCAGAACAAGAGGACACAGCCTCAGGCTGCGCCAGGGGAAGTTTAGGCTCGAGGTGAGGAGAAAGTTCTTCACTGAGAGAGTCATTGGACACTGGAATGGGCTGCCCAGGGAGGTGGTGGAGTCGCCGTCCCTGGAGCTGTTCAAGGCAGGATTGGACGTGGCACTTGGTGCCATGGTCTAGCCTTGAGCTCTGTGGTGAAGGGTTGGACTTGATGATCTGTGAGGTCTCTTCCAACCCTGATGATACTATGATACTATGATACATATCAGAAGCAGAAGACTTGGGCCAAACCTTGCACCCTTGACCATATGGATGTTTCTCCACCATGTGGCTGGTCGCACTGAAACTCCATTTAATTCAATCAGACCCATCGAAATAATCACTCTTACTTAGACGGGGAAAGGTCTGCTGAAAGAGGCCTTTATAATCTTGAAGGAGAAAATATGAAGGTGGTTTACAAGGTAACACTATGCATGTGCAATAAACACAGAGAGACAGTGTGGGGGGCTGATTGACAAATTCTAACATGCAGTTCCAATTCCCACCTTAATGAATCAAATGCTCACAATATTTGTAATCTGGAGATGGCCCCGAGGCAGAGGTGGCAGGTGCCAAATCATCGTCAGAAGTCTGTCCTTTGAGTCAGCACACACCTCCCCTGGCTGCTGAGATCTTTTGAAAGAGAAGATTGGTGTTTGACCTTTATGCTGCTGGTTTCCTGAATGCCCACTGTACTTTACTGCTGTGCTGCTCATTTTGTAACACTTGTTTCATTTTCACTTAGTCACCCAAAATAAGCATAACACTTGTTCTTAACTCCTACGTGGTCTACCCAGATACTATTGCTCTATTTTTGGGGTAGGAGGACACACTGACAGCACAGAGTTGCTCAGCCTTTCTGATGATAATGTCCAAAAAAAAATGCTGAGTTAAACTGCTGATGATTATTTTGTAGAGAAATGTCTGGTTTTCAACAGCTCCATGGGCAATATTTTAAACAGATAAAAGTCAATCATCTTGAAGAATCCACTCCAGTAGGCTAGTCCTATTTTCTTTTTACCTTTTCAGGGTAGTAGGTGTGTTTTGTTTCTACTGTTTTTTTACACTATTCATAACAACAACTATGCAGAAAATTAGGTACAAAATTATCCTTTCCAGCCACTGCTCCCTATCACCACTTTCTCAGCAATTTGCTGCTCATCTCTTTGCCTTAGGTGATGAGCGCTCCTTGTACAAACCTATCAGATAGGCTGTCAGAGGATTATTTTTCCCAAGCTATACCTTAAAGACTCACTCAGCCTGACCTGCCTCGCTTGAGAAATCCTCCCAAGTGAGATTACAAAATCCTTCCACTGTTCTTTTTCATAACCATGTCACCATGCAAAGTTTCCACAAACCATTAACTATACAGTCCATCCATACCTTCCATGCATGCTTTCGTCCAGTAATCCTTGATTCGAGCAACTCTCACCTCCAACATTGCACTCTGATGTTGTAAACAGTCTAGAATTTTACTGGGAGGAGAGATCCTGATTTTTTTTTTCCCCCTACTTAGTTCAGCAGTCACTAAAATGCAGCCACATCTGGAGTGGCTGTTTAGCTGAACACAGAAGTGCTATATAGTGTGATGATTGGGGAATGGGAAACAAAGACTGATGTATTCAGCTGAAACAGCAACTCAAATTTCCATAGGCAGAATATAATTACCTGAGCTGGCATTCTGCCAGGATACTGGGGTTAACATTATTGCTCCTACAATACTCCTATTTATGGGCAATATGGGGGGGGAAAAAAGTAACAACAGGATTATTTAATTGAACCAGTGTGAACCCATATACAGTAGGTTGCAGTCCAATTAAAATTGACAGCCCAGTGAAGTGGGTGCACATAACACAGAGACAAATACAGAAAATCCAAGTTGTTCTCTTTTTCTTTGTGTTCTACTCTTGGTGGTTTTTGGGTTTGTTGTTGTTTTTTTTTTTTTTTTTCCTTCTAGTGGATATTTTATTTCATTTTCTAAACCTTTTGATGCCAGGAAACTATCATTGACTGGAAACACTTACTAGCTTTTTGCAGTTTTCATAACTTAAAAGAAAGATGGAAAAATATATCCTGTTAAATGTTTCAGCATTGCATTTTTTTCCCTTTCTACAGCACACAGTATTAAAATTACATTGGCTGTGCAGCAGTAGATGAGGAAAAGCAACTGCTTTTAACCTTTAGTAGTAAATGATGCTAAAGTCACTAGACTTGTCTTTGACGGATACACAGTGCATGCACCACCAACTGGAAACTTGTAGCTAACTAAAGGCAAGAGGTCTGATCCCCTACCAAAAATGCTAACTCCTGAAAGACAAAACTACTTTCTTTTATATTTTTTAAATTTTCTTTGTGGAAAATAAATGCTTGACAGGGCATAAGATATAGTAAACCATTTATTCCTGGTTCATTAGTCCTTACTCACATAAGTATCTATTTTTCAGACAAGTAGGACCACATAAGCACACACTGAGGTCAGCGAGACTCATGGGGAATTAATATTCCCTCTCTGCCAGAGGTGTTGCAAGGTGTACTTCATTAATGTTCTGAAGCACTCAGAGAGCCCAGATAACAGCTGCTGTATATTGTAAGAAAATAACACTCTTCATTATTACAGAAGAACCAAAGCATGTTTGCAACTGACCACTGCTTGAATCTTTTCCAAAGTTATTTGGTTTGGAGATATGCCTCAAAGCAAACCTGTTATTTAATAGAATGAAGAAAGTAAAGCAGCAACAGGGTGTGTTTTAACAGCAAAACAGAAGAAAGATCCCCTGGGCTGTATCCTATTGACCTCTAGTTCCAGTATTGGTTCTAAAATGTTTTTCCATTTAAGGCATTGCCTCTGAATCCTTCCCAGGAAGCCCTGGGAAAGGATATAAAGTGAGGACTCTACTAAGCTTGTAAGTAACATCTCTAAAAATGGAGGATTGATTTATGTTTTACTGACAGCCAGGTTTAAGGGGAGAAAACCCTCCAGGCTTTGGTTATGAATCTTCTATAATATAATAAATGGTGCCATCTACTGGCTCTCGTTTTCTTTTGATCAGTGTCAGGGTGTGATTGTAGAGAATACCTGCTGCAAGTAGCATTAAAACACCAAAGAAATCAAACCAACACGATTGTAGCTAGCATACTTCCTGACAATGGATCTTGGAATGATTTACAGGCGTTTCTGTAAAGCAAACAAGCCTAAAATGAAATAAGAGCAGTAAGAGAAAGAAAAATGGCAAGATGCAAGCAAGGGAGAAAAGGCAGTGCTCCAGCAGACATGTGAAACAGGATGAAGGGTCGATACTGAAAATAGATACAGCTAAGCTGAACCAGATGTAGCTATCCCATAGGACGAACCAGTGATGAGACTCTTCGGAGAGAGAAAAGAGCTTCTTCAATCCCTTCCAATTAATTTTCTGCTAGAAAAAAAAGAATAGCCAAGCATGCTGGTTTTCCCCTTCCACCCACTCCAGTTTCTACTATTAAACAAAGAAGAAAATGTAAACAGCCCTGACAGAAGAAATATACAGATAGACAGAAAAGTTATGGGTCGGTTTATTTCTCAGAGCTCAATCTTTTTCCTCATTTACACCAGGAGCAAGATTTGACCTCCTGACTAATGCCTCAGAAAACTATGTGCCATGTTCTACTCTTAGGCACACTAAGAGATCTTGGCACCTCTTCCGGGGCCAAACGCAACCCTCTGTAAAAAGGAACTGCTAGAGAATATTTTGTTGTTGCTGTTGTTATTGTTGCTTTTAATGTATCTGCATAATCTGCTTGAAAAAAAAAAGGCAAAATCAGCTGTAGAGCTATTTTAGTCTGATTTCCTAAGAAAAAGAGACTACTGCAATCACAGCATCTGTCAAAGGCAAAACAGTCTCCAAAAATACACCATTTTGTCAAGTGCTTCACAAAAACCAGATCAACTGTTTGGAGAAACAACACAAGTGTAAGCTCTTCTTAGACAGACAGCCTCACCAAATCCGTAGGAATACGCTCTCCTTCAGTTTGCCTTCTCATAGAACAGGTCTTTGTCACGATAGTTGTTATCTGGTAAGAAGCAGATAATGAGGGCAGGATGGAAATAGAGCTTTTACTGCTACAAATGGAACCTGAATGGAACCTGCACCAGAGCAAGTTACAAATTATTAGGCTCCAGCTTCTTCTTCTTTCACTGAAGATCATACAAGAGATGACAAACCATATTTTGGCACAGATGTAGATTTATCCATGCCTGAATCAGAAGTGCAAAAAGAGTCAGCAGCTCTCACAGCAGAGTCCCATCTCCACTCCTAAGACAGTTAAGATTTGTATATAGCCCTCAGGAGTATGTATTTTGGCAAACAGGCACACACTGAAGGATTTCAACACAATTCAACTGTACTTTGAGTTGTGCTGGAAAGGACTGGGAACACTGGAGCTGCTGTGGAAAGCCTTTGACAGCCCTGAAAATGAGAGCATTCTGGCAGATAAAATCACAGAATACAGGTTGAGAACCCTATTGCTACATGCACGATCAGGACTTGCCAAAGACAGCAAGTGAAGGCCACAAAGAAGCTTATGGCAACAAAAGTGTTATACATTCTGTGATTAGCATGCAGACCCAATCTAGCAGACTCTGTTTGCATGTCTACCCCGATGGTAGCTGGTCACAAGTGCCATTCCCTAGGGATCAGTACTGAGACCTGTTCTATTTATCAATTATCTGGATGAGGGGATCACGAGCACCCTCAAGTTTGCAAATGACACCAAGTTAGGAGGGAATATTGGCTTTACAGAGGGATTTGGGCAGTCTGGATCGATGGGCTGAGGCCAATGGTAACAAATTCAATAAGGCCAAATGCCGGGTCCTGCACTTTGGTCACAAAGACCCAATGCTACAGCCTTGGAGAAAACTGGCTGGAAAGGTGCCCAGAAGAAACAGACCTAGGGGAACCGGTCACAGCTGGCTAACTATGAGCCAGCAGTATGCCAGCATGCTAGCATCCTAGCTTGTGTAAAATATATAATAGTTATTCTTCCCCTGTACTCAACACTGGGCAGGCCACACCATGAGTGCTGTGTCCAGTTCTGGGCTCCTCAATTCAAGAGAGATGTTGAGGTGCTGGAATGCGTTCAGAGAAGGGCAACAAGGCTGGTGAAGGGCCTGGAACACAAAGCCTATGAGGAGAGGCTGAGGGAGCTGGGGGTGTGCAGCCTGCAGAAGAGGAGGCTCAGGGGGGACCTCATTGCTGTCTACAACTACTTGAAGGGAGGTTGTAGCCAGGTGGGGGTTGGTCTCTTCTGCCAGGCAACCAGCAACAGAACAAGGGGACACAGTCTCAAGTTGTGCCAGGGGAAGTCTAGGCTGGATGTTAGGAGGAAGTTCTTCACGGAGAGAATGATTGGCATTGGAATGGGCTGCCCAGGGAGGTGGTGGAGTCACCGTCCCTGGAGGTGTTCAAGAAAAGCCTGGATGAGGCACTTAGTGCCATGGTCTGGTTGACTGGATAGGGCTGGGTGCTAGGTTGGACTGGATGATGTTGGGAGGTCTCTTCCAACCTAGTTGATTCTATTCTATTCTATTCTACTGTGGCCAGTAGGGCTAGGGAAATGATTGTCCCTTTCTACTCAGCACTGGTAAAGTCACGCCTTGAATACTGCATTCAGTTTTGGGGTCCTCATTACAGGCACATCGAGGTGTTAGAGTGTGTCCAGAAGCTAGGGGAAAAGCTGGTGAAGGGTCTAGAGAACAAGTCTTGTGAGGAGCAGCAGAGGGAATTGGGTTCATTTAGCCTGGAGAAAAGGAAACTGAGAGGTGACCTGAAAGTGTGGGTTAGCAGTTGGTCTCAATATTAAAGGTCTCTTCTAGTCAAAATGATTCTATGCTTCTGTGATTCTCAGTTCATTTAGTTTTCCCAGTAATCAATGGCCTAAAGTCCTATAGATCCTGCTAGACATAGGATCAGTTTTATAGCAGGTTTTCATTAGTCTCTCTTTACATTTTTCATCAGTCTTAGATTTTACAGTAATCTAATGAAGAGGATATTCTGCACATTAATTCCTTCTGTCAGGCAGGGCAGTTTGTGTCCTAGGATGGTTGTTAAAGGGCAACAGCTCTCTTTTTGGCATCAACTCTAACTTTCTGTCTTAAATGGACTCCAACTAATCTGTAGTGATGTCTTGAACAGCATTAGGTTTTAAGAGAAGAGGCCTAGCTCCTATTAGAAAGGCACTGACAATACTTTAATATTTTAGCTTCTATGAGACATTCTTATGACAATGTGTAGCACTGCAGAAACTGGCTACCAGAGCTGTTCATGAAACCCATGGCTTCCAGTTCAAATCTTGGCTCCATGGACAGGCAGGGAGCAAGCATGAGTCTAGGCAACAGATGGGGATGTTGCTAATTGGCATGTTTTGACGCTGGGCCATCCACTGACAGACACTTCACACTTCTCTCTTAGCAGTGATTTGCCACGTCAAAGAGCTACAAATACAGGAATGACAACAAAGGAAGTTAAAACAGCAGTCACTTTGGTGCAGACAATCAGTTTTTTTCCTCAACTCTGCTAACCAAGTTTACTGCAGAATGTTGTGAAGCAGCTTGGACTTGGCAGACCAAAAAATGTGATTTGTTCTTATAGTATTGAGTGGCAACAACATTATATGAATGCCATCATTTCTAATGCATTTATTCTGCTTTCTTAAGAAGCCTGGTGATGGTTATAAAGAAGGAAAGCAGGAAGCCATATGGGCAAAAAAAATCAATATGCTGGGGGAAAGCTACCATGAGAGCTGAGGTATATAAACAAGGGATCAGAACTCAGTATGGATTTTGAGTGCAACAGAAGTTATATTGTCAAAGCAGGATTCACAACCAGAAGCAGGAATAAAAGACTGATGTTGCAGCTGGAAGAGAATTTAAGAGCATGCTGGAGCTAGTGGAAAAGTTCAGGAGATGTTCCATCAAAGTGTTTCAGTTTAAAGAATGGCAGTACACTACAATTGATACTGATGGTTTGGGGTGTCCCCCGCCCTCCACACTTTAGAAATCACCCAGACTAGACTCAGCCAGTTCTGGAAATTTGAATGAAGCTTATATTTACAGCTGGCACAATGTACAAGCAGATATTTACAGTAGATACAGTTATAGACAGAAATAGACAAGGTAAAAAGGAAATACAGACACAACTCCCCTCCCAGAAACCTGAGTCCCCAGGAGGGGCTCTCAACCACCCCTCACCTTCCCCCTACCCCTCTCAACCTTACCCCAATCCCAAGGAAGAATGGAGGTTCAGCCAAGAGGATTAAGAAGCAAAGGTGAATCAGCCAAGAAGCAAATGGAGGGTGAGGTTAGAAAGCAAGATGGAGTTCAGCCAGCAGCCCCAGCTCCGCAGCAGGCAAAGAGCTGAGAATACAGCCCAGAGCGAAGTGCCCAAGCGAAGTGCAGAGCAAAGTGACCTTATCTAATGTTTTGCTTTTCCTTTCTACACATCTCAGCAAGACTGTGAGCGAAGTAGACATCATCATTACTTTTTATTTCTCAGTTTATGATCTAATTCTTCTCACCAAAGCATTCTAGCTAGGCTCAAACTAGCACACTATGCAAAACTTCAACTTGCACATTTTCTTCCTCTTCAGAAATTACTGGCCACAGAACTTACTATTTTTGCGGTAATAATTGGCTGTGTCTTCCATAATGTCCTTGCCATATTTCACACCATCTGGGACAATAAATGACAGTGATTATACTACTCAAGGGGAGGTATGATATCAGAGATTGTGTCTGCTTTTCACTTTTGAGCAGAGTTGTTACATTCACTGTGTTTTTTAAGGGTTTTCTTTTCATTTTTTCATTAAAATAAAATTAACCAACTACAGTCATTACAGAGAAGCCATTTCCAAAGCAGTAAACCATGGGACATAATGGGAGGGACATAAAATGTCTTCAAAGCCAACAGCTCCTAAAAGAAGGAATTTAACCATCCACATTTAATTATATCCCACAGAAAAATGCCACCCTCTAGATGGCTAGGTTCTATTCCATTATTGATGGAGGTGTATATTTCTAAATATAGGAGACCCTAATGGGAAGTGCTGGCAGAGTCATCGGTGCAGTACCTCAACACAAGAGTTATGTTGAAATTTAAAAGCAACTGTGGTGGTTTGGGTGCTCCCTGCCCCCCCCCCTCCCCCCCACTTCAGAAATCACCTAGACTAGACTCAGCCAGCTCTGGAAATATGAATGAAGCTTATATTTACAGCTAGCACAACATATAAGCAGATATTTACAGTATATACAGTTATACACAGGAATATACAAGGTAAAAGGTAATACAGAAACACAACAGCCCTCCCAGAAACCTGAGTCCCCAGGAGGGGCTCTCAACCACCCCTCCACCTTCCCTCTACCTCTCTCAACCTTACCCCAGTCCCAAGGAAGAAATGGAGGCTCGGCCAGGGGGGTTAAGAAGCAAAGGGTGGCTCAGCCGAAGAAAATGGAAAGTGAGGTTAGAAAGTAAGATGCAGCTCAGCCAGCAGCCCAGAGCTCCCCAGCAGGTGAAGC
>WAAF01006456.1:91308-172672 GCA_013400475.1 Tricholaema leucomelas | reverse complement strand
TGTGGATGCTTCCTCCCTGGAGGCATTTAAAGCCAGGATGGATGAGGCCTTGAGCAGCCTGCTCTAGTGGGAGGTGTCCCTGCCTATGGCGGGGGGTTGGAGCTGGATGATCCTTGAGGTCCCTTCCAACCTAAACCATTCTATGATTCTATGATTCTAGTTTCTGAATAATAATCAGGAAATTACACTCAAATGATAGTATGAATATCCCTATTATAATTCAGAAACTAATTGTCAATGTGCTACTACACAAAGGACAAGAAGAGACTACAGTATAGTGGGAAGAAGGGAGAGTCTTTATAGACCATGAAGCCACACCAGAATTATTTCTTACGACTTGTCTGCAGTGAGAAGCAGACTGCGGGGGAGCAATTGTCTTGCCATGGGAGAATTCAATTTCAGAAATGTAGCATGGAGGTCACACTACTTATTAGAGTTTCTAAAATTATTCCTTGTGATCCTTTAATACAGAAAGTATTACTGCTCTCAATACAAGGTAACTCAATTATAGTCTGACTATGATGGACAGAGCGGTACTAATTCCTGGCCTGGAGTCGGTGAGGGATAACTGAAGATAATAGTTGGGATTTATGTCATGTAATTTTAATCACCTACCATGAGTTTAGAACTACTTGCCCTGGATTCTTTCTGCAGGCAACAGAGAGAAATAGGCACTGCTGGAAGGCAAGTCATGCCACCTCTCTTAGAGCCTTAGGATATTTCATCTCCTCTCATGCTAGTTATCCAAGAGGTAGTTTTCTTCCCATCCAGACCCCCCTCCAGTCAATGCAAAGATCAAGGCACCAACAGAATGTGAGTTACTAAATTCTGAAGAGGTGTCCAAGAAAGGCAAGGTGAATCTCCTGCACAGTAGCAAGCTGATGCTGCAAAAGAGCTAATTTTCTGTGGCTGATGATAATTGTGAGTGAAGCTGACTGGAGAGAAGCCAGATAGAAAAAGCAAATGAAAAATCAGAGTTTTAGGACAGAAGTGAAAAGGATGCTTAAAAAGCAAAGAGCATTCCATCAAGGAAGAGGAAATCTTTAGCTAAAAGCCTGCTCTGGTTCACTGGCAAATGGAAACAGCTGTTAGCACCAGCATCTCACTACTCCCCAGTGTAACATATGGAAAATGTGACATTGAATGTAATATATAAATGAGAAGCCTACAGGCCAGGAAATCAATAGAGAAAGCTAGAAAAGTGCAAATAAAAATATGTGGCCACCAGTAAGACAAAATAAAGGGAAAAAGAAGCAAACAAAAAGAGCATTTACTAATAATGTTGTCATAGCTGTGGTGGCTTGGATACATCTTACCTAACTTTAGACATCAGAATGCAGTTATTTACATTTGAGTTAGTGATCTTTCACTCCCTTTACAGTCAATTGAGATAGATAAAACCTTTCAGGACACAATTCCTTTCATACTAATCTATCTGTATAAAGCAGTTCAGATGAAACATCCTCTAGAAGTGTTTCTTTTCCTCCATGACTATAAAGGAAAAACCAAGAGATATAACTGGGGAAAAAAAAACCTGAGATACTCAAGCTCTCCTCTGCCAAAATGTTTGTTTGTGTTTCCAACTGCATCAGTTAACCCAATACAAAGGCATCAGCCATAAAATAAATCTTAGCAGCAGTACTGAATTAGTTTGGGCAATTAATGAGGCAGGAATTATAAAACATGTAGTGATTTTTTCCCAAAATCCTCACCCACAAACTATATACAAAGTAGTTGAATTTGGATTCTAATTCGGTCAGGAAAATCTTCACGAGGATGATTATGGACAACTTAGTAATTTAGGAGAATCAGAAAATTGGAAAGGTTTAGCCATAAAATGGCTTCATCCCATTTATAAATAGTCAGCCTGGAGCCTTAGGGAAAGTCTGTTCTACTTATGGTGGTGGAATAGGAAGTCTGAGATAGTCCCTGGCTCCTTTGTGGCAGTGTTGGAACTACTTGGTGTCTTGATAGCCATTGAGAGGCTTCTAGATCTTCCCAGGCTCAAACAGGGTGCTGGGAAAGAGGCAGACCATTTCTGACCTGATCCTGGTTCTTCTTGGACTCCAGACTTGGCATGAAGCTTTGCAGAGGCACAGGCAGGATCTCTTTCAGATGTGTAGAGAACACAATGTCAGTGGCACTTCTCACCACGTGAGGCACTTAATATCTTCTCACAGTAAATGAGGCAATGAAGTTTCCAGGTAGTTCAAGCCCAGAACATCAGGACTAAGCTGGTCTGAAGCAGGGGGCAGAGCAGAACACAGTGTCCAAGCCAAGAGCAGTGAGGCAGGGCAGAGCAGAACATAGAGCAGAGCAGCACACACTGAAGCAGAGCAGCAAGGCAGAGGCAGCACAACTGCTTGCAACTTAGCTCAGTTTACATTATTTGCCTGTGTGTAATGGCTTCTTTGGTCACAGAGATTCACCAATCAGAATGGCATTTGCAAAACTGACCACATTAGGTGAAACCAGGTGGTGTGGCTTTTAAAGAGAGCTGACAGAAATGAAGCTCTCAAATGAAACTGGAGAAAAAAAATACAGAATTATATTTGGAGCGAGATACAAAGATGACATTACAAAACAAATGCAGCATCCATGGTGAACCCCCTTGAAGTCTTCCCCCAGCCCAAAACTAAATCTATAATCCACAGTGCTCCAATCCTCCCTCCCCAGTGCCTCCACCATCCAAAAGGCCTAAACACAAGCTTCTGGAGGCCCCAAAACATGCTTACACGTTTCTCCCAATAAAGCAGTCCCTGCCAGACACAAGGCTGGAAGAGGAGAGGAGAACAAGCTGTCCTTGCCATGAGTTGATAAAGAGATAGCAGAATTATAGGATTGAATAATAGTTTTATAGTCCCCAGAAGATTTTTTTTCTAACCCTATAGTTCTCCACCTGAGACACCAGGGTTTGCTTGCCCTTAGCTGGACAAGACACTCACAGGTACATAAACACCTGTGGGTACCTGTTTATCACTTTGGCAGGGGACATAATGGCCCAAGCCTTTTTTTTCCTCAAGTCCTTGCTTCCTCCATCAGCAGAAGGGTGGGGTAAGCCAGGACATGTTTTAGGCCTATTAGCCTTCCAAGATGCACAAAAGGTAGATAGCATATCTGAACTGCACTCAAGCAGGGCATTGCAATCCTTAAGTTAGCTGCAAACAGGCATGACAAAAACTGTTGTAATCATGAGACCAATGAGAGTTTTATCCAGGTTGGTTGAGACGGCCACTGAGGCAGATTATCTCACACCAAATATTCATTTAATGGAATCTTTCTAATTAAAGGTACTGTGTTGGGTTTGTGTCTGGGGAGTTCTGGTGGTGGGGAAGGGGGCTACTGCCATGACCCCTGTAAGAAGCTTTGAGATGCTTCACCTGCTCCAAACTGGACCTGCCTCTGGGAAAGCCAAACAGTGCCCCTGTGATAAGATATTTAAGAGGGAAAACATATTGGGCAGGTTCCTTTATTTTTGAGAACCCTTTTGTTTTGTAAAAGAGTGGGATAGGAGGAAGAGACAACCCTGCAGACACCCAGGTCATTGAAGAAGGAGGCAGGAAGGCATGCCAGAGGAGTTATGCTCCTTTGGCCCATGGTGAGGTGGCAGGATGAGACTCTGCAGTCCCTAGAGATACATGTGGACAGAATCTCTTCTTCAGACCACAGAGGACCCCATGCTGGAGCAGAAAATTGATCCTGAAGGAGGTCATGCCTCTGAAGGAGGCCTGTTCTGGAGTGATCCATGGCTGAGAGGACTGCAGCCTGTGAAGGGGAACCACTCTAATTGGAGAAACTTGTGGAGGATGGTTTCCTGTGGGAAGGATGCTATGTTGCCACAGGGGACAGCTGTGAGGAGTTATCCTCCTGAGGAGGAAGAAGCAGCAGAAACAGTGGTCAGGTACTGTCTGCAAACCCCATTCCCTGCCCTCCTGCACAACTAAGGGAGAGGAGATAGCAGAGCTGAGTCCAAGAAGGAAGGGGGAGTTGGGAAAAAGGATTGTATTTATAACTGTCTTGATCTGATTCGATTGGTGAATGGGTGGTGGCCATGTTCTTCAAATTACATTGATTTTGTTTCTCCAAGTTGAGTCTGTCTTTTGCCAGTGTTCATAACTAGTGAGTGACCCCTCCCTGTCCTTTGTCTCAACTTTCGTGCCCTTCATTGTATTTTTCTACTCCACATCTATCAGAGGGGGTAGCAGTGAGCGAGCAGCTGCCAAGTGCTTTGGTGACAGCTGAGTGGGCTCAAACCATGACAGGTAGTTGCTCTAGGATTCCTTTGTAGTGACTGGAAGAGCCAGACTCTCAATAAGGCACACAATAATTGAATCAGCTGCAGAATGCTTTTCTCCTGTCAAGTATATTGGGAGCCTCAAGCAATGACATTCATACCTTATGTTTAAGCTTTCCAGAACACTGACCTTGAGACAGAACTGAGTTTCAGGCCAAAATATTTAGCCCAGGCAGGGTTATTTGAGAAGCCTGAAAGCATGGGTTTATATAACATGTTGCAAATCCATAACTACCAGCTACTGTCAGTTTCAGTCAGCTATAAGTCTGACTTAATCTTGTTAAAATGTGTTTTTCAGCAAACAGCAGGAAGTCAATGATCTTAGAATAGATTTTATTAAGAACAAAGTGACATAAGGAACAGTTTGTATGACTGCTTGTAGCTCACAAAAACAGTTTTGAAACTTATTTTTATGAAAAAATGTGAAGTCCTTCTATTAGTAGCAACCTTTGCATTATAAGACAGATCAGGACAGAAGGTGTGAGGAAATCTGCTAAACTCTTCCTCTTCTAAAACAGGTCAACAATTAAGAATAAATAAATTGAATCATCTACTTGTTTGAAGCTGTAAGAGAATACTCAATACTTCCTTTTCATCTTGCCTTTTTAGAAACAAAAAAGCACTTAGGAGTATTCACCATGTTCTCATGAATTTAACTACTCTCACATCTTCACTGAAAGGGTTATCAAACACTGGAATAGGCTCCCCAGAGAGGTGGTTGGAACAGAACAACTGGAAGGGATCTTTGGGCTTGTCTTGCTTGACCTCCCCTATAGTAAGCAAGTACATCTCCAAATAGATCAGACTGCTTGTGGCCCTATCAAGTTTGACCTTGAATGTCCCCAAGATGGGGCCTCTACCACATCTCTGGGCAGTCTGTTCCAGTATTTCACTGCCTTTATTGTGAAGAACTTCCTCCTTATGTATAACCTAAATCTACCCTGCTCTAGTTAAAAACCATTGACTCTTGCCCTATTGCTGCAAGCCCTTCTAAACAGTCCCTCTCGTCTTCCTGTAGGTCTCCTTCAAGCACTGAAATGCTCCTTTTCACTAGGCTGACCAAACCCAACTCTCTCAGGCTGTTCTCATAGGAGAGGTGCTTCAGCCCTCTGATCAGCTTTGTGGTCCTTTATCAGGTCCATGTCCTTCTTGTGTTGAAGGCTACAGAGCTGGATGCAGTGATCCAGGTGAGGTCTCACCAGTGCAGAGCAGAATGCAGAACCACCCCCCTCAATACCATTCCTGATAGTGTTTAAAAGATGCACATATGCAACACGGTTTAGCATCATACTTAATCGAGTTAGATGATGGTTGAATTCGATGATCTTAAAGGTTTTTTCAAGCCGAAAAGATTTTATGATTCTATAAATCTTCACATTGAAACACATGAAGGGTGCCTTTACCATGTAAAAAGACATTTTACCACTAGAGGGAACTATTGGACTTTATTGTCGGTGGGGAAGAAAATCAACTGCACTTCAAACTGCCTATGCTGGTTCCACTCAGGAAAAACCTGCCTAACTTTGTCGAAAACACTGGAAGTGACACGTTAATTAACGTATTGTGTAAACGACAGGAAGCTATTGAAAGTTCTGGGCGACATTTAGCCAATAAATATCGAATATATGGTATACAATATAATAAAATGAGAGATAAAATGCTTACGGTTCTCAGAAAGATTTTAGTGAATTCTGTAAAATCAGACTATGTTAAATTAAAAAGCTACTGCATAATGTACAAACAAGCATGTAATTTCCTAACAGGAGAAATCTCTGTCCAACACAAAAGACATGAACCTGCTGCAGCAGGTCCAGAGTTGTGCCACAAAGATGATCACAGCTGGAGCATCACTCCTGGGAAGACAGGCAGAAAGAATTGGAACTGTTCAGCCCGAAGAAAAGAAGGCTCTGGGGAGACCTTATAACTACATTTCAATATCTGATGGGGACTACAGGAAGGCTGTTTATAATGGTTTGTAGCAACAGGGTAAGAAGTGATGGTTTGAAGCTGAAGCAGGGTAGATTTAGGTCAGACACAGAAGTTCTTTACAATGAGAATGGTAAAATGATGGAACAGGCTGCCCAAGGATGTGGTGGAGGCCCCATCCCTGGAGACATCCAAGATCAGACTTGATGTGGAATTGAGCTACCTGATCTAGTTGAATCATGCTGCATGGGGTTTAGACAAGCTGACCTTCGAAGATCCCCTCCAACGTGATGCAATCTGTGAATCCATGAACACAGAGCATTGTCCTCATTATTGCAGCAACCATTTTCAGCCAGAATACTATTTGGAAAGATGATAAAGCTGTATCCACTGTTAGCTTTCATCCATAGGGAATGTGCAGTGAAGTTACCTTTCTTTTTGGGGGTAGGAAGGGTAGACATTCTGTTTGTTTATCTTGCTTTGTTCTTCACAGCTCGTGGTTTATCTTCTTCATTTTGTTAGGTTGCTACATGTTGCTTCCTCTAAATGCTGGGAAAAGTCAAGTGAAAGAATTGTGCACATTACTTTAAGCAGTCTGTGAATGCCTTTTGCTCAATCTGCATTTCTGAGGCATTTTATTGCATTGTCTTAACCCTGCCCCTGAAAAAGTGTTTGCCTCCTGCAAAACAGACAATGAAAAGAAAAAAAAAAAATGAGTACTGCTTGGAATTTCTCAGGAAGTCACTGCCTTGCCATGACTCAGTGGTACATCCCACAGCCTTGTTTTAACAGAGGATCCAATAATTTCTTTGATAACAATATCTTAATGAAATCCAGAAAACTAGGTAAGAATTCCAAAGGCTTTTTTTTCACCCTTAGCAACATGACACTACATCAATGCATGGTGTGGCCACGACTTCTGTTTCTTCTGAAGCATTGTCTATGAAGCATAGTAGAATAACCTGGCTTTCTGAATGTGCCTCTTCTGAGGGCACAGCAAACTGCAAGAGAGGCAAAGCCTTCCCTGTTCTGTTGTGTATTGCATGTAGCCTTGATGAGATCAAGGATCTTAGCAGGTATGTTCGGCACTATTTTCTGCTTCACCATCTGAGGTGGTTTGGTCACATGAAAGGGTTTCAGGTGGAGTGTCAGCTTACAGCCTGGGGAAATCCTTCCCTTTATGATGATGCGTCACCTGGTACGATCCAATGGCTGCATTGGTTCCCTGTGGAGTGTTCCTACTCATTTACACAGGACTGCTGGAAGAAATCCAGTTTCCTGTGCTTCAAACTTCTGGTAAGCAGTGTGTATGCCTTGTTAGTTGTTAAGCTTTTCCACACATTTATTTCCATGTCTGCTGCTGTTTGCTGTCTTTTTGTGGTTCAGAGTGGGCAGTCACTGTTTTTCCATTTGCCTGCAGAGGGCTGAACCCAAAAGTTTCTCCTCCCTCAGCCCCACACCCATCCTCAGAAATTACTGACAGGGGTTTGGCAGTGCATTTCTCCACGGGGAGCTGGGAACGCCTTATGCAAAAAACACAAAGTGCTTTTTAAGTTATTCACTGCAAATCATACATCATTCTCCCACTGTCCCTACATGCTTGCTAAAAAATGTCCTGAGTTCAACATTGTACCAAGGAAAATCTGACTCAGCAGGTTGCCAGGATCTGCTGGAATTAGACAATTTAGGAAAAAAAAGGACCCCAAGGATCATCTGGTCCAACCTTTCTAGGTAAAAGTGTAGATTAAATGAGATGGCCAGCATCCTGTCTAGTTGAGTGTTAAAGCTGACTGGTATAGGGGAACCTTCATTACTTCTCTTGGGATACTATTCCAATGTCTAACTGTTTTCATGGTGAAAAATCACATTTATTTTCCTCATATGTTATACAGAATGGTGACAGTTTAGAGAAGGAAGTAATTTAAATTTCCTTGTTTCAGGTGAGTTTATTTTCCTAGATGAGGTTTTTTTTTTCCAATTAGCTGCAATTCACTGTTAGAATGTTTATGTTTTCCTCATATTTATTATCTATTAAATATTAGATGGTAAAATGGAAATGCTGTGCATGGGAAAATATGCAAGTGCTGTATGATGCAGGGATCTGTTTAATCAGAGGTGTGCAAAATGTATTTGAACCTGTAAAATATGACGTTTAGCACATAAATTAACTGACTGCAGATTTCAGGTGTACTCAGTGACTAAACTTAGAAGTTTGATGGGCACTGAGAACAATCAAAGCTTCAATGATTAGAGATGAATCACCTCAGTTATCAACACAGTTGAGTTAAACACAAATAGTATACTTATGTGGGAAGAGCAATTGTAATTGTGGCATTTAACTAGGACAGTGATGTGATGCAAGATGACAACGGAGTCCTTATAACAAATTATTTCAGAGATGAAACAGACTTCTTCTGACATGGTGGACTTCCTACTAAACCCAATTTGTATTAAAGAGTTCATACCTTATATAGTCAGCAAAGCATAACTAAGGTGGATTAAGGATTTACTAAAACATTTCCACGGATAACTGTAGAAGGCCCAACATATGAAGGGAGTATTCATAGTGTGACTCCACAGGTATTGATACTAAGATCAATACTAGAGTTTTTATTTTATATGGAATTAAAGATAAAATCAGATGTGTTTTGTTGCTTGGTTTTGTTTTTAGTTGTATGAGAGCAGAAGAGTTACACATAGCACAGACAGAGTGAAATGAAATAACTGGACTACAGCTACATTTTGTGTTGGGAAAGCTGAGATGCTGAGGTGTACTTCAATTTGAAAAGCTTCCACCATTCATACAGGGATATGGCTAAATCATGCAGCAGCTCCCTTCTGGCTTGCATAGCTAAGTTTCTTCTCTGGAAAACCAGGACAGAGGGAATAACAAGTCTGGGCTATTTCTGATGCAGAGTTCAGCTATTATCAGATATAGGGGAGTCCCCCTGCAGTTACCTGAGTATGAGAGACACAGTCAAGCCAATGTTAGTCCACTTAAATATGTATATTGAAAAACCAAGTTTTATACTGAGGAAAAAGAAGGAGTACACCTTTGATCAGTGAGATCTCTTGAAGGGGTCAAGGGACCCAGTAGACAAGAACATGAGCTCCCTTGCAAAGTACAGAGCAAAACTGAGTATTAGACAGCTTAGACCTTGGATGGCAGAAGAGCCTCAATGTAGAAGGCGGCATTAATAGGAGTATACAGTTCTCACTGTCACTTCTGATAAATTATATTAAGCAATTTTAAGAACCATAAAAATAATGTGAGATACTAAGATTTATTAAAAGATACTAAGATTAATGAAAAAAAAAAAAACAAACCAACCAAAAAGAAAAAAAACAATGGGGACAATGTAGGTCTAAGGTATTTACTTCATAGTGTAGAAACTTCTCTAATACACAGACAAGAACAAACATCTTCATTGGTAAAAAGAAAATGAAAGGTTAATTTTTGTTATTTTAGAAGGTTTGGATTGTATACTAGAGTTGTTTTCAACTAGTAATGAAGTGCAAAGCTAAACTGTGATAACCATGGTAGTAAATCATAGAATCATAGAATCATAGAATGGTTTAGGTTGGAAGGGACCTCAAGGATCATCCAGCTCCAAAGCACATCTGGATAAAGTAATTTTTTGTAGCTGATAAGGAACATATCATACTGCATTGACTTCTCTGGTTCAGAAATAATTAGAAACTGAATATTGAGAACAAAAGCACAGTTAAGGGCACACAGTCTTAATATTCTAAGAATTTTGGAGGCTGTAGGAATTTCAGAGGTAACGTTTTCATCAGAGCTGACAGTCACTAACTTTGGAAGGCTTTTAATTCAGCAAGAAGACAGAGCATAGATGTTTTTCTCAAGACATAAAGCACACTCACTTCATTGGATAGCTGAGTAAATTCAAATTAGAAATGATGCAAAACAAAAAGAAGAGTAATTAATCAAACCACTAAGGCAGCAAATACTCTATTTTTTTCAAGTCTGGATCCCTTTCCAGAAGATACACATTAACCAAATGCAAGATGTTTTGCTGTGTTTGTGAACAAACAGTTGTAATGTTATGATAATGTATATACATGACAAGACTCAGCATTCTGTTGGTGTTTTCTGGACTCATCACAAATGAATGTGTGAGGCACTTCAAATAGAAAGGTATTTAAGATTAGGGGTTAGTTTTAAGATGTCTTTCTTTATATTCTTTTAAAATAAGTAATGTTAGAAGATTTTTAACCTGACAAAGTATTCATATCACACTACTGTTACTATAGCATAAGGTATTGAAGATTTCCTTTATACATTATTGTTTAATAGATGTAGTCTGGTTGATAGTATTGAAAAGGAAAAAGACCAAGCCAAAGAAATGCAAGAGTTTTAAAATGTTGAGAGAGACTTCTTGAGTCAGCATACTGCTTAAAACAACTTTATATTAAGTGAAATAACATACTAAGGGAAATGTGAATATACATGTTCTAACAATTAATAACAGCACTGCATTTTAAACTTTGCTTTCATAAATTAAAAATATATAGGCAGTTTAATAGTTTCTACAGTAAATACTCAATTTGCTAAAGTTTTCATTTTATATTCATTAGCAAAGAGAAATTTAAATTATTCAAGACAACACCTCAAATAAAAAGCTACTTTGATAAAACAGATAAATGCTACAGGTTATTTCCATCCAGAATTGCTACCTCAGGGAACAGAGAAAATACTGTAAATTCCTCAAATGCCAAGCATATAATAAAAACAAGACAAAGACAAAAATATCTACAGTTCATTACTATTTTAACAAGAATTTTTAATATGTGGTCTTTGTGCTAGGAATCACCTCACCAAACATTAACCACTTAGATGGCTCACACTACTTAGTTCTGACCCTCTAAGCAGTAAGTTCCTCTGCAAACAATCACCTCTAATGCTTTCCTATTTCTAGAGGGTGAGTTCTTCCAGTTTAAGAGCAGGACAGATAAAGTCCTCTCTTTACTTACTCATTCCTCCTTGCTAACCTATATTAGACCAGTTGACGTTAGATTATTTGAAGAGTAGTCCTGGGTGTTTCTGCCTTTAATAGCTGGACACCCTTGTCATCCTTTCAGATATAGGGCAAACAGATTGTAACATCATCTACATGAATGTCCCACACAGCAAAATGCAGCCCAGTTAAATTCAGAGTTCCTTAGTATGTTGCAGTAAAAAAGGATGTGGATAAAAGATCTGGAATCTTGGTATTCTAAGAGTGAAAGCATACACTGATACCAATTTATCTGCAGGAAGGACAATGTAGGTCTCGATCTTCAGAGATCTAATCAAATAAAAAGGAACTACTCATATCTTAATTGCTTGACTTCAAATGATATTTTAGATAAAACTGGCACATATTTTGAAAACATCTATAAAAGTTATAAATTTTCTTCCTGAACAGCCTCTGGCTACAGTAAATAAAGCAGCTATTGCAAAGCATTACAGATTAAACACAAGCTAATTTAGGCTGCAGAATGAAAGGCAGAAAAGCTTTTAAAAGAAAGAAACCACTGAGCCCAGGCCCAGCTACTGAGCTATTTACTATTTGTAGTACTTCCAGAAAAAAAAAACCAAACCACCAAACCCAACAACCTCTGCCTGAAAAAGATTAACCATACTGTAGGCTTGTTTTACATGCTACTTTGTAATTCCACTACCTCAAGACACTTCCTTAGCTCTGCCGCCTTCTTCTCCAACTGCTGGATGTTCCACTGCCATTGCCTTTTATTTGAATGGAGTTTGTTCAGTTGGCAATGCAAACGTTTTAGAATGGCATTGTATCTTTTATTCTGCACCTAAGAAAATAGAACATAATTCAAAATTTCACTCAAGTAAAACAATTTACAGAGGTGGGGGAAGCTCACCTAACTGCAAGTGTAGAAAGGGAGTCTAAGAGAAGGAAAAAGCTCTGTCCATTATGAGCTGAAGTGAGGAGTTCAGTGTGGCTATCTGTTCTGTAGATGTCTAAAATTTAGCAAAGTAAATCTCACTCAAAGAGGCAGCATCTGACAGCTATGGCAACCATCTGCACATGGAAGATTTCAGGCTCTGGGGAGAGAGGCCAGAAAGGAAGAAATTTCCATTCTTTGACAAATGTGTTTGAGTAGAAATCCAGGTTGCCTCATTTGTATTCTAATGACTCTAGTAGCACCCTCACTGTTGCACTGCACTTAAAAATGCCTGGTTTTATTTGAAAGGCAATACTGTGGCAATGCAGTACTCTATCAATTTTGCCCCTACTGCTGTGTTATGTGAAGAATGGCTGCTGCAGATCACCCTCTGAAGATCTGCATTCTGAAGTGTAAAAGCATGAAAAATTCAATGGAAATAATGAGTATTCACTTGATGAAAAGTGGGGTTTACTTGCCCTAGCTTGAATGGCACATGAGTGGTAATGTATCCTGTGTCTGCTTATCGAAATATTATTGTAGTGTACTTAGCACACACATGATGGCAAACAGCTGCACCAGAAATACAGCATTGCCAGCAGCTTCCTGTGAGTCTTGCTGCCTCTCTTCCTCACTGATGTTTTATACTTTTCACTGCCACCTTTTACTGGTGATGGGTTGTTTGTCTTCATGTTGCCTGGTCCTCCACTGTAATTGTTCCTAAGTTTTCAAGGGATTCTGTCAGGTTTGCTCCTCTGAATGAGTGCTTGCAGGTTCTGAATGCCACTAGGGCTGTGTTGTAGGATACTGAAACATCTGTGATGAATATTATCTGCTTTTTAAAAGAAATGTGTTTCCAGCATCATTATATGGAACTGCCTGGTACATGGGCTGAGGCAGGGAGCACTAATATGCCTAATGGACAAAAGGGTGGGAGAACACTGCTCTTTTTGACTAGACCTTGTGTACATATAAGTTAACCATCAGAAGATATTGCCTAGGCATTCATGGAATCTCCTCCACCAGGATCCTTCCAGGATAGGACAGGCAAGCATCTGCCAAGAATAAAATAGCTGCATGATGATGTGTTGGAAAGAAGGGCAGCCAGGGGATAGTCTTCTAAACTTTTGCCTATTGTTTCTTACATAACAACCTGTTTTCTGTTATTTGTAGATGTCCTGAATTAGTCTGACTGAAGCCTTGTTCCTGCACAGATAACCACCCCGATTTATTGCTGACATTCCTGCCCAAGGCTGGGAACAGTCTCTGCTCTTTAAGTGATGGGTTGTGCAGCTGGTGCTCAGGAAAGGGAGTAGGACTAAGTCAACAAGCTGCCTTAAATGTCCATCAGTTCTCTGCCTGATGAGAAGCACTGCAATTATTAATTAATTGTAGGATTTATTAATTAGCAATGTTGGATCACCAACTTTTGGGGGGGGGAGGGGGAATTAAGCTTAGGCATAAATTTCTTTGCAGAAAGATAGCTCATCAATAAATTTTAACTTTTCAAAATTCATCTGTCTTTCTCTAGCTTTATTACAAGCCTACTGGTAGGATGCAGTAAGGTCTCCCTGGTGTCTTCATTTCTCCAGGCTGAACAATCTCAACTCTACCAGTCTTCACAGGAGAGGTACTCCAGCCTTCTGATCATTTTCATGGCCCTTCTCCGAACCTGTTTCAACAGGTCCATGTATTGCCTGTGCTACAGACCCCACAGCTGAATGCAATAATCCAGGTGGTGTCTCACCAGAATGGAGTAGAGGAAGAAAATCACCTCCTTCAAACTGCTGTCCACGATGACTTTTATGCAACTCAGCATACAACTGCTCTCTGAGCTGCTAGTGGGCACTTCCAGCTCGTGTCTAACTTTTCATCTACCAATATCCCCAAGGCCTTCTCTACAGGGCTGCTCTCAGTCAATTCATCACCCAATCTATATTGATATTGAGGATTGCCACAGCCCTGATGCAAGACTTCACACTTGGCCTTGTTGAACTACATGAGGTTCTAAGAAGACCAGTTAGTTTCAGCCCACGCAGTGCCAGATGCTGCAAGTCCACACCATATGTAAAAATCCTATGACAAGAACTGGTTTGGAGGTAGATTCTGCAGACTAAGACACCTAGCTTTAGAGGTGTATGTGTGACCTACATGTCTACATTCTTGTTTTGATCAACAGGAATTTAGCTGATGCATACTATAAAGTCTAGAAAGACTAGATGGTGCAGCTCACCCTACTATAAAGATCTACACATGGCTAACTGAACTGATCTCTAAAGTATCACTGACTACAATTTCTGTGATTGTAAGGGAACCCTGTCTGACTCACATGTAGCCATCTGTATTCAAATAACCACAATCAACATTTAGGTGTCAACACTCTACAGCTGAATCCCACCACTGCAGCTCAGTGGACCCTCATCTGTGTGCCTAAAACCACATTTTATTCCCTTGCCCTGACTTAGTTTTGTTAGCTTGTTGTTTCTTTTTAATTCGTCATTGCTGTTGGGTTTTTTTAGTTGCACTGAGAACTGGTAGGTAAATAACGTCCCTGCTTGTCCATTTTCACTTTTTATGTTAAGAAAAGGATTGTTTTCCAGACAGCTCTTAATACCCTGAAAGATTCCATTTTAAAACCTGTTCCTTTCTGAGAGAAAAACATTGTATAATCCAAACAACTAAAGATCAGGTTAACCTTCACTATACAATTAAATTGATTTTGATAAGAGAACAGAACACATTATTTAGGTTGCCTAATTTCACTTTGGGTTTAGAGAACTTAGGAGAACATTGCCTTGATAATAAAATATTTTCTCAGATGCTGAATAGCATAGACCTGTAAGTGCTTGTGTTTTCACAGTATCACAGTCTCACAGTATCACCAAGGTTGGAAGAGACCTCACAGATCATCAAGTCCAACCCTTCACCACAGAGCTCAAGGCTAGACCATGGCACCAAGTGCCACGTCCAACCTTGCCTTGAACAGCCCCAGGGACAGCGACTCCACCACCTCCCTGGGCAGCCCATTCCAGTGTCCAATGACTCTCTCAGTGAAGAACTTTCTCCTCACCTCAAGCCTAAATTTCCCCTGGCACAGCTTGAGGCTGTGTCCTCTCGTTCTGGTGCTGGCCACCTGAGAGAAGAGAACAGCCTCCTCCTGGCCACAACCACCCCTCAGGTAGTTGTAGACAGCAATAAGGTCTCCCCTGAGCCTCCTCTTCTCCAGGCTAAACAATCCCAGCTCCCTCAGCCTCTCCTCGTAGGGCTGTGCTCGAGGCCTCTCACCAGCCTCGTCGCCCTTCTCTGGACGTGTTCAAGCATCTCAATGTCCCTCTTAAACTGGGGGGCCCAGAACTGGACACAGTACTCAAGGTGTGGTCTAACCAGTGCAGAGTACAGGGGCAGAATGGTTTTCAGTTCAAAAACTCTCTACTGTATCACATGAAAAATGATTATTTTGTCCTCTCGGATTTTACAATGGGCAACAAGAGCTGATCAGTTAACCTCTATATTATCAAGCTTTGCTCCTTAAATGTTGTGGCATTTATTTGAACTAGCAAGATAAATGATGTGAAACTTCCATATTAAAAACTATCTAGACATACAAAATATTTTAGTAAGGAACAAAAGCATAAAATATAGTCCAATTATTTAAAAAGATAAGCTTCATACTATTTATCAGAATTTTATCTTGGCAGCTAATTAGGAGCTGCTGTGTTATCTCTAATTTAATGTCACTTCAAATTAGGGAGACTCATGAGAAGTCCATTTTCTTGCTGCAATTGATTCTTTCATCGACGAGTTATCAAGAACCATGAGACAAGTCATGAGTAATCAAATCAGCAGTGAAGCTTAAAGTGTTTCAGAAGTATTACTAAAATAAAACCTCGTGCATTTTGCTATAGTACCACTCAGTGATCTCTTTCTTTTCAGGCCATCATACCAGAAGTTCAGAGCTGAACTCCTTTTTAAAAGATTTTTAAAAACTTGTTCTCAACTTGAGGTTTTTCTCATAATAGCAATTAAGGTCTGAATTTTAGAAAGATTATCAGTGTGAAGAATATAAGATAGCATGGTTACTGTATATACTTAAATAACGTATATACATTATGTCCATAATGGACAGAAAGAGTGTGGAAACTACTTCAAACTTCATTTAAACTGTCTACACTCTGTCAGGAGAACTGTAATTATATTTTATTCAAATGACTCACCTCAATTTCTTTTTTAAGCTTAGCATGCATTTTTCTTTCTTCCTCCAGCAAATCATTTTTTTTATTGATGAGCTCTTTCAGGGTTGTGATTTCACTTTTTAAAAGTGCAATTTCCTCCTGAAGATGTAAGTCATGATAGAGAAATTATCTCCTTATAAAGTTGCACAGTACCTCTATTAATCTTATTTAAAACGTCACATTTTAACAGTCTTAATAAATACAAGCTAAAGATCAGTAACAAACAATTATAATAACAATGAACAAATAATTTATTAATTTTAATTACATTTAATAATAAAACAAAAAAAACAACATGGCTTTACATACTTAATAATATATACCCTTGGTCTGAAACATGCAGTCTACAATACAGGAATCTGAACTCGTTGATGGTCTTAAATTCCTTTAAAATATAATTTACTTTAAAAAAAAAAATTGAATATTTGAGATAGATTTTTCTTCTTTCTCATAGTGAAATACAATGCTGATGATCATAGAATCAGAGAATCAGCCAGGTTGGAAGAGACCTCCAAGATCATCCAGCCCAACCTAGCATCCAGCCCTAGCCAGTCAACTAGACCATGGCACTAAGTGCCTCATCCAGGCTTTTCTTGAACGCCCCCAGGGACAGTGACTCCACTACCTCCCTGGGCAGCCCATTCCAACGGCAAATCACTCTCTCTGCGAAGAACTTCCTCCTCATTGTTTATCAGTATTTAAAGATTTGTTTGTATAGCCATTTTTTCACCAATTAACATGAATATAACAACAGCAGATTTTCAACAATGCAAGTGGCATCAGAGTCTAAATCTGTGATCCCATATCAACTTCATACAAAGTTTTGCAGTGAAAAATTCCTGCATGGTGGCTTCTAATAATTATTGCAACTAGGGCCAAGTAAAACCACACCACAACAAATACATTTTTCCTCACTCCTTCTTTATATAGTCCTTCACAGAGAGAGTGATTTGCCATTGGAATGGGATGCCCAGGGAGCTGGTGGAGTCACCGTCCCTGGGGGTGTTCAGGAAAAGACTGGATGAGGCACTTAGTGCCATGGTCTAGTTGACTGGCTAGGGCTGGGTGCTAGGTTGGACTGGATGATCTTGGAGGGCTCTTTGAACCTGATTGATTCTATTGTATTCTATTCTATTCTATTCTATTCTATTCTATTCTGTTCTGTTCTGTTCTGTTCTATTCTATTCTATTCTATATTATCATCTCACCAAACTACCTCCAGCTGCCAAACAGCTAAGCTGTACTTAAGTTAACCTGACAGCTAAGTTAAAAGAATACATGCCAATGTTCCACAGAAATCTGAAAAGCATCCGAGTTTAACCAACCACTCAAAGAAGCCCACAAATAGCTTTGCAATGAGTTTAATTTACATCTTTTTTTTTTCCATAGCTGAGTTCACTCAATCACATAGAATGAACCTGACTTTCACAATAATACATGGGTTAAAAATGTCTGATGATGTGTTTTTTTAATACGCACTAAAATCACAATGTCTTCAATTAATGCATCATTATAAATTAGCTATATTTGCCATAATCAGACTCTCATGAACTGCAAACATATTAGACAAAATAACCACATCAGCTAAACTATGCCAACATTATTTCACAGAAAAAGGAAAAGAATCAAAGAGGAAATATAGTACCTGCACTTGTTTTATAACTGTTCCCTCTGGATTCTGGAGATCACTCATCAACTCTTCTTTCTTTGTCTTTAATTCTTTAACAACAGCTTTCTTTTTATCGAGCTCAATCATAGCTGACATTTTACTCTCCATCTCCCAAAAGAGATGTTTGTGAGCCTTTATTTTTTGCCTATACTCATTATTTCTTGCAAATGTCATCTCAAATTCTTCTTGTACTGTTTCTGCATCATGCCTCAGCTTTAAAATTTCAGAATATAGGGCTCTGACTTGCACCTCCAGATTTTTACAGTGATGTTTTGTCAGCTCTATGGCATCATCTTGCAGATATATATCCCTTTCTGTTATCTTAATTTCTAACAGAATGGCATCCATTTCTTTTTCTAGTTCTTGAAACTTTGCCTGTAAAAAAAAATGAGAGGATACTAATTCTCTGGTTAAATACTGTGATTTATTCAAGGGAGTCTTATTTTTCACTTGTTTTATGTAGCTTGAATGGAAGATAATTAGAGTTCTACTTCCTAAAATCAACACCTTAGAGGCACAACACGAGAATATTGTCTTAGACTTCTCTCTTTAGATTAAGTCTAAAATATGAAACAACCCTTGAAATTACTTTAGATTCCCATATTTGCAAAGTATGTAGGATGTGACAGATCAAATTCAATCCTGATGTTAGTTTACAGCTAAAATCTAGTTTAAAACCTCATCAGACAAAAATGATTAATGATGCCCAAAATCACTTACAGACTCACACAAACACATAGATGGGTGTTTAGGGTGATGGAGTTTAACTAGTCTGTTGTACTGAAGTTTTTAATTCCACTTTTCTCACAGTAATATTAATCCCAGCTATTTTTAACCCACTAAGAAATATGCATTTAGTTCTAAAAGGGCCTTTACATCTTATCATTGACAAGAAGTGAGCAACTCCAGAAAGCAGTACTTCACACCATAAGAAATGATAAAACCATAGAATCATTGAGGTTGGAAAAAGACCTTTAAGATCATTGAGTCTAACCATAAACCTAACACTGCAAAGTCCACTGCTAAACCATATTGCCAAGCATCATGTAAATCTTAAATGGGAGGGTTGAAATCTCTCTCTGATAACTAGCCAGGGTGTGTAGAGGATTCATGTAGACCTAACATTGGATGATGTGAGGTAGCTATGAGCTTGTTACCTGAAGTAACAAGCAACAGTAGTTCACTAAATGAGATTATTTGCATTGTGTTTTATGTCTCCTATTATCTTTTCCTTAATGGAAGCATTAAGAGTGCTATGAAATCTTTTACAGGAGGCAAGGACTGCTTGGCTTCTATTCACGGAGACACTTCTTTACAGTGAGGGTGACAGAGCAGTGGCACAGGCTGCCCAGAGAGGTTGCACAATCTCCTTTTTTGGAGACTTTCAAAACCTGCCTGGATGCATTCTTGTGCAGCCTGCCCTAGCTGATCCTGCTTTTGCAAAGGAATTTGACTCGATGATCTCTGGAGGTCCCTTCCAACTCCTCATAATCTGTGATTCTGAACAGATTAAGACAATATTAACTGTAAAGAACAAAAACCTTCTGTGCAACTTTTACTGTGGAATTCTTGGGCTACAGTTTTAGTAGGGCTTGTATTACTGCCAGCCACCACTTACTGAGGACGAGTAGGAAAAAGATGTTAATGGCAAAGACCTTCACTTTTAGAGAGAAAATTATTGTTGCATATGTCTTCTGTCATATGCACACATGGTGCTAGGAGTAAAGATTAAAACTTCTGCATTCTGTCTTTAAGTTCCAAATTGTTTAACTTTGCTGTTCTGCTAACATTAACATTTGTAGGAAATTCCCAATGGTTTGTACTTTTTGGGGGAAAAAAACAGTGTGAAGAGGAAGAAAATAAATGAGCTAACTTAATTACTTAAGGCTCTAAAGACACTCCATGTACCCAGTGTTCTACAAAATATTACTAGTAAAACCAGTACTTAATTACTACTTAGGACACCTGCTTCAAAGACACAGACAAAAAAGTATTTTGTATTAAAAAGGTGCTAGACTATACAGTCTGGTGAAAATCTTCCAAAAAGGATGCTTTTAAAATCTCCTTTTGCCACTAATTTCTCAGGAAATTATGAAAAATCTAAAGAGCTCTAACTTTGCATTGAGGTTTTTGTGGGTTTGCTATCTCAGTGTTTTTTAAGAAGCAACCAGCCAAAAAGCTTCTGCTATAGCCTGCTTTAATGAAGTCTTAGCTATACTGCAGCCTGACACATAACACACAGGTACAGTTTTGGCTAAGCCTAAATGCTACAGAACAGCTGCCTTACACATAAATGCAAACATCCAGAGAAAATTAAGTGTCATCAGCTTCTCTTGTTCACAGGAATGGTTCCTCATCTAATGAAAAAATGAAATTAACTAAACTTATTCAAAGAAGGCTCATTACCTGCAACTGAAACAGAACTGTTTTGCTTTTTTCAAACTCCGATGCTTGCGAATGCTGCTGCTCTGCAACTTGTTTTACAACTTCAATTAGTGATGGTGAATTTTTCTTGGCCATTTTAGGCAAAAGTGCAGAACTATAAGGACATAAAAGAAGCCAGTTGGTTTATCACCATTACATTTAAATCCTGTTAATGAAAGAACAATATTAAGGCCTTTGCTATGGAATCTCAGGTCGATACATTATTTCATTCGGCTCATTTTTTATTAACAAGGGCAGTTTGCCTGACGGTTAAATGCTCAAAGCAAATGACCAAGAATCAGAACATTTTTGTGCAGAGTTTTACAAAATAAAATATTACAATGTTCTTCTGTCTCATCCACAAGTCAAAACCTTGATTTGTGAGTAGTCATACCTCTTAAAAGCATCTGAAATGCGTGAGAGCATGGCCTCATATTCAGCCTGAATATTTATGTTACCATACATTACATTTACCATACTGTAACTGCCAACTATATTAAACCATTCTTAAGATAAACAATTTTGAGAAAGCTGTCATTTTGGAAGTCTCAAACTAGCAGCACTGTAAAGAGACTGACCCACACCTCACTACAACCTCCTTTCATGCAGCTGTAGAGAGCAATGAGGTCTCTCCTCAGCCTCCTTTTCTTAAGGCTGAACAACCCCAGTTCCCTGTGCTAGTTTGAAGCTAGCTAGAATGTTTTGGTGAGAAGGACTAGATCATAGGCTGTGAAATGAAACCAATGGTGATGTCTACTGCCCTCACAGTCTCGCTGAGATGTATTGGAATAAAAAGCAAAACACAGATAAAGTCACTTCGCTCTCGGCTTTGCTCTAGTCGCTTCGCCTGCTGGGGAGCTCTGGGCTGGTGGCTGAACTCCATCTTACTCTCTAACCTCACCCTCCATTTCCTTTGGCTGATTCACCTTTGCTTCCTAACTCCCCTGGCCGAGCCTCCATTTCTTCCTTGGGACTGGGGTAAGGTTGAGAGGGGTAGAGTGAAGGTGAGGGGGTGGTTGAGAGCCCCTCCTGGGGATGCAGGTTTCTGGGAGGGGAGTTGTGTTTCTGTATTACCTTTTTACTTTGTATATTTCCGTCTATAACTGTATATACTGTAAATATTTGCTTGTCTATTGTGCTAACTGTAAACATAAGCTTCATTCAAATTTCCAGAGCTGGCTGAGTCTAGTCTGGGTGATTTCTAAAGTGTGGGAGGGGTGGGGGACACCCAAACCATCACATTCCCTTAGCCACTCCTCACAAGACCTGCTCTCCAAACCCTTCACCAGCTTCATTGCCCTTGTCCAGACACCAATGTCTTTTTCTCTCAGCATCTCAATGTCATTCTTGCAGTGAGTAGCCCAAAAGCGAGCAGAGAACTCAAAGTGTGAGTGTGCACTGTTGTGTAACAGGACACTGAACTCTGAAGAACGTGCAGTAAGCCTGTCACAGGTGCATCTTCACATCCAGTATACCAAATGGCACTCCGTGTATACACTTGAACCCAGAATATTAAATAACCCACCTAGGTCAGGTTGGTAGGGTAGGGCCAGAGTGCCTGAAGCTTGGTAGTGCTAATAATCTATCTATGACTTTACAGGGCTGTTTCAAGAACCGTCCGGGTACTTCTCAGCCCTCAGCAATATCCCTCTCAGGCACTCCACACTCCCCAGCGCCAGGCAGGCGACACTTGCCCTGCAGCAAACAGCCCGCACCGACACAGGAGGAGGGGGAGAGGAGAACCAACCTACCACAACGAGCTCGCCCCACCTTTCCCTACCTGAGCACCCAGGGCGAGCAACGCCTGCTGGCCACCCCCATCCCTCCGAAGAGGGGCTCCAATGGCCGCCCCGCCCTTCCCGCCCAACCCGAGTGACCGCCGCCGCTCAGGGGTGTCGGCTGGGAGCGGACTACGCGGCCCGCGTTAGGGTATCGCGGCCGTCAGCGGTGGCCAAGAGGCGCGGAGAGCTGGGACAGGGCCGAGCAAGGAGGCGCTGTCTCCGGCGGGAGACCGAGGGAAAACAGGGGGAACAACTTGGTCTGTCGGAAGTGGGTGGGTGCCTCGTGGCGCGGCCCACAGCAGCGGGGAAGGCTGACTCACCCTGGGGCTGAGGAAGTTTTGCTTAGCTTTATTTAGCTTCTCAGTTGCTGCAGTTGCCGAGTTCGTTGCATGAAACAGCATTTTCTGTCGTAATTTGTTAATGTTTGATAACGCACTGCAGAGGGCATGCGTTCTGCTGAGCACCACTGGATTATGAGGAAGAAACGAGACCCAGTTTCTTCTGCTCTGTGTAATGGCTCCGTTTTATAATCATGGACTTGTATTCCTGCCGTCTTCTCTTCCTCTGTAATCCGAGTTAAGTAATTTTAAACCTAAATCCCACAGTTTTTCTAACTTAATTGCTTATCTATACAGCCTACTTATTTCATCTCTTTTTGAATTGGCATAATGAACGTAAGCTGGAGACAGAACATCAGGTCTGTCTTTGTTTGTGTTGGTCTCTTTATCGAGTCCCCTTGTTTAGTAATGTACTTAAAGCATGTTTGACAGTGGGGTGGAGAGCCTCAGTGGTAACAGCTTTGTGCAAACTTCATGCATAGGTAAGGACAAGGTACCCTCATGGGTTCCTTTTGGGAGGGAGAGCCAGGAAGGTTCAGACCTCATCCCTCTGTCCAGCATATGCTGGAAGGAGAGTCAGAAAGTCACATGGTAGGAGACAGAAGTTGTGGTACTGGCTTGGCAGAAATGTAGATTTACTGGAGCTGAAGGAAAGAGGGAACATAGGGTACCAATTTATAGGAAAAAATACTAATTCCTCTGTTTATGACCAAAAAAACACTTTTTTTTTTCCCCTTTAGTTCTCATATACTTTTCTGCCACGAGTGATTTTAGCACAGTTTGGAAAGCATTTCTTTTCATATGATTCTTGGGCCAAGCCTGACCCTTCATTCCCCCGTTTACCTTTTGACCTTTATGTTGTCCTGTCAGAACATCCAGACTTTTTACAGAGCTCTGTAAAATTTCTGAGTTCTCCAAGGAGAAATCAGCATACTCATTTCAGACCTGTGGCCCTGAAGACTGCCCCCTCGTAACCTCCTTATCTGGGTCCTTCTGAATGTAACTTGACTGGCTGCCAAATACGTCACTGGAACATGCAGTTATGACTTAGAAGAGGAAGCTCTCGCAGCCTGAACAATCTTGCAGCCTGAACAAGTTTTGCTTCAGCTTGGGTTCTTGCTCTGTGCTGCTGTGCAGCTCTGAATCTCTGAGATTGTGCAAAGCTGATGCAGTTAAATGTGTGATTGCAGAAGCGAGTTACATGATGGGGTTAATTCTGGGTTTGGGTGTAATGCTACCCAGGCATTTAATCATGTTGGTGCCGTTCAGTACAGTTTGGTACTTCCTTTGAATGCTGATAGCAAGCAAACAAGGTCTCATCATAAAGAAGAAATACAGGTTCCCACTCCAGTCTTACCTATAACAGGAATTTCCATCTTGTACAAATCATCTGTGAGACTGGCAGTGAGAAGTGAGATATATAAAGCCGGTAATGTGTGTAGGTATCAGATGATACCTTTCAGGAGTTCAAAAGGATTGTCTACTCGTGTAAGTAAATTCCTGTATTTTAAAGTTTTAGTTTGTTTATGGAAATTTTGTATACTTTCAACATAATTTTAAGTATTTCCATTGTAAGTGCTGATTTCTGTTTCTTCAACCTTGCATAAATACCCCAAAGTTACAAGAGGCAAAATGTTTTGTTTTGTTTGTTTTTTTTTTTAACCCAGTTGCCTTTGTTGAAATCTTATTACAAATATGCTCTATCCATGTGCTGTTGGGCTGCTTTAATGGCTTGTTTTCTTTATCTGGGTATCTGTGAGAGAAGTTAAATATTTCTTGACTTTTGAATTGTCTCAAAACTCTGCCATTTCTCTTCGTTTCTGTAAGAAGGTAAGGTGACTGGCAGGGTGCAAAGCTGCAGGAAGCTGCAAGCAATCTTGTCTTGACCAAAATGTGAGAATCTTTTAGAACTAGATTTTGGGGGGGTTGAAAGTTGTTTGTGTTTTTTGTTGGTTTTTTTTTTCCCTTTTTAAAGTTGTTTGTGTTTTTTGTTGGTTTTTCCCCCCCTTTTTTTTTGTTTGTTTGGTTTTTTGTGTGTTTTTCTATCCTGAACTATCCCTTCTCTGCAGCCTATTTTTTTTCTTCTCTGTTTCATTTCTGAATTCACTTGTCTTTGCCTTTTTTGTCCTTGTTAACCTCCTCACCTCTCCAATTGTCTTGTTATCTAACATTTTCTTTTCTTTCTTTTTCTTGAGATCAAGAGGTGTTTTTACCTTCCAAATATTTGTACTGCCAGAATTTTAGTGAGTAAAAACAGCTTCCAGTTTACACAGGTATTTGCCTTGCGTGCTATGCTGAAATGAGCATCTCATTAATAAATGCACTTAATCTTTCCTGATGCAGTTATGTGCAGTGAGACTTTTCATGGAACATTGGTACTGTAGTGCGAGTTACTTAAAACTTGAGTAACATGAATGTATTTCTCATAAGCTGTAACATTGCTGTGCTTGGCAAGCCTGTATTTTGAGAAAGATTTTGTTTCAAGGACTTAGAAAGCAGCCAAATTTGCTTACTGTCATAATAAATTGTATTACCTCTGACAGCCTTGACCTCAGTAGGACTCTGTGATGCAAGACTGGAAGGAAACAAAGCTGAATCATCCGTATTGCTTCTTTATGTACATCCCAATAATTGCTCTTGTGGGGTTTTTTGCAACACACATACCACTTAATAGTAGGCAGTTACCTCTCTCTCACAAACACTATCTTTCTGCCCTTTATTTTGTGGTATTTTTCTGGGGAAGTATGAGCACAGCAATAAATTATGCTTACTTTCTACTACTGACAGGCATGAAGTGGAGAAATAATCTGTTTTTCCACTACACTCCTCTGCTACTGGAGTTATTACCTATACCTAGATTAGGATCATGTCATATCCTTACAGGCCTCCCACAGAGAGTGTCAGTGTAGGGATGGAGGTACTGTGATTTCTCAAGTCATGGTCTTTGACACGAGTCTGTTTCAACACTGTTTTCTTAGCATGCTTTCTTTCAGCCGTGTGTAAATAATACTCTGAGCAAAATTAGGATTCATAATGCTTTGGAAGATGGTTTTTATCTTTTATACTTTTAGTTTGCCTGTTTTGATAATCACCAGTTAATCTTTGTAAGTGTTCAACTTGCAGAAATGAAAACATCGTTTTCAGTCAGGTTTTTCTTCCAGTCTGGGGGAAAGAAAAACAAAATGCAGAAAGTTTTTTGCAAAACCTTCTCTGAATAAACAATCCATTACAGCCTGAGAGGTCTTTGACCTCTCATTTGAGTGTAGAAACTCTGGGAGTTCATTATCAATCATAAAACGCTAAGGAGGACACCCAGTCCACCATAGTGGTAGGCCTGAAGTATACACTCAAGCAGTATTTTCACAGGATAATAAAGTGTCATGAAACCAGAGCATGTGTATAGTCACAGAATGAGGGCTTGGGGCAGGAGAATAGTGTCAGATATTATCTGATAACACTTCTGTGGCAGAGCATTGATTTTAAAGCCTCACAATTCTCAAGCCCTTTTTTCCTGCAAAGGAATTCATATGCATACATGATTTGTTACTGTGAAAAAAAAAATGAAAAGGTCTTAAGACCTTAACAAAGCCAAGTGTAAGGTCCTGCACCTGGGTCGGCGCAATCCCAGGCACAGATACAGGCTGGGTGGTGAATGGCTGAGAGCAGCCCCGAGGAAAAGGACCTGGGGGTCTGGGTTGATGAAAAGCTCAACATAAGCCAACAGTGTACACATGAAACCCAGACAGCAACCCTGTGCTGGGCTGCAGCAAGAGCAGTGTGGCCAGCAGGGCAAGGGAGGGGATTCTCCCCCTTTACTCTGCTCTCCTCAGACCCCACCTGGAGTACTGTGTGCAGTTCTGGAGCCCCCAACACAAGAAGGACATGGAACTGCTGGAGCGGGTCCAGAGGAGAGCCACGAAGATGATCAGAGGGCTGCAGCAGCTCTGCTATGAGGACAGGCTGAGAGAGTTGGGGCTCTGCAGCCTGGAGAAGAGAAGGCTTCGAGGAGACCTTAGAGTGGCTTTCCAGTATCTGAAGGGAGCCTACAGGAAGGCTGGGGAGGGACTATTGACAAGGTCTAGTAATGTCAGGACGAGGGGGAATGGGTTTAAGCTGGAAGAGGGGAGATTTAGACTGGATGTTAGGAGGAAGTTCTTTACAGTGAGGGTGGTGAGACACTGGCACAGGTTGCCCAGGGAGGTTGTGGATGCTTCCTCCCTGGAGGTGTTTAAGGCCAGGCTGGATGAGGCCTTGAGCAGCCTGCTCTAGTGGGAGGTGTCCCTGCCTATGGCAGGGGGTTGGAGCTGGATGATCCTTGAGGTCCCTTCCAACCTAAACCATTCTATGATTCTATGATTCTATGAAATAGTCTAAATGATTATGATGTCTTAGAATTGGTGACAGAGCCCACTGTATACCTCCTAGATCAAGCACAGTGCTTAGTCATGAAATCTGAACAGCTGTCTGTTCTAGTCTTTTCTTCCAAACCTTTGGAGTCTTACACAAGAAATCAAAAAAAGATCAGAGACAGAAAAGAAAAGAAGACACTTCATATAGGATATGTAAAATAGGCTGGCAGAGCAACAGAGGAAGAGGCAGGTGGACAAGTTTCTACAGGTAGGCAGCCTAGCTGGGCTTGGACCAACAAAGTCAAGAAAAGCAAAAGAAACAACCAAAAAGAAAAGAAACCCAAAGCAAAGCTGGAATTACACCATGGGCCACATGCTGATTTTGGATAACATCAGTGCATCTTGATTTCAGAGCAAAGACTGCAGCTAGTGAAAAAGCTGGGGCAGGAAGTTGTGCACAGTACTATATTATTTTTGCTTAATTCTGTGTGCTTCTTGCATTATTAGATAAAAGTTTCACTAACCTATGTTGAGTTCCTGTGCATGTTGAAAAGAAGAACTATAACAATCACGTGCCTGTCCACAAAGAAGTCAGAAATTAGCTAGTCAATGCTTTTGGCAATGCAAAAAGGAGAAGTACAAAAAGTTTTGTGAAGGTTTGTGGGAAAGATGTCATTGTGTTCACATCCCAGCACCCCTGCTGCCAGAAGGGTTAGCAGACATGAGCTCCACCTCAACAATAAGTGCATAAAATGCCTCAAAAATATTACAGAAACTCCTCCAGTGTTTGGTTCCCCTCATGGGAACTGGAGGAAGGCTCAACAGTCAGAGATAAAGAAGATCCATTAGGCTAACATGGGTGATCAATAAATCTAATGTTATGCACTAACCTTTGATGATCTGTGACCTGAAAAACCTGATCTAGGCTGAGGGGTAGGGAAGTACCTAAACTCTTACATAAATACATAATAATTCCCATTTCTACTACTTCCAGTGCAGTGAGGAAATCCTAAAATGGTAATTACTGCTACATCACCTTCTCTACACAGTGTAACTGAATGCATTGCCTTAACAGAACTCTGGAGTTAAATTAATGATGGTGTCTTGCCTTTTTTGTTTGTTTGTTTTTCATTTTTTATTACTGTCTGTTTGCAGGAACTACCTGTAGGAATCCTTAAATATCCTGAAATATGGTGGAAGCAATACTGATAGATCTCTTCAGCCTACCAGCCAACTTGCAGAACAACATCCAAGGATTACTATGTAACACATTGGAAACTATAGAGAAATGCTCTTCAGTCCCTGCTCCATTTGTTTACATCATGTGTTGCCAGAGCCAGGGAAGTGAATGGAAAGGTGAGCAAGAGTCCTTACTTCCAGCTCTGAGAGATTTTCAGAGTCTGAAGGAAAGACTGGAAGTGGTACATGCTCTGACTACAGCTGCTGCTTTGTATATCATCAAACAAAGACTGGATGAAGAAGACTTAAGTGTCATTAAAGTTATTCTCTCACCCTTAAGAAAAGACATAATGAAAGTCTATATAGACCATCTCTTTACAGCAGTCTACCACTTTGAATTTGAGGATTTACAGGTGGCATTTGATTGTGAAAACCTACAGATAGCTGAACCTCAGACTGAAGGGCAAATGCAGGATATAGCACTCATCCAAAGTGAGATTCAGATGTACTTGGAAAGCCTGCCAAGCCTGAATGGGGAACTCACCATCCTCAGATCTTCCCTGATCCCAGGTAAGGAGAATCCCAGCTAATAGATTTTATAGATGATTCCCAAGTATACTGCTTCAAGGCAATTGCAAAATGGGTAAGATTTGGAAATGTCTTCAGGCAGCAAAAAACTCTGTGTGATGTTGCAATGATGCATCTTGTCCATAAGAGGGGGAAGTGTCAACAGAGATAGAGCAAAAGACTGGCAAGTCTGTCCCAGGCCTGGGGGACGATCAGATGAGAGAGGACCGCGTTTACTAAGAGCACCGCTGCAGGGAGTAACACCTCTTCTCTCTGTGACAGTGACACAGTGAGAGTCACCGCTGCTTTCTGAAAAGGCAGAATCACAGAGTGATAGGATTTGGAAGTGACCTCTTAAGATCATCCAGTCCAGTCCTCTTGTCAGAGCAGGTTCACCTAGAGCAGGTTGCACAGGACAGTGTCCAGCGGGGTTTTGAATGATTCCTGGGCATCCTGTTCCAGTGCTCTCCCACCCTCAAAGAAGTTCCTCCTCCTGTTTAAATGGAACTTCTTTTGTGCCTGGTTACCTCTTGTCACGTCACTGGGCGCCCACCCTTTAGTATTTGTAATAATTGGTAACGTCTCCCCTTAGTCTTCTTTTCTCTAGGCTAAAAAGGCCCAAGCCACTCATCCTTTCTTCATGAGAAAGGTGTTCTGGTCCCCTAATCATCTTTGCAGCCCTTTGCTGTACCCTATCAGTCATCTGCCTGTCTCTTTTGAACTGGGGAGCCCAGAACTGAAACAGTTCTCCAGAGGAGACCTTATCAGGGCAGAGTAGAGGGAGAGGATAAGCTCTCTGGATCTGCCGGCCACGCTCATCTCAATGCATCCCAGGATGCTGTTGTCCTTCCTGGCCAGAGGAGCACGTTGCTAACTTATGGTCATCCTGTTGTTCACCAGGACTCCCAGGTTCTTTTCCTCAGAGCTGCTTTGCAGCATGTCAGCCCCTAAGGTGTGACTGATACGTGGGGTTATTCCTCTCTAGATGCAGTACCTACACTTGCTCATGCTGAATTTCATAAGGTTAGACTCTGCCCAGCTCTCCAGTCTGTCCAGGCCACGCTGGATGGCAACCCAGCCTTCAGGACAGGGCTGACCCATGTCTGCAGCCTCAGGCATGCCTGGTTAATCAAGCTGATATCTCGGTGTCCCGAGATGACATGAGCCAGTTTACTGTAGCATGTCTCTCAGCTGGTGTGGTTGTGAAGTCTCATGATTCAGAGGATGTGAAGGAAAGCAGAGAGATTTGCTACTGCAAAAATCTGTAACTGACTTTCCTAAAAATGTCTGAAACGATTCAGAACCTGAAAGGAACATGACTTACTTAATGCCACCTTTGCCTTTATTGTGCTTCAAGATTTTTGAATGTGAGTTTGTAAGGATCACGCTACATAAAAGACTTTGAATCTCAGCTCTGATTGTCACTAGGCTTGTCAGCTGTTAAGATACCAAAAATACCAGTTCTGAGACTGTCTTCCAGTGTTCAGCTTTGCCATGCATACTCCCTCTGCCCTGTTACCCCCAAAAGCAGTGCTGCCACCTTAGAACATTTGTTTAGGAATCTACTTCATTTTCCTCAGTGAGTTAGTTACCTCTTCTCCAGGGTTTGCACTATAGCTCTGAAAAAAAAACAGGCTAAATCTGCCAGGACTCCTTGTTCAAACTCCACTACTTTGACCTCAGAGGATTATGATTACTAGCAAGAAGGAAACTTAGATTCTTTGAATTTAAATGCCACTGCTAAATACAAGGTGAAGCAATACTCAACCTGATTGACTCCACATCTCTTTGGTATGTAATATCTGCACTGGTTTTATGTTGAAAACAACCATTTGGATTTTGTTTTGGTTTGTTTGTTTTTTTTTTTTTGCTTGACAGATGATATTTTCCTACATGGGTTCACCACAAGGACAGGTGGTATCTCCTACATACCAACTCTAAGCTCCTGCAACCTCTTCAGCAGTTCTAAGCGGAGGGACCCACAAGTTGTTGTTAAAGAAAACCTCCGCCGGCTGGCTAAAGCTGCAGGATTTAACCCAGAGACTTTTCACAGAGTCAAGGTACCTTATCACACAATGGATTTATGCAAATAGGTCAAATCTTCCTTCATCTATCACTGGCTAAAGATTTATGCAAATAGGTCAAATCTTCCTTCATCTATCACTGGCTAAAACTGTAGGCATTAGTCTTACCTTACTCAGCAAGAACTTGTGTGAAGCAGGACACTCCAAACATTTATCCTGGTCTGTGGGAATAGCTATCAAAACTATCTGCCATTTGGCACTACATGGAGAAGCACAGTTTCTTCTAAGTATATTCTGTCATTTAACTTACCACAGAGTACATTTATCTAATAAAAGATCAGCACATTTTCTTTTAAAAGAGAAATGCACCATCACTTCTGTGGTGGCTTTCTACTGCTATATCTGTGTAACATTTGATCAAGGGACTCCCCAATTCTCACACCTAAGCAGTTGGTGCAGAAGAGTGTTTTGGTGCAGAAGAGTGTTTCATGCCAAAGAAAAATCCCTGCATTAGTCAGAACTGAGATTTGTTTGCTGCTTTATCACTCCATGTTCTGGTTTTGTCTTGACAGATTGATCATGCTAATGCTGTGTGTATTATGGGAAAGACAGAGCCTGACAGCTATGATGGAATAGTTACGAATCAGAAAGGTGTTACAATAGCAGCTCCAGGTGCTGATTGTATACCTGTGCTGTTTGCTGATCCTGTCAGAAAGGCCTGTGGTGCTGCTCATTCTGGTAGGAATTTTAGATCACAGAAATGAAACTAAATGAGAAGCCACTGGAAAATGAAGTTTTGGACTAAAGATTACAAAATAGCAACCAAAGGAGCACTGAATGAGAATGAATAAATGCAAGATCATCACATAGCAATATAGACCCTGGCCTGTTAAGTTTTGTCCTGCCAAAAAAAAGTGAGGAATGAGAATTGTGGCATGTCTGGGCAGAGAGGGGAGTGCTGTGTATTTCAGTGGGGAGAAGAAATGGAGAGAATTTTACCTACTCTAAAGTTTTAAGAGCTTTGCATTGTAAGTGTCCCAACTTAATTACTGCAAAGTACTTTAGTCTGTAGTTGCTCCTTTCTCTGCTGTCTCATCAGTTATCTGGTCTGACACATCCACTGTTCTCCCAGCCTACACCACTGCCTTTGCCATAGATACTTCCTGGATTTAGCCTGAACTTCAGCCTTCCATCTCCCAAGTTTTGCCCTTCATTCCCACATCACAGTCCTTGCCAGACTTCAGATTAATGTCCTAAGCCCTTTCCTTCCTGTCCAAGCCCACCTGGGTTTGTATTTAACTTCAACACATTATTATGTATACAAATGAAGACAATTAGGTGTATATAAGGTCATCTCAGTGTTTGGATGTAGAAGAGCAGAGAAGTTAGTATATCCTGTCCTTCATTATGATGCACTCCATACGGAATGCAAAGACATGTGGGACTCAAACTGAGATATGAGACCAGAGAGCTGGCCTTTTTTTTTTCATGTATTTATAGAATCATAGAATCATAGAATGGTTTAGGTTGGAAGGGATCTCAAGGATCATCCAGCTCCAACCCCCTGCCATAGGCAGGGACACCTCCCACTAGAGCAGGCTGCTCAAGGCCTCATCCAGCCTGGCCTTACACACCTCCAGGGAGGAAGCATCCACAACCTCCCTGGGCAAATGCTGTAGTGCAAAGGTTGGCTTCTGTCTTTTCAGGTGATATCTCTAGCTTAACCCTATTCTGTTAATTTTCTATTCTAAAATAATATTAAAACCATTTACATCTTATTCTAAAAATATGCTTTTGACTGTCACACATATTTCCATATTGTCATTTAAATGTTTTAAGCACAGAGTAAGCTGTAAAGTGTGTTCTGCTTGCCCAAATCAGGACATTAGAAAAAAAAAAACAAACCTCATTGTGGAATCTTCTAAAATTTATCAGCAAATTGATAGTTGTTAATGTGCTAAGGGTTTTTTTAGTAAATAATAATTCTAATGTATATACTTTTATATGTATATATATATTGCTACTGGAATGGGCTGCCCAGGGAGGTGGTAGAGTCGCCGTCCCTGGAGCTGTTCAAGGCAGGATTGGACGTGGCACTTGGTGCCATGGTCTAGCCTTGAGCTCTGTGGTAAAGGGTTGGACTTGATGATCTGTGAGGTGTCTTCCAACCCTGATGATACTGTGATACTGTGTGATACTGTGATATTAATTTGTTACCTTTAATAATAATGCATGTATTAGCTACTGTAAAAGAGATGAGCTATAAAACCTTTTCTTTTTGACCTTTGATTTTTCACAGGGTGGAAAGGCACATTGTTAGGAGTTTCTATGGCCACAGTAAATGCCATGGTATCTGAATATGGCTGTAACTTGAAAGATATTCTTGTGGTGCTGGGCCCATCTGTAGGACCTTGCTGCTATAAACTTCCTCATGAATTAGCAAAAGAATTTCACAGAATTGATCCAACGTGTGTGAGACTATTTGACTCTACTGATCCTTATATCGATATTAGAAGAGCAACACGGTAAGCCTACAGAGTGAACCAGACAGTGTGCACATGCAGCCCAGACAGCCAACCATGTGCTGGGCTGCATCAAGAGCAGTGTGGCCAGCAGGGCAAGGGAGGTGATTCTCCCCCTTTACTCTCGTCAGACCCCACCTGGAGTACTGTGTGCAGTTATGGAGCCCCCAACACAAAAAGGATGTGAAACTGCTGGAGCGGGTCCAGAGGAAAGCCACGAAAATGATCAGAGGGCTGCAGCAGCTCTGCTATGAGGACAGGCTGAGAGAGTTGGGGCTTTTCAGCCTGGAGAAGAGAAGGCTTCGAGGAGACCTTAGAGTGGCTTTCCAGTATCTGAAGGGAGCCTACAGGAAGGCTGGGGAGGGACTATTTACACGGTCTAGTAATGTTATGACGAGGGGGGATGGGTTTAAGCTGGAACAGGGGAGATTTAGACTGGATATTAGGAGGAAGTTCTTTACAGTGAGGTTGGTAAGACACTAGAACAGGTTGCCCAGGGAGGTTGTGGCTGCTTCCTCCCTGGAGGTGTTTAAAGCCAGGCTGGATGAGGCCTTGAGCAGCCTGCTCTAGTGGGAGGTGTCCCTGCCTATGGCAGGGGGTTGGAGCTGGATGATCCTTGAGGTCCCTTCCAACCTAAACCATTCTATGATACATTGTTAGTTCATGGATTATAGGCAAATGTTCAAATTAAATGTGATTTTACTGGCTGCAGAAAAGCCATTATTTTAGTCTGATACTGGAAGTAAAAAAATCAAATGAAAGTCTCAATCACAAAGTTTGTTCAGCTGGTACTTGATGTGTTGTTTGAATGACAGTGTCTTAATGAATGTGAGGAATTACAACAACTATTTTATGGGGTTTTTTTTTCTCTCTTTAAGGATTCTTCTTGAGAGTGGTGGAATTCTTCCTGAGAACATCCAAGATGATTCTGTCACAGACCACAATGAGAGTGTCACTTTCTGTACTGCATGCCACCCTGATAAATTTTACTCTCACTTCCGTGATGGCACTAACTTTGGGACACAGATTGGCTTCATATCAATCAAAGATTGAGATAGCATCTCTTACCGCTAATATTGAGACAAAGCTGCTGCGTTTTGTGACGTCCTGCTTTCCTCATAGGTTTTCTTCCTCCTTCCTTTCACAGACTCAGAATAGGGATTTCACCAGTCCTGAGATTGTCCTGGTTTCTTCCATTTGGAGGCAAGAATAAATGCCTACAGTGTAGAGCCAAAAATTCTAGTGTGAGGCAAGGTGCAAAGAAAGCAAGGACCACTCACAGCAGTGACAGAGCCCTTCTGTAAAATCAGATGCAAGCTCCTATGTTCTGGAACCTTCTTGAAAAAGTAATTCCCAGAGACTGCACTGTTTAAAGGTGGTGAAAGCCTAAAAACCTGATCTTAGCTTCTGAGTTAAGATGTCTAAATAAAGTATGACATAACATACAGGAAGGGAAGCCTCTGTTGCACATTGATTGTTCGAGAACATCCATCTTTGGTAGTTTAAGCTAAAGGTCAGCTTTACCCAATTATGTGTCTGGTATTTTCCTGTGGATTAGTTTAAAGAAGTGCTCAAGAACACAGTTTTTCCTATGGAAGAAAAACCTTGAAAGTGAGAAGAAAAGTCCTCTGGAGCAGACATGAACATATATGAAGCCCCCTACCACTCTGTATGTCTTGACTGTAGAAAAAGTAAGACTAAGACTCTTGATATGACATGTATGTTCATGGTCTAGGATTTTTAACTGTTTTAGCATAACTTTAAACTATTGGTGCTCTGCTAATGACCACTGAGACAACTTCAACAATGTCCCTCTATTAAATGAATATCTAAAAAGAGGAGTGAATTCAGCCTGGGTTAATTTTACTGACCAATAGTTGGTTTATCTGTCTTACTAAGCAAATTCTAAGTGTGCACTGTTTCCGCTGGGCCCTAAGAAAAAAGCCTCTTGACGTTACAATAGACTCATAGTTCCTAACACATGAACAGTGAGAGATTCCTCATAGTAAAACTATGCTGACTGTAGCTTGCAGAGCTGCCAAGCACACGTCTTGGCACAGCTGTCCCCATGACGTACTTTCTATTTTGAATGCAACGGTCTTTACCGATTCTAGACTTTCATGTCCACTAGGGGCCAGTGCTTGCTCATGCTGCACTGCCTTCCCCGGCTGTGCTCTAGGGGTGGGTTTTCAGATGATGCATATTGCAAAGCACTGCACACCATACACTTCTATTTTTGCCTATATAATAATCTACTAAGTATTTCCACTATCTCTGCTTTTATCTATTTTTCTTCCTTTTGTTTTGCTGTGATTCAGAAGCAACCAAATTAGACTTTCCTTGTCCTCTGGGAGAAGAGACTAACAGACTTTTATTTTGGAAGAGGTCTTTCTCAGAGAAGAGCCTGGTTATCATAGAATCATAAAATCAACCAGGTTGGAAGATACCTCCAAGATCATCCAGTCCAACCTAGCACCCAGCCCTAGCCACTCAACCAGACCATGGCACTAAGTGCCTCATCCAGGCTTTTCCTGAACACCCCCAGGGACTGTGACTCCACCACCTCCCTGGGCAGCCCATTCCAATGCCAATCACTCTCCCTCTAAAGAACTTTCTTTTAATATCAAGACTAGACCGCCCCTGGCACAACTTGAGACTGTGTCTCCTTGTTCTGTTACTGGTTGCCTGGAAGAAGAGACAAACTCCCACCTGGCTGCAACCTACCTTCAGGTAGTTGTAGACAGCAACTACCTGAGTATGCTAGGTTCTGAGTATGCTACTGTCTTGCTGTAACCATGTTGTGCTCAACATGGATTCAATGAGGGAAAGTCATGCTTCGCCACTCCACTAGCCTTTTATGATGGCATAAATAGGTGGATAGATGAGAGAAGGGCAGTGGATGTGGTCTACCTTGACTTCATCAAAGTTTTGATGCTGTGTCCCATGGTGTTCTACCACATGAGCTGTGTATGTATTGGGCACTGAGATGGATTGGGAGGTGGCTGAAGGACAGAGCTCAGAGTTGTGGTCAGTGGGGGAGAGTATAGTTGGAGACCTGTGGCTAGTGATGTCCCTGAAGAGTCAGCCCTATTCAATATACTGATCTGTGATCTGGATGAAAGGATAGAAGTGTGTCCTTAGCAGTTTTGCTGATGATAACAAACTGGGAGGAGTGGCTGATGCACCAGAAGGATGTGCTGGCTTGTTGCATGACCTGAACAGGCTGGAGAGCTGGGCAGAGAGAAATCTAATGAAACTCACTAAGTATAGAATACTGCATCTGGGGAAGTACAACCCCCTGTATTAGTACAGGTTAGGGGCTGACCTGTTGGAGAGCAGCTCTGAGAACCTGTGAGTCCTGGTAGACAACAGAATGACCGTTAGCTGGCAGTGTGCCCTCGTGGCCAGGAAGGCCAATGGCATTCTGGGGTGCATGAAGAAAAGTGTGACAGTTTATTCTCCCTCTCTGCTCTGCCCTGATGAAGTCTCATCTGGAGTACTGTGTCCAGTTCTGGGCACCCCAGATCAAGAAGGACAAAGAATAACTGAAGAGAGTCCAGCACAGGGCCATTAAGATGGTTAGGGAACTAGAACATCTGTCATATGAAGAAAGGCTCAGAACAGGCTGCCCACAGAGGTGGTGGCGTCTCTATCTCTGGAGACTTTCAAGGCCTGCCTGGACATGATTTTGTCCCGCTCTGGTAGGACGACTGGACTCTGTTGGAGCAAGTGTAGAGGAGGGCAACGAAGCTGATGAAGGGCCTGGAGAAGAAATCTTATGAGGAGCAGCTGAGGGAGCTGGGGCTGTTTAGTTTGAGGAAGAGGAGGCTGAGGGGAGACCTTATCACTGTCTACAACTACCTGAAAGGATGTTGTGGAGAGTGTGGTGCCAGTCTCTTCTCCCAGGTAAACAGTAATAGAACAAGAGGGAATGGACTTAAACTGCAACTGGGTAGGTTTAGATTGGGCATTAGGATTTTTTTTTTCACAGCAGGAGTGGTGAGGCACTGGAATGGGCTGCCCAGGAAGGTGGCTGAGTCACTGACTCTGGATGTATTTAAAAGTCATTTGGATGCTGTGCTTAGGGATATGGTTTAGGGTGAACCTTGTAGAGTAGGAGTATCAGTTGGACTTGGTGATCCTGAGGGTCTTTGCCAATCAGAATGTTTCTGTGATCCTCAAAGGTCCCTTCCAACCCCCTACCATTCTGTGATCTGTCAAAAAAATACTTTCTCCAACTCTGCTTCTTTAGAAATATTACTGCTTTTCTGCTGTAGCACTGCAGTCCTTGACAATAAAAAATCTTGCATTTTCAGTTACCTTTTTAAAAACCTTGCCATTGCTTCCATCGTCCCTGGTTTGCTTTGTAAGTTCTCTGTGGTGATGTTCACAGCTGGGTTCAGATTTCAGTAGGAGTAGCACAGCTCTCAGCTTAAATCCTGCCAGTCATGCTACTGCATGCTAGCTCACAGTGTGTTTGGTGTGTATATGCATGTGCATGTATTTGCCTTATTCTAAATATAGTATAATGTAGTTATATGGACACTGACAGACTTATCTTGCTGTACTAGCCCAAAACCCCCACAACTGTCTTTACCTTTTAGTTCTCTCCCTTTGACCTGGTATCTAAGTGTAAACCACTTACATGGCCACCGACTGAAGCAGCATCAGAGTAATGTGTCTTTCCTTCTGCTGTCTCTGCTCGGAGGGCAGGAGCGCTACGTAGTCTTTAGCCTCTGCACCTGAAGCTCAGACAGGGCTTGTCTGTCAGTGCCCTTCTCTTAACCCTCATGCCTCGTGGATTAAGAGCACTGCCATCATCAAAAGCAGCTGAATAACTTGTTTTTGCAGGGTCCCACTTGACAGCTGAGGCATCGTGCTGTTGGCCCATCTCACCTCAGTGATGGTTTTAAACTAATGCATTTCAAATGAAAGCTCTTGCAGCTGTGCTAAGTCACAGTAACATGATACTGATAGTAAGCCCCGGCTTGTTCACACCTGCTTATGGATGGCTTCAGAGACTTTTTGTTTAGATACATACCATTTATAGGTCATGGCAGGGCGGTGGAAGCCAGAGAGCATGTCAGAATGAGCAGAAACATCAACGGCTTTACCATTTAGAAGACTAATTGTTACCACAATTGTCGTTCATAATTTCTTTTACACTGAATTACCCAGACTGTAAACCTGTCAAGACAGGAACCAGCCTTTTGTGCATGAATTACTGAGGGGAAGAACTCCATGACCAATAAGAAAACAGTAATAATGTCCAGCCCCCAGATAGGCTAAGCACAGTACCTTACAGAGCTTCTTTCACAAGTCATTCCTACAAAAGTATCTTAATTCTGGTTTAAAAAGAAAAACAACAGAGGAAGGGCATGATAAAAAGTAACCAATATTGTTTCATGTCTGATTATTTACATTCCATTCCTGTTGCTCACTAAAGGACCCAAGCAGATCAACCCTGATCTACCACCTCTAGGAAGCACTTAACAGGCTTCATGAAATTGTTCAGCTGTGCCAACCTAATGATCAGATGCCATTTATTAATCTTGCCTGTGATTTCATAAGCTACATTTTCCCTGTTATTGTTATTAAATAACATCATTAATTGTGATTATGGAATGCCCTGAGGTGAGCACAAGACATGAATATCGGTTTCGATAGCTACCTGTGCAGTTAATGTTTGTTGCTATTGTAGATTCTGAATATAGGCCTCTTTCTTTACACTTTTGTACTGGAAATGGAGTGTACCAGAACATGTCTGAGAAAGGCTTTGTTTACCCTTCCAGTAAAACAAGGCAGCTCTGACACAGACTTTTGGTTCCAGTACTGGGGAAGCAGCGTGCAACTTCAGAAGCATAAATCAAAGCCTGAGAGAATTAGTGAAATGCTTATCCAAACTGAGATTTATTGCCACAGGTAAGGCAATGGTGAAAAAATCATAAGGTTAGATTAAAAATTAATTATAAAGGTCAAGTCCTTTGGTTTCTACTCACAACCTGAGGAGAAAGGGTGGGAGCTAGACAGTTGCTTAGTCCACATTTGGCATTTGATGGCTGAGTTTGTGAGAAGCAGCAAATATGGAAGCCAAGGGCCTGGGCCTTCAATGAAACATTTGGGCCCATCTTGACTCACAGAAATTATATCATTCCTCCCAAATTACAAGTATTCAATTAACAGGAAGATGTCTCCTATCTCTACTAGTAGCATGGTTTGCAAAGTGTTTCTCTCCAGTCCTATTTTCCTCATGCTTATCTCTTGCGCGTTTCTCCCTCTCTGTCCATTGCTGTTCACAGTGGCCCTACAAGGCTTGTGACTCGAATGTTGGAGGAAACATGCAGTTCTGTGCAGAGAGCAGCAGCAGTGTTGCTTTCCTTTGTTTACCTGTGTCTTTTCTTCCTTGAGTAGCAGTGTGGAAGTTTTTGTTCTGTACAGAGAGCAGCAGCAGTGTTGCTTTCTTTTGTTTACCTGTGTCTTTTCTTCCTTGAGTAGCAGTGTGGAAGTTTTTGTTCTGTGCAGAGAGCAGCAGCAGTGTTGCTTTCCTTTGTTTACATGTGTCTTCTTCCTTGAGTAGCAGTGTGGAAGTTTTTGTTCTGTGCAGAGAGCAGTAGCAGTGTTGCTTTCCGTTGTTTACATGTGTCTTTTCTTCTTTGAGTAGCAGTGTGGAAGTTTTTGTTCTGTGCAGAGAGCAGCAGCAGTGTTGCTTTCCTTTGTTTACCTGTGTCTTTTCTTCTTTGAGTAGCAGTGTGAAAGTTTTTGTCCTCAGCATAGGGTTTTTACCCCTAACCCGTTCTTGTTCTACAGGAACTCCTGATTTCCAGTCTGTTCAGCACAGGAACCAATATTCCTAGCTGCTCTCTTTGCTGTCCTCATTTCTACTCCATGCTCAATTTGCTTCTGGGTGATGTAAAGAGAGAGATGAGCTGTGCTGTGCTTATTTGGCCTGAGGCTCAGCGGGGGTGCGTGTGTGCACTCGCCTTGACGTCGTGTGTGAGGCTTTTGTTCTCTGAGTACCAAAGTCCTCTCTGAACTCGAGCCTCTTGTGCAGTGATATAACAGGACAGTGCACTGACAGGAGCAGTAAATCCTCTATATGACAGAGGAAATAACATATTGACCTGCTGAGGGATTTGTGTACCTACAAAGACTGAAAGCAAGCTCAGCCTGTAAGGGCAACTCGTTCTACTTTCCATTTCCACTATCCAGTGTTTACAGATGAATGGTTCAGGTAGAACTGTACATGGATTTAAGAACGGTCCTAATCCAGTGTATTCTTATAGCCAGGATGTTACTAACTGTTAGCCACTGTTACATCTTTTTTGTGAGAGTAATAAATGCTGCTGCCCTGTGTGCTTTAAATACACAGTGCCTGTGGCTGTGCTGCTAAAAAGCATGGTTATGTATTTCCCAAAGGCACACAGAGATGCTAGCTTTTTCAAATGATTCCTCTGATCTTTCATTAGTAAGCATTTAATTTATAGTAGCATCTCACATTACAAATACTTGGTTGTCTTTTCTTTGTCTGTGAGCTCCTGAGGTCAAAGGAGGCTCACAGAGGAATTTCAGGAGCGTGATCCCCAGAGGACAACAGAACTGAGGTCTCTCTCTTCCCGTTCTGCAAATGTGGCATCATGTCTCCAGGGCGACCTGGATCCTGACAGTCATGGGAGCAAGGACACATCATGGATTTCCATTTGATTCCTGCAACAGAAAAGAGATCTGAGACAAAAATCAATATGTGACTAAACTATGAGAGTTCATTTTCAAAATTAATTCTATCCAAGGGATCATTTCTTCTCTTCTTGTGCAAATATAATTAAGTACTAATTGTTGTTTGTTTCTAGTGTTGCTTCTATATGTGGCAAAGGCCTAAACATGAGACAAACAGGTTGCAATGTAAAAATTTGGGAGGTATACACAATAAATCTCAACAAACATTTTATAAGGGAGGCTGAAGGCAATGCTTGCAGAATTTCACTTTTTTTCTCATGTGATGCAATATTTTCAGACAGCAGTTCACAGTTCTGGTCAGATGTTTCAGTTCAAAGTGATTTTATCAATGACAACTATAGAAAGCCTGCCTATCTGAAATAAGTATCTTAGCATTCCTCTTTGAGGCACTGATCTCTTTCCTAAAGGAATAGACAAGCTGCTAGAAGAACACATTTTTGTTTTGCCTTGGTTGCATTTGTTCGAAGGCTCTGAGCTTAATCTTCCTGCACAAGAATAAATCACAATAAAATCCCTTGTGAAAACAAAGTTGTGACACTTGGCTCAGAACCTTTTGGTTGGCTTTATAAAATTAGTATCACATAAAACTGGCTTATTCAGACAAGCTTATTCTTGCTTTCTGCCTTCTTCATTATATTATCTCCATAAAAAGCTTTCAGAACTTGAAAGGTGAGCAGAGCAAGGTAAGTGTTAGAGAGGCACCTTTAGGCTAGCAAATGTTTGTTGCTATATTTAATGCTAAGGTCTTCAGTTCTCTCAGTTACCCTTCAGCTTTGATCCTTTAATTTCCACAGCACTGAGATATCTTGGCTTACATAACCCCATGCTAGCAATGGCAGAAGCACAGATGTTGTCTTGATAGTGATGTTCACATTCCAGCATTTCTTCAGCTTATCTGGTACTGACATAAATGACATTGTGATAAAAATACTGTGCTACAGTGCTGAGATAGTTTGAGAAGAATCTCCTGAGCAGCCCTGCATTTACTTGAGATTTTAGGGGCTGTCAGTAGTAATTTTTCACTAGACTGGCTAAGATGAACATAACTTTACATGTTCTTCATGTTTTCCTACGAGCAATATGGTTTGGATTTTGAAGTCTTGTCTGGTGTACAATGAAATTACTGTAATTTCACTTGAGAATGGCCTCTTAAGAAGAGATTGACTGCTGGAAGTGCAAAATTCAGCTGACTTCTAGTCAGCTGCTACTTTTTATTACCTTTTAGCATAAAAGTCTTCTTTCAGAAAATGAAGGCACTGCAAAATAGAAATCAGATGGTCTAAGCTAAAATGTTCTTGCAGGAGAAAGGGTAAAGATTCAGATAAATCTGATAGCTAGTTTCAGCATCTTTAGGATGAAGCCAGGTGGGGGTTGGTTTCTTGTCCCAGAAAACCAGCAACAGGACAAGGGGACACAGTCTCAAGTTGTGCCGGGGGAAGTATAGGCTGGATGTTAGGAGGAAGTTCTTCACAGAGAGAGTGATTGACATTGGAATGGGCTGCCCAGGGAGGTGGTGGAGTCACTGTCCCTGGAGGTGTTCAGGAAAAGACTGGATGAGGCACTTAGTGCCGTGGTCTAGTTGACTGGATAGGGCTGGGTGCTAGGTTGGACTGGATGGTCTTGGAGGGCTCTTCCAACCTAGTTGATTCTATTCTATTCTATTCTATTCTATTCTAATTTCAATCTGCCTCTCGGAACAACTCATAATTTCCTGGTTTGAATATTAGAAACAATCCAAACTAAAACATTTAGAACTGAAGAAGGGCCATTGTAAATCAAAACAAATATTGAGATCTCAAGTCATGCTGAAAAGAGTCTGTCCACCACAGAGCTCATATTGCTGTTTCTGTATATCTGTCTGCGTGAGCCAATCCTCGTATTTCTTCAACAAATATTTCCTTCATAGATAGTAAATGGCTATGTTCCTTTCGGGAAATGTGTAGCTAAGTTTTACATGTGATGTTCAGCTCCATTAGTCCTTCCTAAGACGATTCTTCCAGCACTTAGTTCTCTAAATACTGCCCTATTAACGTCAATTAGGTGATAATCAGTTTTCACTTACATGCTCTTTTAGAAGGAGAGTGACATTTGAACTTTTGTCAAGAGCCCTTTTTTTTCTAGTAGTCTTGCAGCGTTGTACTTCTCAGTAAGTAAAAAGCTTAAAGCAGCCTTAATTGAATAACCTTAGTATCTGTCCTCTCTTTTTCAAAACAGTCATAGTCTATTGCACTTCAATTAGGATTTATTTTAGGCTTTCTAGCTGTAACTTATAATCCTTTACATTGTTCCAGAAGCAATCTTGACAAAGGAGGCTCAACTCAGAAAGTGAAAACTGGTTGGCATTTTCAAGGCTGACACAGGACTTATGGTGGGAGAATGATTTAACTTAAAACAAAAACGTTTAAAATAAAAACTAGTTTGGGAAAGCTCACACAAGGAAACTAAAATATGGAAATAATTTCACAGGTTTTGTGGGGGGAGGAAAAAGTTTAACAATGTGTGAAACCAGATATCTCTACTTTCAGTTACATTCACATCAGCACTGGAGGCCTATGTACATACTGATTTGTCTGCAGTAAACTGGTCTGAGGCTGGAAGAAAAAGGGTGAGGTTGTTTTCCCACAGTAATAAATGATACCAGAAAAGAGGGATACAGCTGCATTCCTTTTAGCCAGTGATTTAAAGAGTGCTCAGGCTAATGATGAACCACTCTCTACTGAGCCAGTATCTGTGACTGAAAAAACAGCCAGTCATTCCTTGGCTCTGCAGCAGCCTTGGGGGCTGCTATAAACAAACAGAAGCAGGGAACAAAATTCTCCTTTGGGATGCAGCTAGCCTGAAACAGATATCTGTGGTGAGACACTGTTGGCCAGAAGAGGCAGAAAAAGACTGCATCATGACAGTGAAGTAATTGCTACACCTGCTCATTAAAGATCTAGTGCAAGAAGAGCTAATCCATGTGGAAGCACAGTCCCCTACCACATTGTCCAAGCAGAGAACAATGCTGCCAAGCATCTTTGTGTGTGTAGTTATTTGCCACGGTTGCTACAGCTATGGAGTCTGCTTTGCACGGTCAAGGGTTTCCCCCAGAACCTGGAAGGATTGGAATATTGAGTGTTTATGAACATGTCCTAGTTATCCTCTCTCTTAATCTCTAATTTAAACCCTGGTATACCAGCGTATCATGCACTCAAGGCTTTCAATCTAGGCAGTTGGGAGAGGACCACGGTTAACTGCAGGAGGAGATAACCACCACTGTATACATCATTTACACACAGGAGTCTGGGACCTCACTGAGGCCAGAATGACTGCAGTGGCAGTGATGGGCAAATCTACCCTCACCCGCTGCAGCTATATTTGTGGAAGAGAAAGCTGCTTTTTTGAAGTTTCCCTCAGCTTGGCTAGCAGCCCAATTCTGCAGACTTGGAAGATTTTCTATCAAAATATTTCTCTGAAGCTAGCTGTGAGAATAAATGGCATGAGGTATGTTTGGCTCAAGAGCTGAGAGTTTCAGAGTTTTGAAGAATCTTTTCTTGTTTGTTATGGAGCTAATCCGAAACTTCTTGCTTAGAAGCCTGGGCTCCCTGCTGCTATGGGGCCCTCTCTGAACATCTTGCCTAAAAGGGAGAAGTATCCTCCTGTGTGCATGCTTACCCTTAAGATTTCTACTTTTGTCTCTATTAATTACTGTGGCAAAAATAATTTCACAGTGGACACTGACCTCCTGGTCAGTCCTAGGAGGGTAGAGAGGACAAGAATGCTAAATATGGTGAAACTAATCCGTACTTAATGTGGCAGCCACTCTGGGAAGGGCTGCAGTGCTGAGAAGAGGCAGGTCATGAAGGATGAACCGGTCAGTGGCATCCTGGCCTGTATCAGGAACAGTGTGGCCAGTAGGATGAGGGAGGTTATTCTGCCCTTGTACTCAACACTGGTCAGGCCACACCTTGAGTCCTGTGTCCAGTTCTGGGCTCCTCAATTCAAGAGAGATGTTGAGGTGCTGGAACGTGTCCAGAGAAGGACAACAAAGCTAGTGAAGGGCCTGGAGCACAAACCCTGTGAGGAGAGGCTGAGGGAGCTGGGGGTGTTTAGCCTGGAGAAGAGGAGGCTCAGGGATGACCTCATTGTCCAACCTAGCACCCAGCCCTAGCCAGTCAACCAGACCATGGCACTAAGTGCCTCATCCAGGCTTTTCTTGAACACCTCCAGGGACGGTGACTCCACCACCTCCCTGGGCAGNATTGTTTTCATTTTACAGCCTATCATCTAGTTCTTCTCACCAAAACATGCTAGCTAGGCTCAAACTAGCACAAGAGACCAACTCCCACCTGGCTACAACCTCCCTTCAGGTAGTTGTAGACAGCAATGAGGTCTGCCCTGAGCCTCCTCTTCTCCAGGCTAAACAACCCCAGCTCCCTCAGCCTCTCCTCATAGAGATTGTGTTCCAGGCCCTTCACCAGCCTTGTTGCCCTTCTCTGGACACATTCCAGCACCTCAACATCTCTCTTGAATTGAGGGGCCCAGAACTGGACACAGCACTCAAGGTGTGGCCTGACCAGTGTTGAGTACAGGGGCAGAATAACCTCCCTTGTCCTGCTGGCCACACTGTTCCTGATCCAGGCCAGGATGCCATTGGCTCTCTTGGCCACCTGGGCACACTGCTGGCTCATCTTCAGCCTACTATCCACCAGTACCCCCAGGTCCCTTTCTTCCTGGCTGCTTTCCAGCCGCTTTGTCCCTAGCCTGTAATACATTCAACTGATACTGGTTCTCACTGTTAACCCTGATGGTACAGTACACTGGGTACTAGACCTGGATTTTGAAGGGTGCTCTGTGAGCTGGACCTGGAAAATCTATCATTTCATGAGATTATAGGGGACCATCTTCCAAGAGACCAAAATCTACTCTGTCCTGATTGCTGTAGTTTCCTAATACAAGTGATTAATCCTGAATGAAGACAAGCATTGGTGCAGTTGTGGAAGAATATGGTGGTAAACTCAGTATAGGAAATATTTTGAGAGGAAGCATGCAATTATTGGCAGAAAATGTGAAACACAGCAGTGAACTTGAAGGTCTCCAGTATCTCAGAAGAGTTTGTTTTCTGCTTGAGAATATGCAAACAGGTTCAGGAAAAAACTGTTCTTGGAATTTAAAGGAAATCTAACACATTAAAGGAACATGCAGATCTCTCTGCTCTTTAAAAAGAGATGCCAACTCATTTGGATGCATATGCTTCCATCCATATTTTTATCACTTATTTACATGCACAGGCACACAGTTTCAGCTGTGCATCTGTGTTTAAAAATGAACACAAGAGCCACGTACAACTCGGAGCTTGTTTTTGTTAATGCATACATATCAGGCCAGCCAGACAAATAGCAATAATATTTCTCCCACTTGCTCATTCTTGGATGTCTCATTTACATATTTATGCAGCTCTATTTTCTTTTTAACATAAAACTCTGCCTAGGCTTTTACAAGGACATAAATCACCCAGGTTCTGAATTTTGATTCATTCTATCCACTTCATGTTGCAGTTCTGGACTTTTCTCTATGTAAAGCTATGCCATCATTCATTTGCCTTCAGTAAAGGCATAATGGCTTCAGGATAAACTCTTTATTATGGTCAGCATTTATGCCAATGCCATCCATAACAAAACAAAAATTGATTGAATTTGAGCTTTTTAAATATTGTGTAGAGCTGATTTACTATACTATGAGACTGTTAGCTAACAGAGACAAAAAAAATAGGGTAAGTTTTGCATTGGTTTTAGTTGTTAATAACTCATAGAATCAGCGAGGTTGGAGGACACCTCCAAGATCATCCAGTCCAACCTAGCACCCAGCCCTAGCCAGTCAACCAGACCATGACACTAAGTGCCTCAGCCAGGCTTTTCTTGAACACCTCCAGGGACAGTGACTCCGCCACCTCCCTGGGCAGCCCATTCCAATGCCAATCACTCTCTCTGGGAAGAACTTCCTCCTGACACTCAGCCTAGACCTCCCCCGGCACAACTTGAGACTGTGTCCCCTTGTTCTGTTGCTGGTTGCCTGGCAGAAGAGACCAACCCCCACCTGGTTACAACCTCCCTGATATGCCTCACACAACTGTACACACAGTTTTAATTAAGATATGACATTTGCTACCATCTTTCCAAGCCAGACAGATGTTGTACTCTGGTGAGAAGTTTTATTCAAGCTGACTGGAGAATTCGATGACATACGGAAATTAATAGGATTTTTGTGGTGAAATTTATCTCAGCATCACTTGACACAAGGAGGCCTTGCTTTGTGAGTACAGCCTTTTGGGACTTGGTTACCACATCAGTCCAACAGTGTTACTAAAAGTAATGATAAAATGAGTGCTCTCAAGGTACATAGAAACATTAGTGGCTTTAAATAACACCTCTGAGTAGTGAAAAAAACCAAGAACATCTTTATGCCAATAAGTGAACTTTCTTTATTTTAGATGAAGAGAAGTTAACCTGCTGGAACAATCTGGTAAGAGAAGTGGAAACAGTCTCGGCCAATATTTCAGTGTGGATGGATGTCAAACTGTGCTCTTCCTACCAGTGGATGGACTGAGTTTCCTTAAGAGACCAAGGCACCACACTGTTCTGGGCTCCCTACATGGCTAGCCTGCATCAAAAAGCCTACACTTTGGCTCAGCCTGTCAGCCTCTTGTGTTGGTAGGACCAGTGCCAGCTGTGATCTAAAAGCTGGGGACTGTGTCCATCTGGCAGTAAGCCCCAGCTCCCCCATGGCATCTGCTAGCAGGTCTGCTAAGGGTGCATCTGTTCTGGATATGTGGCTTGGGGTCTTCCAGAGCACAGGTAGCATTGGTATGTATGCACAACATACCATCCACCCATATATTGGAAAACCTGCTAAAATCAGGGAGAATTTAGCCTCTTCTCTGCTTGGACACAATCCTGACAGAGCAAATACTTTATGAAATTAATAAGAATGGAGATTGGTCCTTTGGTTCTGAAGCAGACAAATGTGAAACGTGTAAAACTAAAGGAGTACATGTTTTGAAGAGGGATCAGCTGCAAAAATGAATTGGCTTTGCTTTCCACATCCTCCTACGAGTCCCCAGAATAGTTGGTGTGATTCGCAGTTACACTGCTCTATGTCTGAGCAAGTTTTCCTCTCGTGCTGACAAAAATGTCCTTCTCTACAACAAAAAAAAACAAGAGGCTCCCTACACTTCATGTGAATAAAATCAGAATGGGAGTATATGCAGGTAAGGCTGTTTTCACAGCTGCATGCATCTCTGTCTCAGGATAAAGAGGGGTTTTGTAAACAGCCTAGTGTTGCTGTATTGACATTTCCTCCACGGGCAGTGCTCTGGCTTTGTGCAGGTGCCTGGCACTTGCACACAGCTCCGCTCTGTTATGGAAAGCCAGGCATGCGTGAGCTGATTGCTGGAGACAAGTGAGGAAAAGGGGGAACCTCGGTGAAGACGAGTCAGTTGGGGACAGGGAACACTGTGTCTTCTGTGGAGCGGTGTTAAGAGGGAGAGGGAGGCAAGAGCAATGATTGCAGGCTTCCCTGGGGCCTCCTCCTGGCTCCCCAAACCAAGATCTGCAAAAGGCAGACCTGCCGGAGCATGGCGAGACCATGCAGCAGCAAAATGAAAGCCTTGGGGTGAAATATAACTCCAGTGCAGTTGTAGAATACAAGTCCTGGGAGGAAAGGGAGGGGGAGGAATCATGCCGTTGCTGCTATGGAAACCATGTCCTCCCCATCACAGGGAGGAGATGTGCCAAAGTCCTGGGCAGCCTGGCTGCTGCTCACATGGCAAGCCAGACCCCCCCCCACACTCCCCATCTCTCTGCTCTCTCCTAAGACCATAACAGTTTAAAGGCCTTAGGTACAGAAAAGAAGACTCATGAAGCCACAACCATGGTCAATCGATCTTCCTGGCTAAATATATTCAGATCTTTTGTTGCGAAATGCCAGAGGCGTTCTAGTTATTATTTGCTGCTACAGGAATGTGCAGGGTTTTTTTTTTTTGCTTCCTGATTAATCATATTGAGGGGGAGAAGGGGTCTAGAGGGATCACCTGTGTTTTGTGTCTCCCTCTGGGGCTTTTTTCACTGCTGAGGATTGATGAGAGACACTGATTGGAGAATTCATTTTGGAGTAGGGCTCCTGGGTGTGAGTAATCTAGCAGAAGAAAACATGCTTCCTATCTGTGCTGTTCTCTGCAGCGTCCATAGCTGAGGAGATGTTACTCAGAGAGGCAAGGGGGAGTGAGAACTGAGAAAGAGAAAGGAAAAGAAAAAGAGTGGTAAGGACTGAGCAGGCCTCTCATTAACATCTCTTAGTCTGTGCCTGTCACAGCTATTGCTTTCCCAGGCCTCAATACAGATATATCTTCCTCCCCCACCCTCCAAAAGTAAAACAAACATCAAAACAACAAACCAGCAGCTGTGTCCATTACTCTGTGTGTGTCCATGGCAGATTTGTATTCATCATTTGTCTTGAGCCAGAGGCATATTGCTCAGTGGGTTACTCCAAACAGGAAAAGCTGGTAGCCATACACTTACTGCACCATCCATATACAACCCCTGTATTTCAGAGAAACCTCATCAGCAGTCTGATCTGCAAGTATAAAGTGAAGTAAAGCCCATGGCCTAAAGCCATCATAGCTGAGCTTCAGATGCCTGCTTGAATGAAGTGCTGGTGCCTGCTGGGGTGAAGGTAGAATTAGCTACTTAAGTCCTGGAGCACCTCTGCTATGAGGACAGGCTGGGAGAGTTGGGGCTCTTCAGCCTGCCGAAGAGAAGGCTTCGAGGAGACCTTAGAGTGGCTTTGCAGTATCTGAAGGGAGCCTACAGGAAGGCTGGGGAGGGACTATTGACAAGGTCTTGTAATGTCAGGACGAGGGGGAATGGGTTTAAGCTGGCAGAGGGGAGATTTAGACTGGATGTTAGGAGGAAGTTCTTTGCAGTGAGGGTGGTGAGACACTGGAACAGGTTGCCCAGGGAGGTTGTGGATGCTTCCTCCCTGGAGGCGTTTAAAGCCAGGCTGGATGAGGCCTTGAGCAACCTGCTCTAGTGGGAGGTGTCCCTGCCTATGGCAGGGGGTTGGAGCTGGATGATCCTTGAGGTCCCTTCCAACCTAAACCATTCTATGATTCTATGATTCTGTGTCTGGCCTATTGTTTTGTTATTCCCTGTGTGTCCATAATTAGCTACTGCTGGAAAGCTGTTTTGCTATTCTGACACCATTCTCTCTGAGGAATAGCCTCACCAAGCTAAATCACACCAGTCATGGGTATATTATTATGAATTACTGACAACTATTGGCAGGATTTTGTCATAACTGAGGTTTACAGGGCTTCTGCACTGGTCAAGGTCTTTGGATATCAGCAGACATAACCCTTGTGTGTTGTTGTGAACGCCGGTATCAACCCTGCTTGCTGCTGCCAAAAGTCTCTAGGGGCCTACTGGTGGGCCTGTGGTGTGTTGTAAGGTTGCAGTGCATTTTAACCATGGCTGAAAGGGAAAAAAACAAACATCTGAAGACAGAAGGTGAGCCCTGGCCAGGTCCCGAGAGAGTGAGTGGAGATGGAGAAATTTCACTGCTCTGTTGGTCATCAATTTCTGCGAAGGCAGGAGAAGGAAGAATGTGAAACGTTTGTCATGTCTGCATTGTTCTGTGACGAGAGATTTACCCTCTGTTATGAGCCCGTTTTGGTTAAGGTAAGACTCCTTTTGTTTGAGTACTGTAAATGCAAAGCATTTTATGCCAGGCAGGTCTGATAGTAATATTTTTTTTAAAGGAAAGATAAAAAATAACCAAACATAATCTGTTATTTAAGGGTTTTTTTCTATTTTCATGCACAAATGTGAGCCTGGAATGGGTTGCCCAATGAAGTGGTTGAGGCCCCATCCCTGGAGGTGTTTAAGGCCAGGCTGGATGGGGCTCTGGCCAGCCTGATCTAGGCTAGGGTGTCCCTGCCCATGGCAGGGGGGTTGGAACTAGATGATCCTTGTGGTCCCTTCCAACCCTGACTGATTCTATGATTCTGTGATTCCTGCATGCCTCACTTCAGTGATTTTCAGTAAAAGGTCAGGAGGGAGTGGGCACTGGAGCAGCTAATTCAGCAACTGTACAAGTACCTGCTCTTAGATTCTGGGGGGTTTGTTCTGCATTAAAAATAAGAAGCTGTTGTTTACTCCAGGATTACTGAATGGCCTCTGTTCCCATGATACTTAGAGAAGGCTGACAATTACTCTCCCTAGGTTCTCCCTGGAGCAGTTTTCTTTGCTGGCGGGGAGGAAATTGTTCATGTTTCATTTGCGCTACCGTTGTGCCAGCTGCCAGAGCTGGAATGTTTGTCCGCCAGCCTGCATCAGTGGCAGCAGCTCCCCTTCAGACCTGCCATCTGTTAGCGGCATTCATATCATCATCTGCGTGATAGCAGCGCCTGGGTGGATGTCCCTCTGCACTAGGCACTGCTCCAGCATGCCAGGAACAGCCTGGGGGGCACAGTGGAGACAGGTAAAGGGACAGAAGGGACTGAAGAGGGGAGCTTGTCTGCCCCAGTTCTCTAGGCAAGCTGGGAACAGGACCTTCAACTGCATCCTCCTGTCTCTGTCTCCCTTTGGTCTCTTATTGGAGTATCTCCTGTAAATACAAGCTTCAGCACAACACAGCCCCCAGTTTACAAACCCAGGCTTTTCATAAACATCCTCATTTGGAATCCTTCTATTATCTGGCAAGATAAATAAATGAATTTTCATTTAATCTCACTCGGTTCTTAGCTGTAAGATGGGATCATCTGTAACACGACCATCTCACCGCTCTCGAGGGTATGACTGGGTTGACTCCCAGCGTCCCACAATGAGCTCTTTCAGGCCTGGAATGAGAGAGTCGTTGGCTACTGGAATGGGCTGCCCAAGGAGGTGGTGGAGTCGCCGTCCCTGGAGCTGTTCAAGGCAGGATTGGACGTGGCACTTGGTGCCATGGTCTAGCCTTGAGCTCTGTGGTAACAGGTTGGACTTGATGATCTGTGAGGTCTCTTCCAGCCTTGGTGATACTGTGAGACTGTGATACTGTGAATTTTGAATGCTACAATCTTAGTTTGCGTCCCGTCGGCCTGAGCGCCTGTTGTAGGAAATGAAACCTACTCCAGCCCTGATCAAGCCCTTGACACCTTGCAGGACTAATACATCGTTCGAGCCCGGCCGTGCTGAAAACCTGTCGCCAACAGCCGTCGTTTCACCTGCCGGCTTTTCCCCTGTTCCTTTTGTCCGGAACCGGGCTGTGTGTGAGGGGTGGGGGGGCGCTGACAGGGCCGGCTTCACCCTGCGGAGCCTGCAGTGCCGGCACTGCACCACGGAGCGGCACCGTCCCCTCAGCGACGCGCGACACACCCGGAGGCAGCGCCCGGGACAACACCCAGGCCCGCCCGGGAAGGCTCCCGCACCTGCCCGGGGACCGCCGCGGGCTACCCAGAGCGGAGGGCAGGTGGCCCCACGCCTAGGTTGCGAGCACACAAACAAAACCGGCATTTCCTCGTAAACTCGGCCCCAAAAGTCAAGGGCTCGGCACACGTCTGTGAAAGGCGAGCGTTTGCATCACCGGTGTTTGCGAAAGCCGGGTTGGTAACTCGGAACACCGCTCGGCCATCCAGGGTTGCCTCCAAACAGGGCGCCCGACTGCCAAGGGATTTTTCATCGTTTACAGCGTTTGGACTTGGAAGGAAGTGTTTTGTAGTTAGGTTCCACACCCCCACACACCCCCTTTTGGTTTTGTGCATCCAGATGTTCCAGTGATCCCACAGTAAAATGTTTTCAGCAGCACTGTATTTCTTGGTGGTCGTGGTGGTGGTTGGGGTGAAACTTGGCAGCAAAAGTACTCAACTTTGAAACAGTTTGATGTTTGGCGTTCGCCATGCTGCAAACAATGCTCCTGGTAAATGGCTTTTACGCAGCCTGATTCAGCAATGATGTCACCCCTGAGCCTCCTCTTGTTTAGCCTGGAGAAGAGGAGGCTCAGGGCAGACCTCATTGCTGCCTACAACTACCTGAAGGGAGGCTGTAGCCAGGTGGGGGTTGGTCTCTTCTCCCAGACAACCAGCAACAGAACAAGGGGACACAGCCTCAAGTTGTGNCTGATTCTATTCTATTCCTCAATCAGGTCTATTTTCACTTTCTGAACATTATGGCTGTTTTTTTAATCTGGAAACCTGCATATTTGGTGCTTTGCAGTTATGTTTTTATGCTAATTTAATGAGTCTTAGAAGGATGTAAAAATAAAGTGGTAATAAACAGTTGAAATCCTGTCAAGCAGAAATGGGATCTGAACTTTCCATTAGTTCAGATCCTTCATTTTTTGACCACATGTCAGCCCAGTAGTCTGCCCAGTCCTGGTCTGAGCACTACTGTGGCGATGTGGGGCTGACTAGGGCTATGTAGGAAGATATGTTGGTGTCCTGGCTTCCGCATCATGCAGAGCAGGGACTTTCCAGAGGACACTAAGGTGATTAGAATGACTGCAGGGGTGCTCCTCCATCTCACCCTGGTCATGGTTGTGTGAGCTCAGCTTCAGCAACTGGAATGCTCCCAGATTTACCAGTTTGCATGTGGTTACTTAGTCTGCTCTGCCTGGCGGAGCCACTTCCCTTCTCCACCTTTCTCAGGCCAGAACTACAATTTCTATCCTCCACTTCTGTGTGTGTTTTGGAGAAGTCAGCCACTGATGACGTTTTGCCATTTGGGAGAGCAGGCTTGCTCCTGCTGTCGAGCTCACCGCTGGTGCCTTTTTAAACAAAGGGCTGTAAGCACTTGAAGCAAGAGGGAGGAGAGTTTGCCAGTTCTTTGTTAACAAAATGGTTTCAGTTTACATATATTCCAAGGACAGTTTTGTGGTGGACAGACAGAGCTGCAAGCCTGAGTAATGTGTCATTTTTGTTGCCAGATGACTTGATATGTAACAGACACCCCCCGCCCCCTAATCAACAGCATTAAGTCAAACACACTGCTTGAAGGAGGGTCTCGGAGCTACAGCATCTGAGGAGACTTTGACGCCCAGCTTCCCAAAGTTACAAAGAGTATCTAAATCCCACTGAAGTCATTAGCCCTGTATAACCCATGGGGAACTTAAATGAAGGTCAGTTGATGTGTTTGAGTTGTTTTCCCTCTCTGTTTAAACAAGTTAGATGGGGCAGGCTGACCCAGCAATCATGAACTGGATGGACATCCCCTGAACTGGTATGGAGTCCATGAATGCACATCCTTGTTGTCTAAAAATGTACATTGTTTTCTCTGTCTCATATGTGTGACCAATTTAAAAGAAAAAGAAAAGAAAAAAAAAGGGGGAGGAAGGGGACAATACATAGAATGTATCCTGCTTTTCCTTCTCCTCTCCAGACCAGAGTCAAATTCTTGAAGCTCTGCCCTTCTTCATTTGAAAGCCTTTGCTCCAAGACTGGTGGCACAACAAACAAGGCTTTTCAAAAGAAATACAGACAGCAGAGAGCCCTTTTGCTAGTCCCATCCTTTTCACTGGCTTTGAATCCAGGAAGGCTGCTTCCTGCCATTTCTCCTGCCAAGCCTAAATGAGCTGTGTCAGCTCAAGTTTGGATGCTTTCTTCTTGGTCCTGAGAATTTTCTTCCGCAGTCATTGTAGGGCACAGGCAAAGCAGGCAGCTGCTGAAGTTGATAGCCAGACCTGGAAAATGGCCCATCATTGCTTTGCCAGGGCTACAGAGCTAGATGGCCTGTTATGACCAAGACCAAGGTGGTGGTGTTGAGGGTTGTTTGCATCTGGAAAGAGAGGCAACCTCTCCCTGCATGGCCTGTCATGCCCCCTGGAGCTCCCAGGGGCAACCACCCTCTATCCTCCCCTTTCTGTGGCAAAAGCAAACCCACCAGTTCTGCTCCTTGCTTCTCACTGTCAAAAACCACAAATGAATCCTTGTGTAACGTTTGACCAACCTTGAACTTGATGTCTCCACGGGTACATCTCTTCCTTGTGATGCATCACTCTGTCTCTGATACAGCACTATGGCTATCGGCAGAACTCTCCTGCTCTGATTTGCTGGGTGGAGGATGAAGGCAGAAGAAGAAAGGTCAGAGAGATCAGATGAACAATCTATATGCAGCCCCATAGGCTTCATTTAGGAAAACAGCTGCCTTTTTTTCCCATGTGCTCTGAGCAATATAAAAGCAAGGACCAATGTACTTTGCATGCCGTGGTGCTGGTATGAAAGCAACAGCTGGCTGCAAAAGCTTCACTTGGACAGGGATTCTGGTGTAAGAATTGGAGAGTCACAGCCAGCTGTGTGAACCCAAAGGCTCCCTGTCCTCCTCATGCTCCAACTCTTTATAGGGAAGGTGTGGACTCACCTCCCACACCTGAGCAGCTTTCCTGGTAATGGCATATTTGTTCCTTCTGTCCACATATCTTGCATCTCAAGGGCTTTGTCTCAGCTGAAAATAGAGGGCGAAAGAATGACCTAGCTGTCTGTCCAAATTTACTTGGGAGAGGAAAAGTCCTTTGTGTGTGCCGTGGTTTTTTAGGATTCCTTTGTGTTTCTGCCATGACTGGAGGGCCCATATGAGGCTGTATTAGATGATGTGTCAGCACCTCTTAAAACTCTGGCTATGTCCTGAGGGTTGTCTGAGAAGGTAATGGTGTTATTGACAAGAATATAGATGGCACATTTAATAAAGCACACTAAAATGAACACCTACTTTTTGGCAAGGGTTTTATGTAAATGAACTAAAAAAAAAAGGTTATTTCTTATTTCTGTACAGTCACTGTTTCTTTCACTTAGAACAACTGAGACAGTGACTTGAGAGAGAAGAAAGAGTTCACTTCTAATACCATGGCTGAAACGCTGCAGTAATAGTAGAAATGTATTTTCTGTCTTCTTACATTTTCAGTTTAGGGCTTGCTATCTTCTCAAAAGTCTGATGCAAGTCATTTGGGCTCACCAAGAACTGCGCAATTGTGGGATAACTTAGGCTGAAAATTACTTCACCATGATCAAATCCAACTTACTGCTCAAAGCATCACCAGTCTCCAAAGGTGGAGGTACCACAGCTTCTCTGGAACACCCATGTCACTGTCTTACCACTCTCAGAATGATTTTTTTCCCCTTGATATATGATCGGAGTGCAATGTGTTGCAGCATGAATTTGCTCAGCTCTCAGTCCTTTTTATACCTTCTCCTTTGGTAGTTTTAGTCAGCTGTAACAGTAATTTTCTTGCAAAAAGGTCTTAGCCTTTTCTTGTATGCCATGTGCTCCAGCCTCTTACCACCTGGACTGCCCTCCTCTGAGCTCATTCTTGTATGTCCAAAGCTGGAGACAATACTTTAGATGTAGTCTTGCCAAGTTCTGAAGAGAGGGTAGTGATTACTGATGCTGACCCACCTCCCTGCAGAAAGGGTACACTGTTGGCTTATATTCAACCTGTTCTTGACAGAAGCACCCAAATCTTTCTTTGCAAAGTTGCTTTCTATTCACCTGACCACCAGCCTACACTGGAGCCTGGAGTTACTCCATTGCAGATACAGCACTTTGTTTTTTGCTTTTGTCAAAGCTTGGGGATCTTGCCAACTCATTTCTCCAGCCTACATGTTCTCCTGAACATCAGCCTAGGCCTCCATCTTAGTCATCCAGTCTTCCTAATTTTGTATCATCCATGAATTTGCTGAGAATGCTCTTAATCCTACCATTCAGGCCATTGATAAAGACATTAAGCAGTGCTGTCTAGGCCAGAGTGTCACCATTGTTCCATGACCCAGATGCTGGTTGGACTTCCTACTGCTCTTCATAAGCCTTTGAATCCAATGGTCCAACCAAATTTTATCCCACTTTATAGATATGTGCACTTTTGCAGTCAAGATCTGATCAATGTAGCTGCAAGGATACTATGGCAGACTGTGTCAGAAGTCTTCCTTAAGTCAACATCTGCTGTTCTCCCATTGTCCCCTGAGACAACCATCTCATCATAGAGGCAAACCAAGTGGATGATCTGCTCTTGGTAAATCCATTCTGGATGTTCCAAATTGCCTCTTTGCCCTTTTTGTGCCTGGAAACATTCTCCATAACCTTTCCAGGGACATTCCAGGTGTAAGTCCCTGGATCCTCCTCACCTGTCTTCACAAACACATTGTGACATTTGTCTTTTTCCAGTCATCAGGAACCTCCCTTAATTACTGTCTCAGAAATACTAGGGAATGGACTTGCAGACTAAAGTCAGCAACTGCTGCCTATCCACTCCACAGTCATATTAGCAGGCCATTGAAGTCAATAGGACTCCTTCCTTTGCTTTCACAAGGGACAAAACTTCATGTCCTACAAAAGTTTCAGTGTCTAATGAAAATTCAATTATAGACACTACGGGGGAGTGGTTTCATTTTTACCTCCCAAAACTACTGTATGGCCCAGTCTTCATTTTTTTGTTAAGTGATGTCCTAAATTCTGTGTTTTTTCTTCCCCATCTCACCCAAAAGTCCATTAAACACCTTAGAGCCATGAGACACAAAATTCATTCAGCTCCCTCAGGAGCCTCTTTGCCAGTTCCAGGCCCTTCTATCGTGTCATTCAGATACTCTGTGGAAGCATCTACAGCTTTCACTGTCCTCTCACCCCGAAGGTCATATAATGCTGATATTTGTCAGGCCCCACCTGGAGTACTGTGTGCAGTTCTGGAGCTCCCAACAAAAGAAGGACATGGAACTGCTGGAGCAAGTCCAGAGGAGAGCCACGAAGATGCTCAGAGGGCTGCAGCAGCTCTGCTATGAGGACAGGCTGAGAGAGTTGGGGCTCTTCAGCCTGGAGAAGAGAAGGCTTCGAGGAGACCTTAGAGTGGCTTTGCAGTATCTGAAGGGAGCCTACAGGAAGGCTGGGGAGGGACTATTGACAAGGTCTAATAATGTCAGGATGAGGGGGAATGGGTTTAAGCTGGCAGAGGGGAGATTTAGACTGGATGTTAGGAGGAAGTTCTTTACAGTGAGGGTGGTGAGACACTGGAACAGGTTGCCCAGGGAGGTTGTGGATGCTTCCTCCCTGGAGGCATTTAAGGCCAGGCTGGATGAGGCCTTGAGCAGCCTGCTCTAGTGGGAGGTGTCCCTGCCTATGGCAGGGGGTTGGAGCTGGATGATCCTTGGGGTCCCTTCCAACCTAAACCATTCTATGATTCTATGATTCTATAAGTGTCTGTTAAAAGTAGAGCTGTACCTCTGAAAATTATTTAGTTGTGTGCTATTAGCAAACACACACACACACGAGATTACTTTGAATGTTCAAAAAGAATACATGTTAGTTTCCTCAGAGTAGAAGTGAGATTGAACAGTCTTAAAGCCATGCAGGATAGGACTCAGTAACACCATATGGTCTTGGTTAAAATTATTTTATGTTGCAGCAAAAGCAAAACCATCCCACTGAAAACAGATCTTGGGCCAGTTAGCTGAGTGCTGCTCAGGGAGTAAGAAAGATGAATTTGATTTCCTGACCCACCATAGTGCAAGTCACTTCATGACTACCTTATCTGTGTACTTTAATAGCTTTGAGAATTTGGACTTCCATTTCTTCATCTGTAAAATCGTGATGCTGGTAATTACACCTCTGTGTTAGTGAACTGCTTGGATACAGTGCTTCTGGTAATCCTGTCAGTATCATAATATAATTAAGTAGAAATGAAATTGCTTTACTGCAGACTGCTTTATCCTAATCTAAATGAACCCCTCAAGATCAATAGCTTTTTTTTTTTTCCTCATTTTTCATGTACAATTTCCTATCCTGCAGTTGTTTTTTTGCCATCTTCCAGTAAATACTGCCAGCAGGATCATACCTTACAACCAGGACTTATCCTTCCACTCCCTGGCTTTTTCCACTCTAAGAACTAGTCTGACCATATTCCTGTAGAGTAATACAACTTTTTGATACATGGCAATGATATATTATGCTCATTTATATTGCAGCTCAATGTCCTGACTGCATGTAACTATTGGGAGCAAAAGCCTTTGTTCTGAAAATGAGTTTCCAAAGTCATAGCCACAGTAGTCTTGTTTGGTTGTTAGCTGTGACCATTGCTTAGCTTTTGAAAAGACTAAGAGCTATTCCAGAGAAGTAATTATTCCAAGTAAAGGAAAACTCAGCTCTTTGGAAGAACAATTCCTATTGTAAAACTTACTATATTACTTCCATGCTGTTATGATCACACAAGGCACAATCAATAGTGTGAGATAAATCTGTCCTCGTTTCCTGGGTATGGTGTCCCTTTATTCGGCTCTAGCATGGGTGATCACTCTTAGTTTATCACTGTGGAGGGGTAGGTTGTTTTTTATAGCTGTGGATGATGTTCTTGATTACCTGTGGAATAAGTGCTGAGGTACCTGATAAAAAAACCACTTGTTTATTCTCTTCTTGAAGCCTGTTTGAATCTTTGCAAAACTAAAGATACCTCCTGAAGTATGATTTGTGACCAAAGTTCAAACGCAGCTTGATTAGACAAGTTGGAGAGCTATTTCTGTTATAAGAAAGAGGTTCAGAAGCCACTCCCAAACATAAATCCATTCCTAATAAGGGGCTGTGTGATTCTGAGTGAAGCACACCAAGATTAATAAAGCATTATAAAGTCTATTTGTTATTCTCAGTCATTACTTAAGTGCAAACAGATTGCAGTGTTTTGCATGGGAAGGAGGGTGAGCTTCAGGAGCCGCTGAGCCATCAGAGATGATAATTGGAGTTTCTGACTGTGGCTAGAGACACACACACAAATCCCCACTGCAAACAGAGTGCAGGCTGAGCTGCAAATGTGAATGTCATTGCTCTGTGCTCATTTTCATTTCTAGCCAGTAAAATAATTCACTATGTCAATAGTACACGGGAGGCATGGATGCTAATTTTCGTTCCTTTGTAAAGGGTTTCAGATGATAATACTTCCCTCACAGCCAATCCTATGCTAATGAGAATTCTCTGATTCCAAAACACTGCCAGGATTAATGCTCATGGACTCTGCACCGGGGTAAATGACCTGTGGCATAGCTTTAATTAAGGAAGACAGCCACATAATTAGAATAACAACAGCTTACTATCAATTTCTGCAGCAAGTCTCAGCCCCCGGGTGATACGTCATTCATGTGCACCGCCTGCATGTGGGTGGACCAGTACATGAAAGGCCCAGAAAAGAAAGCTTTGTCATTTCTAAGTGGATATTACATAAACTGCGCCCTTTGTAGAATCCCTGAAGCAGCAGTTGCAGCTTATTACTGCAAGAAGAGGAACAGAAACCTGCATTGCACAATGCAGACCTGGGGAGCGATTCATATTAGCAGATCTATGCTCCTTTGGCCTGCCTCTTTGAGCTGATGTAGTAAAAGATTTGGTGGTGATGTTTCAGCCTAGAAGCTGGCAGCTCTCTGCAAAGCAGACAGCACATCAAAACAGCTGTCTGTCTGGCTCCACTTCCTTCCCTTGTACTTTGCATGGCGTGTTTTGCAGTGACGGAGCCTGCCCTGAGTATTTTAGCTTTCATTGCCAGCTCCAAAAAATTCCTGAGCAGGGAGCTGGTTTGAAAAATAAGCCACCATTATCCATTAACCATTTTGCTTTCCAGATAAAGCTTTATGTGAAGGTGATTGTCTTTCAACAGCCTGAAATTGGAGAAATTGGATGTGGAGCCATCTCTGGCAGTCACTAGCTTCCTTTTCTGTGTTTGCACCACACTGTAGTCAGATGAAGGCCTGCTTTTCAAACACAGCCTGTGGACTCAAACTCTTTTTACAACATAGATGCTTTAAAACTGCATTTTAGAACCCACCCAAGCCCCAAATTTAGTCCTCTAACAACTCCTGTGAGTCTTTGCTGTCACCTAAGCTCTCCTGACATGACTACAGCTTCCCGCCAACTCCTGTCCCAGTGGCCCTACAACTCTACTTTCTTCTGACCCCCACCCATCATAGCACAGTATCTATATTTCACTGCTTTGACAGCCTGTTTGTAGGCTGCATCATAATAATCATGAAGCAGAAGGATCTTTTAGAGGTCATATAATCTCATCTCACGGCTAACTTGCTCAGGGAAAGAGCCATCTGCAGTGTTGCTAGAAGGTCTATTCCATTGCTTCACTGTGCAATTAGAAAGTTCTCTCTTCGTGTTTCAATGAAATCTTGGTTCCTGCAGGTTGAATCTTGTCCTCTACAACCTGAGTACTGGAAGGAAGATTAATTCCTTTCCTATCTGCAGCAATCTTTTGTGTGCCTTGAAGCTGTTATCACATCTCTTCTCAGATGTTTGGTCATTGTTCTCCTTGAAGTTTCTGCATCACTGTGTCTTTAGAGCTGTGTCTTTTTTCTATGTCTTTTTGTTGCTCTTGACTTCAGCTTCAAGGTTTTTTCTGGATTTTAGAAAAGTTTGATTTTTTTTTTCCCCTGTCTATGTGTGCAGAAGCTTGTAAACTCCACAGAAATACAAATAAAATGCTGTTATAGCATATAAGAGTTAGAAGAGCAAAAACTGATTCTAGCAGCATCTCAGCTGCATCATGACATTTCAGTGAATAAGGTAGTAGAGGGATAAATGAAAGCAGTCAGACTTTTCATATGATCTCCAGATGAGTTGCCTCATTATCAGGCCTCTGAATCTTAAAAAAAAAATAACATTTCAGAGATCTGGTTACAGTATGACACAAGACTGACTGATGTTCTAATTAGTCTGGTGGACAACAGACTTGTTCCTACAGAACAGGAAGCTAATTATTTTTCTTATAATAAACTCTTCAGATTTCACTGTTAACATCTGCTCTTTAGCATTGGCACAAGCACAATACACAGGCAATGAATAATTATGTTAACACTCCAATGTTACCAGAAGCAGGGTTTATTCTAAAGTAAGACTCCATTACTCAACACTGTAATAAAGAACAGAGTTAAGTGCAGTAAACTCGGTTATGACTTGTGCAACTGTGATTGCTTCATGCAGAAATTCAGAGAGATGGAGTTGTTTTTTCTGATCCTCTGTGATTGGGATAGTGTCTCTGTGTGAGTAAGTTGGGTCATCGCTACAGAACTAGCTCAATCTCTCAATCTCCTCTTAGTTTATCTGTCCACCTGATGTGTAGAAAGCAAAACTTTGCTACAATGTAGTGATATAGGCTGACAATTATGTTTTTCCTAAATGACATGTTATTGTGGGTGAGCTGCCAGCACTTACTACACTGCGTTGGGCAGTTACTCCAAGGCAGAGTCAGCAGTTTCATGGTCTCAATCAGTCTTTTGTGTAGTGCTGGCTAAGAGAAACGATCCAGAAAAGCACCACAGGTAACAATCTGCTCATCCCCTTGCATGTACTCCCATAATGGAAGTGAAGATTAACTCATGAGATGAGGTGTGGGTTAGAACCAAAGCTCTACTCTGACTTGGTTGAACTCACCTCCTTTTCAGATCACTTGGATGATGACAGCCCTGCTTGTTCTCTCCCACAAAGGATAGACAACTTCTCCCACAGTTGTGTGGAGAGAACTCCTAAAGGAGTGGTTTCTAAATATTTGAAACAGCAGATCACCAATAGTCTTCAAGATTTTCATGGATCTGCAGCCCATCCCATAGGAAAACTAGTAATATTTACTGTTTAACGGCATTCAGCAGATCAGTTACATCCCAGGGGAAGTATAGGCTGGATGTTAGGAGGGAGTTCTTCCCAGAAAGAGTGATTTGCCATTGGAATGGGCTGCCCAGGGAGGTGGTGGAGTCACCATCCCTGGAGGTGTTCAAGCAAAGCCTGGATGAGGCACTTAGTGCCATGGTCTGGTTGACTGGCTAGGGCTGGGTTCTAGGTTGGACTGGATGATCTTGGAGGTCTCTTCCAAGCTGGTTGATTCTATGATTCTCTGATTCTTATGTAACCTGTGCCGTCTGCTCACTTTGTGAGCCAGCACCCCTGAACTCTCAAGACAAAAACCTGTGGGATGTGCCCTGGACACACATACCCAAGTACAAAAGCATTGAGGATAACAGAGGGAAGGCTGTTTGCCACAGCCCTGCTCACCTCACATCAGGCTATATCAGAAGTGAGCAGACACTCCTCTGGTTAAGTGGGAGATGAAAATGTCTGCACTGTTGATAGGGGGCAAAAGGTAAATATGCCATTTTTGGATGTTCAGTTTGTGCTGGGGAGAGGCCTCGAGCACAGCCCTACGAGGAAAGGCTGAGGGAGCTGGGATTGTTTAGCCTGGAGAAGAGGAGGCTCAGGGGTGACCTTATTGCTGTCTACAGCTACCTGAGGGGTGGTTGTGGCCAGGGGGAGGTTGCTCTCTTCTCTCAGGCAGCCAGCACCAGAATGAGAGGACACAGCCTCAAGCTACGCCAGGGGAAATTTAGGCTTGAGGTGAGGAGAAAGTTCTTCCCTGAGAGAGTCATTGGCTACTGGAATGGGCTGCCCAGGGAGGTGGTGGAGTCGCCGTCCCTGGAGCTGTTCAAGGCAAGGTTGGACGTGGCACTTGGTGCCATGGTCTAGCCTTGAGCTCTGTGGTGAAGGGTTGGACTTGATGATCTGTGAGGTCTCTTCCAACCTTGGTGATACTCTGTGTGTGTGTGTGTGTGTGTGTACTTAGACCAGAGCAAGCTGCCTTGCCCAAAATGAAGTTTGGGCTTTTCTTTCTTCGGGTGTAGGTAGCTGCATCTCTTGTCTCTTTGCAATTCTGAATCTTTTATCTCTGCTTCTTCCTTGCTTTAGGCCATGTGCATGACTAACCTGCCCTTCCAGCTCAGATATGTTAATCACAACTCCTCCCTGAAACCATCAGCTGCACTCCTCAGGCCTTCCAGATGCTATGTGTTTTGACTTGAAGCTCCCACATGGCTCCTTCCATATTCACCTTCTCTTAATGCATTTGCAGTGCAGAGCGGTGGTGTCTTTCCCATCCCACAATGTGCCATGCAGATACAGCTGGTCAGAGGATCCTCTGATCTGCTGACAGCTGGAGTAGGTAAGGAAGGTCACCCAGGCCCTCATTCTGAATTGCAGCCTCTTCAAAGGAACCCTCTTAAGGTGCATGTGATCCACCTGGTGACTTAGTGTGCCAGCAGGAACAGAGGGGTTGTGATGCCATCTGAGCTTTTTCATATTCTGGTATGTCAGACTTTGAGGTGGGAGGAGGTGGTGGGTTGTTGGACAAGCACATTCAGTCACTTTGGTAGGCAAAGTTCACTGCCCCTGCAGTGCTTCTATGCGATGATAGTAATGCAGATGGGGATTTGGGCAGAATATCCAGGTACAGATCTCATCTACAGACATATGACACTGCCAGCAGTCAACTTTCATGCTAGTTTGTGGTGTAAGATTAGTTGTGTTCAAGAGATTATCTACAGAGTGTTGCCTGGTGAAAGAATCTGTCTAATAAAGTAAAAATTGTCTTTACTGAGATACTTTCTAGGAGCTTGCATTTATTGGAGAGTCACTATAGGTCTATTAAAATGCTTTACCTTGTGAGGAGTAGAGAACAATTACCCCAGGTGAAAGACACTGGAAGTTCAATTTGTCTCAACCTGCAAAATTCTTTTACAATGAATCAGGTGAACAACAGCTTGGAAACAATCCTTTATTTTCATTGACTAGAAAGGAAGCTTAACCTGACTGGCTCACATATGCAGGCCAGCAGTTAAATAAGACAAAGCCCATGCTAAACCTGAAAAAAGCCCACCCAAATCTAAATCTAGGCTATGGATGTTCCTGTGTTTCCCACTCCTGAGTAAAGGGCAATGATCCTTGTGTTGTGGAGTATGTCTATAAATACAGATCCATTTTTCCAGTACTGCCTTCCTAATCTGCTTTGAATTAAAGATCCATGCCACTCAATTCCTCCATCTCCAGATTCCCTGGGTTGTCATGGAGTGCTGTACCAGGGTTCTGCTCTTCCTTCTCTCTGATTTCCTCTGTGAAAGCACAGGGTTACCACATACGACAGGCCTGTTTCCCAAGCAGTGACTCAGCTCCAGGCCAACCAGCTGGAGGACCCTTGATTTGCTCAGTTCCTTAGGACCTTGCTGTGAACAGGAAAAAGTAAAGGATAATACCATTGGGCTTCTCTTCCCATGCCACAGGAGAAAAAGCATCAAGGAAAACAAGCTCATGGTACCTGTTTTGGAGATATCCAAACTAAATGGGAAAGCCCAAATGTCATAAAAGTCTTGTTTATTTGCACCTTTTAGAGCCAGAAAGAGAGTCTGTTGGAACACCTCTGTGATGTGTTCACTGTTGGCCTCTGTTCCTGGGTCTCTGTGAAGTCTGGCCACTTGACCCAGCACAGGCTGATGTTAAATGGGGAGTGTTTTTTCCTCACTTTACCCTAGGATGGACAACTGCCATTGGGATGGGGAGGAAAAGGTCTTTTGGGCTTTTGCACTGCCTTCTACCAGAGGAAGAAAACACTGGGCTACACTCACCTATGTAAATTGGCTGACATCCACCACAATGAGACATCTCCATGTTTCCTGAAACTTGGCAGGACACTGTTTACTCTGAATCAGGGAAGATTTTTATCTAAAGTAATTGCTTCATGGGAAGCAGCAAAAGCAGATGAGGAATCCACATTACAGTGAAGGAAAGAAGGAGGATAAACTACGCTCGTATAGATTGGTTTTGCCCTGCTTTCATTGATTCACAAGAAGATAAATTGCCTACCACATCAGTAAGAAAATCGCTCTCCCTTTCTCTGAAAAAGTTAATCAAATGCTATCCTACATGTGCATCAGGATCTCTGCTGAGGTAGCACTGGAGAGGAGTTGGACTTTGTGCTCTTTGAATCAGCATTTGGAACCTGATGCCCTATTTAAAACAGCCAGGGTTTAGAAAATATATCTATGCCTATATTTCCTTCTACCCACAAACAGTAATAAACAGATTGGGAGGAAAATAAGAAAAGGGGGGGGGGGGGGAAGGATATGACAACATCAGTCCTTAGAAACACCAAAAAATAAACCCCAAACCCTAAATGGAAGCAGCTGGGGTTGATCCTTATACCTGTTCCCTCACCGTAACTATACTTCCCTTGATCCTTGTACCTGTTCCCTTACTGTAACTATACTGCCCTTGCCTGAAGACGGCATTTCAACTACCCAGTTCAGAGAAAATTAGTAGGAAGAGTTTCAGGGTTTTTTTTCTTTGCAAGTGTGGCCAGCAGGACAAGGGAGGGGATTCTCCCCCTTTACTCTGCTCTCCTCAGACCCCACCTGCAGTACTGTGTGCAGTTCTGGAGCCCCCAGCACAAGAAGGACATGGAACTGCTGGAGCGGGTCCAGAGGAGAGCCACGAAGATGCTCAGAGGGCTGCAGCAGCTCTGCTATGAGGACAGGCTGAGAGAGTTGGGGCTCTTTCACAAAACAGAGTAACTGCAAACTAGAATTTGGAGTCCTTTATTTTAGCTCAAGCATTATCAAAAGACTTGGAATGATAAAACCAATCTCAGACAGCCTGGACAATAGAGATGTACAAAGCAGCATTGGTGACAGGCTGAGAGAGTTGGGGCTCTTCAGCCTGGAGAAGAGAAGGCTTCGAGGAGACCTTAGAGTGGCTTTGCAGTATCTGAAGGGAGCCTACAGGAAGGCTGGGGAGGGACTGTTGACAAGGTCTGGTAATGTCAGGATGAGGGAGAATGGGTTTAAGCTGTCAGAGGGGAGATTTAGACTGGATGTTAGGAGGAAGTTCTTTACAGTGAGGGTGGTAAGACACTGGCACAGGTTGCCCAGGGAGGTTGTGGCTGCTTCCTCCCTGGAGGCGTTTAAGGCCAGGCTGGATGAGGCCTTGAGCAGCCTGCTCTAGTGGGAGGTGTCCCTGCCTATGGCAGGGGGTTGGAGCTGGATGATCCTTGAGGTCCCTTCCAACCTAAACCATTCTATGATTCTATGATTCTTCACAAGATATGTGCCCAGCCTACTTGAGAAGGTAATTTTTGGGAATAAAAGCCCCTGTGAAATGGCAACCACTGTAAGTTTTGTTTTGAGAATGTGTGTTCTTGCCCTGAGATGAGTCAGGCAAAACTCCTTCTCCAGTGGCTTGTTTTCTCTCAGTTGGGCTGTCAGTGATATCAGTGGCAAGGCAGAGTCAAGCTGGAGATAAACTGGTTGTTCAGTTTTTGTTGTTGCCAAGATATGTAAACACCTCACACCTTGCACTTCATCACTTAGCACAGTGCAGAAGGATCTGAAATCAGGTAGGAATTCTGTCCAACTAGAGTGAATTTTCTTCTGTCTCATCTTCTCTGAAATAAATCCACATAGAAACAGGGCAACAAAAAAAAGCAGTCCCAGTGTCTAAAACCATGATTTTCTCTCCTTTACCTTGCATTGAAACATGAAACTAGAAACAATTGTGCTGCCTTTCAGGATGGCAAGAGTGCTTTTTTTTTTGCCTTCAGTCTAGCACCCTCCTGGGTTTTCTCTTTCATTGGAACAGGATACAGTGCCAGAGCCAGAGAACAAAGGACAGGATGATAAGCAATTTGTGTTATGAGTATTTTTGCAATGCTTCCTCGTCCTAATTCCCGACATCCTCACATGACTCATTCTGCCTTCCTGCTGTGAATGCTACTGGTCCTACATGTGAAATTAAACTCTGGAAAGCCTTTTGCAGCAAGAAGGGTTTGCTCTTTGACTTCAAGCTCTTCCTTTTGTTAGGAGGCCTGTGTTTAGTTTGTGTTTAAAGGCTAACAGGCTTCACTTGCTAAACCTGCTCTAATTTATAAGCAAAGGTGCTATTGCAATATATGAATCATCAAAGCTCAGAGGCTGAAAGGGTAGGTGAGGTTACCCACTCCACTCCTTTGCCAGGGCAAGCTGTCTATTCTGCTTCCAGTGTGTAAACATTTGAAGCAACAGGATATCCAGCACTTCGTTTGGCAGAGGTTGGCTGAAGAAGCAAATGATAACTTCTGTCACATTTCTCATACATTTAGCTTCTCAGATCCTGTATAGACGAAACTTAGTATCAAACTGGTATAAATATGAAGCTCACAGGGAAGAGAGAACAAACGGCTCAACAAGCCACAGGCACTGTGTTAGGTGTAATGAAATGTCTTACAAGGCTGTTTTTTTCTGGAATCTACACTAACCTCTTAGAATCATAGAATCAGCCAGGTTGGAAGAGACCTCCAAGATCATCCAGTCCAACCTAGCACCCAGCCCTATCCAGTCAACCAGACCATGGCACTAAGTGCCTCATCCAGGCTTTGCTTGAACACCTCCAGGGATGGTGACTCCACCACCTCCCTGGGCAGCCCATTCCAATGCCAATCACTCTCTCTGCCAACCACTTCCTCCTAACATCCAGCCTATACCTCCCCTGGCACAACTTGAGGCTGTGTCCCCTTGTTCTGTTGCTGGTTGCCTGGGAGAAGAGACCACTCCCAACCTGGCTACAGCCTCCCTTCAGGTAGTTGTAGACAGCAATGAGGTCTGCCCTGAGCCTCCTCTTCTCCAGGCTAAACACCCCCAGCTCCCTCAGCCTCTCCTCTTGTCCACTTAGACCTGCCTGTCATTACTCCACCTGCAGCATTCGCTGTAATTTGTTAGAATTAAATCAGGCTTTTTGTCCCTGTGGCCTGTCCATGAGGTTATTTTTTTTCCTTCTCCTCTTAAATCAATTCTAACAGAGAACTCATTTTACTTGTACTCAGATCAAGTTCTCCTTTAGAAAAGGCTGCCATTTTCCAGTACCATTAATGTAGGCTTCAATTTACTTTTGTCCTGCTCTGCTTCAGATGCACTGGATTCCTTCTCTTTCAATACAGCTGATTTAATCTCCTCCTCCTCTTCCCTTCTTGAAGCATCTGGGAGCAATTGGAATGAATTTATACTTGTCTTTGGTTTCACACTTTTGCCCCTTTTTCTGTGTTGGCTAGACAAAGAGTTAGGTATTTTGCTTTCTGGAGTTCATAGCACTGTGACAGATGCAATTTTTGTGTATGCTGTTGGCGTGATTTAGGAGTTTTGTGGTTTCTCTTCCATTAGCTTTCATTGTCAGTCTTCCTCTTGTACCAGAAAGAGATGTCACCTATGACATTAGCTGTGCTATATGTCACATTATATGGTTTAGCATTTTGCACTGTATTGTTTAAAGCTGTCATTCTAACTTGCTGTGAAAACCCAGATATCACATTTTGCCTTATGACTTCACTGAGCGAAGCTCTTCTGTGTAGATGGAGATTTAAATTCATGTTCACACTTGGAAGAAATAAATGATCTTAAACATACATTTAAATACAGGTAATGAAGTTTTGCAGAATTGAGGCTACACACTGTAGTGACATTAAATGGTTGAAAACAATTTTTGTTTTTAAACCATTGAGATGCTTGAACATGTCCAGAGAAGGGCAACAAGGCTGGTGAGAGGCCTCGAGCACAGCCCTACGAGGAGAGGCTGAGGGAGCTGGGGTTGTTTAGCCTGGAGAAGAGGAGGCTCAGGGGTGACCTTATTGCTGTCTACAACTACCTGAGGGGTGGTTGTAGCCAGGAGGTTGCTCTCTTCTCTCAGGTGGCCAGCACCAGAACAAGAGGACACAGCCTCAAGCTACGCCAGGGGAAATTTAGGCTTGAGGTGAGGAGAAAGTTCTTCACTGAGAGAGTCATTGGCTACTGGAATGGGCTGCCCAGGGAGGTGGTGGAGTCGCCGTCCCTGGAGCTGTTCAAGGCAGGATTGGACGTGGCACTTGGTGCCATGGTCTAGCCTTGAGCTCTGTGGTGAAGGGTTGGACTTGATGATCTATGAGGCCTCTTCCAACCTTGGTGATACTGTGAGACTGTGATACTATGAAAACGTAGGATTGGCTAGACCTGGGTGCTAGCCTGGGTTGGACTGGATGATCTTGGAGGTCTCTTCCAACCTGGTTTATTCTATGATTTGAAAGGGCATGGTGGTTTTTCTTCCTGAGTGTGATGGTTTGGGTGTTACCTGCCCACCCAACATATAAGCAGATATTTACAATCTAATCCTCATTTCTATTTCAGCTTGTCCCCAGGCTCTTTCACAAAACAGAGTAACTGCAAACTAGAATTTGGAGTCCTTTATTTTAGCTCAAGCATTATCAAAAGACTTGGAATGATAAAACCAATCTCAGACAGCCTGGACGATAGAGATGTACAAAGCAGCATTGGTGACAGGCTGAGAGAGTTGGGGCTCTGCAGCCTGGAGAAGAGAAGGCTTCGAGGAGACCTTAGAGTGGCTTTGCAGTATCTGAAGGGAGCCTACAGGAAGGCTGGGGAGGGACTATTGACAAGGTCTGGTAATGTCAGGACGAGGGGGAATGGGTTTAAGCTGGCAGAGGGGAGATTTAGACTGGATGTTAGGAGGAAGTTCTTTACAGTGAGGGTGGTAAGACACTGGCACAGGTTGCCCAGGGAGGTTGTGGATGCTTCCTCCCTGGAGGCATTTAAGGCCAGGCTGGATGAGGCCTTGAGCAGCCTGCTCTAGTGGGAGGTGTCCCTGCCTATGGCAGGGGGTTGGAGCTGGATGATCCTTGAGGTCCCTTCCAACCTAAACCATTCTATGATTCTATGATATTAAACTGTGACTTCTTATTGAGCTCTGGAGCAATTAGGTGCTCTCAGCAGATTGGCAGGGCTGAATGAGTTTTTTCAGCTTATTTTTTTTTCTTGTGCTGTTTATTAAATCCTAAATCTACTGACTGGGCTCATGGAAACATGTAGAGCTTTCACCACATCCATTGCATTTTGGTTTGCAAGGGAAGGTCACCGAAGGTTCTTACATACGGAACTGTGTTTGTTACAATATGTAGCCTGAGAGAATTTTAAAGCAATTTGCCTTAAGATAAAGCCAAACCTACAGCAACTTAACTGCTGAGATACCTATATTCAGTAAAGATATGCAAACATATATAGAAGTCTCATAATGCCTTGAGACAGCCACTCTGTATCCTGTTCTGTTGATGCATGAGAAATGCAGCATGTTTTAAATAGGCTGATGCATCCATTTTTTGTCCATGTCAGATTCCATAGCATCCTGCAGACGTAGATGGATTAGTGTTTGATCTCATTCTGTTTTCTAGGTGGCACTGGCAATCTGTGCTATAAATCCATGTGGTGCCTGGAGGGTCTTTTTCATTTTATTCATTTGAGTTTCCCACTTGCAGTTCTGGTTCAAGCTACAAACCTGCAAAGCGAACCAATTTGTAATCCAGACAAACTGCAGAACTAACATCCCATGAAAGGAGCCCAGGAGGTGGTGAACATATTACAAAAGCCCTGAAACTAGAAGAAGAGCAAAGAAAGAGAACTGGCTTTAAAAAAAAAAAACAAAAACAAAAACAAAAAACCAACAAAAAAACCCAAAACCCAAACCAAAACCAAAACACAAAACAAAACAAAAATCCCCCCAAAACACAAAACCAACCAAATAAAAACCCCAAACCCCACAAATGTTTCATTTCTTTTTGTGTGACCTTAAAATGGAGCCATCCCACAGCTAAATCAAAACTGTAGAAAGAAATCAGTTCCACAACAGGGCACACCATTTATCTGCAGCTCTTGAAGGTTAGGAACACTGCCTTTGGTTTGTAACAGACAGGGACAGAGCCATGATATTCGCTTGGAGACCCTGTGTGTGTGTGTACTTACGTACAAGTATGTGTGTGCAGGAGTGAGAATGGATGTGTATGCATGCATCTCAACCACAACTATAGGCTGGTGGAGAATGGCTTGAGGAGAAGGACTTGGGAGTGTTGGTTGATGAAAAACTCACCATGAGCCAGCAATGTGTGCTGCCAACCTAGAAGGCCAGCCTTATCCTGGGCTGCATCTAGAAGTGTGACCAGCAGGTCAAGGGAGGTCACTCTCCCTCTCTGCTATTGTGAGAACCCACTTGGAGTACTCTGTCCAATTCTGGGACCTTCAACATGTGATGGTTTGGGTGTCCCCCGCCCCCCCACACTTTTAGAAATACCCAGACCNGAGAAGAAGCAAGTGAAGTAATCTTTGTTTTGCCTTTCTTCTTTACACATCCCAGCAAGACTGTGAGGGAAGTAGACCTCACCATTGTTTTCATTTCTCAGCCTATCATCTAGTTCTTCTCACCAAAACATGCTAGCTAGGCTCAAACTAGCACACAACACAAGAAGGGTGTCAAACTGTTAGAAGAGGTCCAGAGGAGGGCCACAAAGATGATCAGAACGTAGAAGCAGCTCTTTTGTGGGGACAGGCTGAGAGAGTTTGGGCTCTTCAGCCTGGAGAAGAGAAGGCTCTGAAGTGACCTTATAGAAGTCTTCCAGTACCTGAAGGAAAGCTAGGGATGGACTTTTTGCAAGAGCTTGTATTAGTAGGATGAATGGGAATGGCTTTAAGCTTGAGGAGGGTAGATATTAGGAAGAAATTCTTTACACCAAGGGTGATGATATGCTAGGACAGGTTGCCCAGGGAAGTTGTAGATGTCCAATTCCTAGTAGTGTTCAAGGCCAGATTGGATGGGGCCTTGAGCAGACTTGTCTAGTGAAAGGTTTCCTTGCCACCCCAAAACATTCTATGAGTTTATAAGCTTACATGATTCAGGTATGTCCTGACATGTATGTCTAAGTGTTTAAGTCAAATAAATTCTTAGACAACCAGCAACAGAACAAGGGGACACAGCCTCAAGTTGTGCTGGGGGAGGTGTAGGCTGGAAGTTAGGAGGAAGTTGTTGGCAGAGAGAGTGATTGGCATTGGAATGGGCTGCCCAGGGAGGTGGTAGAGGCACCATCCCTGGAGGTGTTCAGGAAAAGCCTGGATGAGGCACTTAGTGCCATGGTCTAGTTGACTGGATAGGGCTGGGTGCTAGGTTGGAGTGGATGATCTTGAAGGTCTCTTCCAACCTGGTTGATTCTATTCTATTCTATTCTATTCTATTCTATTCTATGTGTTTGCCAGGCTTACTCAATCATACTGGAGGGAGCTGGCTCAGAAGCTGATGGCAGACTCACCAGGGAGTTTCAAAACATCTATTCAATCAAAGGTTAACATCTGAATTTGCAGGGCTTCAGGAACAGGGGGAACTGTTCTCTGTAACACCAACTAGCTTTTTGTTACAACACTTAGCTGAAAATACAGCAGCAGCATAGATGTGACCAGGGGCTATCAAAGAATTAGCAACAGCTTACACAGAGCCTCAAACTCCCTGTGCAAGTACAAGCCCTGGCTACAGGAGATAGCACTAGCAGCATTTTTCATTTTAAATTGGTCTTGGTGGTTTGACAGAAATTCTTACTGGTAGATAGTGGTGATGTGTGATGTATTTTCTGGCATTATAGTGGGAACCAGTTGGGCAAAAGGGCCACCCATTTTGAAGCACTGCCATTAATCTCCCAGCTCTAAGTGCCCATCTAATATTTAATCTCTCAGCTGGAGTTGCTCTGTAAGGATGAACTCACTCCTGGAATCATTCAGCTTGGCTCAGCTCCATTCAGATTCTGGATGAGCAGCAGCATATTGGAAGGAGCATCTGGTTGATATAATAATTCAACAAAAGAGGATTTTCTCCTGTGACAGACTAGGCTGCAGGATAAGCTAAATAGTGCATTTAAAAAACTAGAGCCGGAGGGAAAGTAAGCCAGCCAGGTGAAAGTCTCAAACTCTTGAAAGCAAATCAAGTTTCAGAAGGTGAGAAGAAATAGTGGCAGAGCTGGAATGTGTGAGAGGAGGTGGTCATTACAGTGTGTGGATAAGAGTCAGATGGATAGTTGCATACTGGAACAATCTCTTTCCACTAAATACCCTTTCCTAACACTGGGACAAAGTCCTTCAACGTCAATGGAAAATTTCCTGTTGGCATAATGAGTCTGAGAATAGCCTTATCATTACTATCTATGGATAAGTATTGAACCTCAGGTCTGCACTGATAGTAAAGAGGTAGTGCAGTCGTCTACGCTGATGTGAATAGCTACATGAAACCAGACATCCCCAGAGTGCAAAGAAACATAAATTCTCTGCAATAGTTCTGTCTCCCATTAGAAATGAGTTTCATTTAATCAAATATCCTTTGGAGAGAGAATCTCAAGATCTGTTCAATCAAGTGTCATGGATTTTCAGAAGTGGTAGAACTGCATGGAAGATAGAATAGATTTGCAACTGGTTTCAGAAACGTTACCCTGAGAATAAGCTCTGCTGAATGCTAGCAGGGCTCAGTACCACTCCATTCTGGATTCTGGAGCTGTGCAGCAAGTTTCTTCATTGCCATGGGAGTGAAGGTGGTCAGAAGTGAGAGGGGCAGTCCAAGTTCCTTCCCAGTAAAGTTCATCTAATCTTTATTTTCAGTTATTCCATAAACCTTTTTTTGCCCTGTTGGTGGCCTTGCTTTTGGGAAGTGAAAACCAAAGCTGCTTGTTATGAAGGGATAATTAATTAATGCAAGGTGATCCTTTTCCAAAATTGATACTGTTTATTAATTTTGATATTCAGAACTCTCACCACCCCCGGCCATTGATTTTAATAATAATTGGTTCTTTGCATGGTCATGGAGGCATACAGAGGAATAACCAGACCTAGAAATAACTTGCAAAAAGTATATAAGCATTAACTGAATTAGAAGAGAAGGTTCCTGCAGGCAAATACCACTTGCCCACTAGATGGACTCAATTGGGCCCCTCAATTCAAGAGAGATGTTGAGGTGCTGGAACATGTCCAGAGAAGGGCAACAAGGCTGGTGAAGGGCCTGGAACACAAACGCTATGAGGAGAGGCTGAGGGAGCTGGGGTTGTTTAGCCTGGAGAAGAGGAGGCTCAGGGCAGACCTCATTGCTGTCTACAACTACCTGAAGGGAAGCTGTAGCCAGGTGGGGGTTGGTCTCTTCTCCCAGACAACCAGCAACAGAACAAGGGGACACAGCCTCAAGTTGTGCTGGGGGAGGTCTAGGCTGGATGTCAGGAAGAAGTTCTTGCCAGAGAGAGTGCTTGGCATTGGAATGGGCTGCCCAGGGAGGTGGTGGAGTCACCATCCCTGGAGGTGTTCAAGAGAAGACCGGATGGGGCACTTAGTGCCATGGTCTAGTTGAGTGGCTAGGGCTGGGTGCTAGTTTGGACTGGATGATCTTGGAGGTCTCTTCCAACCTGGCTGATTCTATTCTATTCTATTCTATTCTATTCTATTCTATCCTATTCTCTATAGTGAATCCACCTTATCCTGTCAGGCTCAATGTTCACAATCTCTTTCATTGGCCTGTTTGTACTTTTGTCATTCCAAAAGTTTGTGATGGTAAATTTATGGCAGTGAAAAATTGATGGCAGTGGCTCTCCTCCATGAGCTATGGGCTTTGTGAAACTGTTCCCTTTAGTTGGCTTAGTATCTTCTGCCTGATTAGTTAATCAGTGTCCCCTGCTCCTCCCCTGCAGTGATCAATGTCACACTGTTTGATGGACATGGAAAGCTGTGTGATTTTAGACTTCACCTCATTCTCTTTTCCAGACTGAAGAATCAGTCTGTTTACTTTCTTTGCAGACAGGAGCTGATCATTTTCTTTATCCATCCACGCATTTACCGTGACTGCAAGGCCCTCAAGAATATGATTCCTGTCTCATGTGCCTTGCAAGTGTGTGTTGTCTTCTTCTGACCTTGCCGACGTTACAGAGCCAGGAGAGAAGTGCCAGCTGCAGAATCTCTGTAGGTAGAATTCATGCAAACAGATCAGTTTCTGCACTGCGGAATGGGAAAGAAAAAAGCCAAGGTAATCTTTCCCTCTCTGTCACTCCACCAGTGAGATCATCTATTTCTAGTTAGCACAAGCAATGCAGCAGCCTGGTGACATTGCATTGTTCAAGGCTGGACAGGGTGGAATCAATTGCAGGAGGTAATTTAATGAAAGCCCAGCAGCAGGAAAGCAGTGCTGTGTTTGGATTTGCCTTACAGCCTAAGATGCAAAGCAGGTAGGAATACCCTGGAGCGATTCCAGCTATATTGCACAGCGGCGTCCAAAGATACCAGCACTAAAGAGCTCTTTTATTTCCTGAGCCATGCCTCAGTAGTCAGGAGAAGTTGCTCAGTGGGCCTGAAGCCAAAAGGCCCAACCGTCTGAATTTCCAAAGCTGATGTTTACTGTCCCTTGTATCACAAAGCTGCTGCCTGGAGAGCAGCTGGCTGGAGGTGTCTGGAACAATCCCAGCCACCATTTCGTAAGAAGCTCTTTCTACATCTCTGCTTTCCCACAAAGGCTCATATTTTATGATTGCTGGTGGGCAGGAGGCTGATGAAATGCATAGCTGATCTGAAAACATAAAAAGGCAAGAGGCAAGATTGAAGAATTATACCAGTCATGGTTAGGCCTGTAAAATAAATAACAGACATAGTCATTTTGCAAGAAGGAACAACAAATTCACTGGCCCCTCCACCAGCTGGTTTCCTGTCTGTGGTGTAATGGGTGGAAGTCTGGGTGGCAAGTTTACACCTTGCTAAAAGCCAGATTATAAATTCATTGTCCTCTCCTTTCATCTCCCTCTTCCATATCCCCTCTAGAATTAAGAGCTGGATTGTACCAGAATAATTTTAACTACATGCTTATTTTGAGAACACCTCAAACTTCACTTTCTTGTGCCTGAGACCTAAGGTTGTCTGAAACAGTGCCCCTTTGAATCAGAAATCTGGTGAAATCCAGTAGTGTCAGTTTTGATACCCTGGAAAGTGTGAACTCTACCTTTCTCCTGGTGGTCCTCTTCAGTTTGATTGGAGCAGCTCAGGAGTGAAGCCAAATGAGCCAACACCTTACTGGTTCCCAGTTCCTGTTCCCCATGGTGAAACACAGGATTTGGATTTCCCATGCTTTCAGTCTGGCAGACAAATACCCTCCAAAACCAAACTGAAAAGCAATTAAAACTGATGAGTAGGTAATTACTCATCCGTGTCAACATTAGTCACACGCACACTACCATCTTTGTGCAACCTCCTTTGCCCCTAGGTTATGGTTGGGGAAGCTCCTGGAGGGTTACAGACCTGCTGTTTGGCTGTCACCTCTGCTGATGGTAGCCACCATCAGACATGCTCCATAACGTGTCTGCACTGATCTGAGGATTAATACCATGGCTGTTCTTTCTGTACACTTGAGTAGTGTTGCCCAGGGGTCACTAGTGGTCAGGTGTATTTTGAGGCTGGCCCAAAGGAAAGCAGGTTACAAAGGTGATTTCAAAAGCTGTGTTGTGAGTGAGAGGTCAGCTTATCTCCTCTGACTCTCCTGTGATGCTTGCAGCCCGTGCCAGCAAAAAATAAGTCTCACGAACACTCAGGTTGGACAAGACTCTCAGGATTACCAAATCCAACCACTAACTCTGCTCTGCAAGGTTCACCCTAAACCATATCCCCAAGCACCACATCCAAACGACTTTTAAATACATCCAGGGTTGGTGACTCAGCCAGCTCCCTGGGCAGCCCATTCCAATGCCTGGCCACTCTTCTGTGAAAACAGTTTTCCTAATGTCCAGTCTAAACACACTGAGTTGCAGCTCGAGGCCATTCTCTCTTGTTCTATCACTGTTTACCTGTGAGAAGAGACCAGCACCAACCTCTTCACAACATCTTTTCAGTCATCTGTAGACAGCAGTGAGGTCTCCCCTCAGACTCCCCCAGCTCCCTCACTCACTCTTCATAAGGCATATTCTCTAGGCCCGTCACCAGCTCTCTTGCCCTCCTCTGCACTCACTCCAGCACCTCAACATCCCTCTTGTTAATGAGTTGCCCAAAACTGAACATGACACTCGAGGTGTGGCCTCACCAGAGCAGAGTACAAGGGGACAATCACCTCCGTGCTCACAGCATCTCTATGTTCCAGGTGTTTAAAGGCAGTTTATTCTAATCAGTTTGTTGAGGATGCCTCACCTTACTATGATCTAACACCAAAAATCTCCAAGTGTTCAAGGCCTACAGTTCACCTAATACATTTCTTGGGAAGCCATCAGGAAGGGAAAGGGGCTGGTAATGGTCCCGTTTGTTCTTTTGACACATTAGAGTTGTGCAAGTAAGAGACAGAAGTGTTCTTTCTGGCTCACTTTCTTCTCAAGAGATGCAGAAGACCCAGCAGCCCCTTGCCAGCACAGAATGGAGGAATTTGTGCAGGGCATGTTCAGCTTGGTAAGGAAGTCTCAGCTGCTTGTCAACCACCCTTACCTGCTGACTACCTTCTAGCAAGTGAGAGGTGAACTTCAGCATAAACGAGACCAAGGTCCCATTTTGCTAGAAGTATTTCCTCAAAACTGCCCAGTTATGGGAAACTAGGTCAAATGAGGAGAGCACAATGTTTGTAGCCTCCTGGGGCTACCTCAGCTACCCGAGTATTGCCATGCATTGCAGCGGCAAGACAAACATCAACAGGATTGCTCCTTAGAGACAGAGGTAACAGTGTTTATTTTGGTGGTTAGAGCAGCAGTCTGTGTGTATACATCATGGCAAATATTCTTATCCACTAAGAACTTCTTTGACTAGATAAAAAAATTGGTTCCAGTTGGTACATTGACTGATGATGAGCGTGAAGGGAAGCCAAGTGCATTGGTTGTTCTCCTGTCTGAGTGAGACACGAAGATGCTGCTTTGCAAGCATCTCTCACCCTGGGAACAGAGTTGCTTTTAATGGAGTAAATCACTGTCAATGCACAGTCCAGAAGTCTCCAACTACTCTGGCAAGTGTCCAGATAAACAAGATTGCTCCATCTTGAGCCTCAAGTGTCACTGAAGTGCGATGTATTAGCGGGAATAGCCTTGGATGGAAAATATACCTTGATCTGTGACTCAGCAAGCTGAGGAGCAGAGGTCTCTCACTCTGGATTCTCATTTTCATAGGCTCAGAGACTGTTTCTGATTGCAAGGAGCTCATCTCAATAGCGAAACTGCTCTTTGAACAGCCTTCCTAATTGCATCACATATGGCCCTCTGCTTACTTTCGCTGATAATCGACACAAGCACCTTGTGGCTAACAAGCAGAAGCAGCTTTTGCTGGTGTGGGAAGTGCCATTAGAGAAGTATTAACATACTTGGACTTTCTGCAATATAATGAGAGGCTTTATTGTTCTCTTTATAAAGCTGACCATGGATATCTGCTTTTATTTTGTATTTCATTTCAGCACACCCATCTGTTCTCCTTCTCTGCAGTGGAAACAGAGGATGTAGGTTGGCATCTGATTAGCCAGTGCTTCACAGACCAGCACTGGCACATCTCCAGTTTCAAGGTTCTTGTTCCTGTACACAACCTTCAGATGCATTCATGCTGTGCTATGCTATGGGGTGTTAGATCATACTGTTCTGTTCTGATCTATTCTATTTGATTCTATGTCATTGGATTTGATTTGGTTCCCTGTAATTCTATTCTAATTTTCTTGCCTTTGTCTGGACATCAGGGCAGGTGATGTGTACTTCAGACACTGTAAATCAGATGGCTCAGATGTTTGCAAGTCAGATATTCTGTAAATGTGTTCACCATGAGAAAAAGTATCTTTTTCTTTTCCTCTCCCTGACTAAGGCCTCATCTGGAGCACTTCGTGCCACCATAGGGATGCAGGCAGAGTCCCTTCCAGCTGGTGTGCTGCTGAATCAGTGTACTTACAGGAGCTGCACCACCCATTGCCAACTGTTCTGTATATTAAATACTCAGGAGCTGCCTTGCCAGAACAGGCTGTTGGTCCATCTAGTGGCTAATGTAAGATTTTTTAGAGAAAGACATAAAAGGCTTATAATGAATCCAATTAGTCAATATTATACCAGTGGGGGATATTTCTCTCTGACCTCAGCTGGTTATCAGATTATGTCCCCTGAAGCACGAGGATTGATAGCACTTGTCATTTCAGTGTATCTGGAGTAGCTGCAGATGCTCTATTTATGCATATTTATGTTTAGGAACAAATTCAACTCATATAAAGAGCATGCAACTCCTCTAGTTTCAGTGCTGGCAAAACTAGCAGTGAATCAGATAAATCTATTGATTGAAGACATAGCTTTGAACATGAGAGACTAATCATAGAATCAACCAGGTTGGAAGAGACCTCCATGATCATCCAGTCCAACCTAGCACCCAGCCCTATTCAGTATCACAGTATCACAGTCTCAAAGTATCACCAAGGTTTGAAGAGACCTCATAGATCATCAAGTCCAACCTGTTACCACAGAGCTCAAGGCTAGACCATGGCACCAAGTGCCACGTCCAATCCTGCCTTGAACAGCTCCAGGGACGGCAACTCCACCACCTCCCTGGGCAGCCCATTCCAGTAGCCAATGACTCTCTCAGTGAAGAACTTTCTCCTCACCTCGAGCCTAAACTTCCCCCGGCGCAGCCTGAGGCTGTGTCCTCTCATTCTGGTGCTGGCTGCCTGAGAGAAGAGAGCAACCTCCTCCTGGCTACAACCACCCCTCAGGTAGTTGTAGACAGCAATAAGGTCTCCCCTGAGCCTCCTCTTCTCCAGGCTAAACAATCCCAGCTCCCTCAGCCTCTCCTCGTAGGGCTGTGCTCGAGGCCTCTCACCAGCCTCGTCGCCCTTCTCTGGACGTGTTCAAGCATCTCAATGTCCCTCTTAAACTGGGGGGCCCAGAACTGGACACAGTACTCAAGGTGTGGTCTAACCAGTGCAGAGTACAGGGGCAGAATGACCTCCCTGCTCCTGCTGGCCACACCATTCCTGATGCAGGCCAGGATGCCACTGGCTCTCTTGGCCACCTGGGCACACTGCTGGCTCATGTTCAGTCAACTAGACCATGGCACTAAGTGCCTCATCCAGTCTTTTCCTGAACACCCCCAGGGATGGTGACTCCACCACCTCCCTGGGCAGCCCATTCCAATGCCAATCACTCTCTGGCAAGAACTTCCTCCTAACATCCAGCCTATACTTCCCCCAGCACAACTTGAGGCTGTGTCAAGCTTTGATTATTTTTCCCCCCTCTGCACTAGAAAACAGATCTGTTCCTAGAGAAGTACATTCCCTACACCACAATATTCTTAAGTAGAATATGGGCACAGCAATAATTTTTAAAAAAATGAATAAAATAAAGAAGCAGCACAACAAAACTGAACAGATGGCATTTACTGAGGCAGTCTTTACACAGGAACAAGATCAATCTTGGGAAGTAAACCTCAAGTGCCTACTATAATATTGATACATACCTCAGCCTTCAGTGTATTCTAATGCATTTTTAACGAAGAAACACTTTTTAGAAACAGAGTATGCCACTTCAAAATATTGCCATGATACTTTCTGCTGACTTCATCTGTCTCTAAAAAAATACTGCAGTAGCAATGAAGGTAGATATAAATCGCTCCCCAAATCCCAGTATTTAGTATAAATGTGATTTCCATTTGGGAGAAGGCAGCGTCTATGTGAGTGTGTGTAGGTGGGGGGAGCTTGTGTGCTCGTAGGGCAACAAGGCTGGTGAAGGGCCTGGAACACAAACCCTGTGAGGAGAGGCTGAGGGAGCTGGGGTTGTTTAGCCTGGAGAAGAGGAGG
>WAAF01006456.1:27726-91289 GCA_013400475.1 Tricholaema leucomelas | reverse complement strand
ATGATCTTGGAGATCTCTTCCACCCTGGTTGATTCTATTCTATTCTATTCTAATAGGTCTGGCATCAGCCTGGTCTGCTGTTTGCAATAAGAGGTTCCTGAGAGCTGTACATAGAATCATAGAATCAACCAGGTTGGAAGAGACCTCCAAGATCATCCAGTCCAACCTAGCACCCAGCCCTAGCCAGTCAACCAGACCATGGCACTAAGTGTCTCATCCAGTCTTTTCTTGAACACCTCCAGGGACGGTGACTCCACCACCTCCAGCTTTGCTGATGAATTCAACTGGTCTTTTTCGTGGTGTTCAAGGTGACTCATTGGCTGGTTTGTGGGAATACAATTGATCCTGCAAGTTTCTATTAGCCTGTAATGTGATTACTACTTTTGAGTATTCACTTGTTTGAAAAATCAAGTCCTGTACTGATCATCTAATCCACATGCTTTTATGCCTGCTCCCTGATGAGAATTCACCCAAGCTGTCTAAGAGCTTCCAGGAGAAGTGCATGCACAATACATGCTGCTATTTTCATGCATACTATGTCTGTTCCATTACTTGTACATTCATTTTTTAAAAGGCATAGAGGCAACAGGAGTGGTGCTGTATGAATCAGAAGATGAAGTGTTTGCTGTAGAAACCACCTCTCATGCAATTAGTAGCAAAGCATTTGTAAATATCTGGTGAGCACCTGCATATACCATTCCTAAGAGTAATATTTAATTGCAGTTTCTCCAAGAGAAACATTACAAGGCCATGCCTCTTTCCTATGATGTGGTACAGTTGAAAATAGAACAAGAGCCTGCTACTTGGAAGGGTTCCTAAAATTTTCCCAATCCATCATTTGTCCTTCTTTAATGTCGCTGAGTTCATTCCCCAGTAGGTCATTGTGTTGCGATGATTTTCTGCAGCTGTCCCCACCGTCTTCACAAGGGGTTTAAGTGACACATTTCCTCTAGGCCCCTTGCAAGGTCTCAAATGGTCACTTGATTTGCCTTTGGAATGGGCTGCCCAGAGAGGTGGTGGAGTCACCGTCCCTGGAGGTGTTCAAGAAAAGCCTAGATGAGGCATTTAGTGCCATGGTCTGGTTGACTGGACAGGGCTGGGTGCTAGGTTGGACTGGATGATCTTGGAGGTCTCTTCTGACCTGGTTGATTCTATTCTATTCTGTTCTGCTTGTGCCAAGGGTGTGCACAGGGTGGATATTTGCATTGCCTGCCATTAAGCACACATAGAAGCATGGTGTGCTCAGGATCCCCTTCCTCATTGGAGAAATAAGAGAGAATGCTCCAGATACTAGCACAGAGACCTCTTCATGGGTGACTGGGATGGCATGTCCTCATTAGATCCACCCACCACCCTCACTGAGGGCCTGTTCATAGCAGACCATTACTGCTGTATGGTTTGAGTTGCCTCTCTGTGGAAAGCTGGGTGACAGAAAAGCTCAGAGTTTGGTGAGCACCTGTACTACAACATGCCTGGAGTGTGCCTCCAGATGAGGAACTTGGAAGTGTGCCCAGGTACAGTAATATAGATGCAACTGTAGAATGTCTAAGCTCCTCTTCAGAACTACCATCTGGAGGAAGGTCTCTCCCTCTGTACTGCAAATTAAGCCCAGAAGCTGGAGATAAACAGTAACAATCCACTATAACCTAGCCATAAGAAGAAGTAGGGCATTTAACTTGCTGTAACTTTGGACATAATTCCCATTGGTGTTGTACTGGGATAATAACCCATTCCTGGGATGCTCTTGCAGCCTATGACTCAGCTGTACTCAACTGTCTACTTTGAAAGTTGGATGAACAATCAAAATGCGAACTGAAAGCCAAAGACGTTGCAGGATGGTGTCTACCTCATTCATTTTAATATGCTTTTTGATTATTTCCAAGTGGTTTGGTTCTTGTTATCCTAAAATGTTTGTTATAGCTCTAGCAGTTAATGAAAACTCATCAACAACAGTATTATAGTCACAGAATATTAGGGGCTGGAAGGGGCCTCAAAAGATCACCTAGTGCAACTCCCACTGCTAGAGTAGGATCGCCTATACCAGGTCACACTGGAATGCATCCAGACACTTAGATGCATACTGCCTCTGACTAGTAGCTCTTCTCCATTCATTTGCATGAATATAAAAGTTGAGGACTTGAGCCTTGGTTTCTGTGCTTAGAATCATAGAATCAACCAGGTTGGAAGAGACCTCCAAGATCATCCAGTCCAACCTAGCACCCAGCCCTAGCCAGTCAACCAGACCATGGCACTAAGTGCCTCAGCCAATCTTCTTTTGAACACCTCCAGGGACGGTGACTCCACCACCTCCCTGGGCAGCCCATTCCAATGCCAATCACTCTCTCTGCCAACAACTTCCTCCTAACATCCAGCCTAGACCTCCCCCAGCACAATTTGAGGCTGTGTCCCTTTGTTCTGTTGCTGGTTGTCTGGGAGAAGAGACCAACCCCCACCTGGCTACAACCTCCCTTCAGGTAGTTGTAGACAGCAATGAGGTCCCCCCTGAGCCTCCTCTTCTCCAGGCTAAACACCCGCAGCTCCCTCAGCCTCTCCTCATAGGGTTTGTGTTCCAAGCCCCTCACCAGCCTTGTTGCCCTTCTCTGGACACATTCCAGCACCTCAACATCTCTCTTGAATTGAGGAGCCCAGAACTGGACACAGTACTCAAGGTGTGGCCTGACCAGTGTTGAGTTCTGGTTCATATACTACCTGCTTCTAGCACAAGGATTTCTGTAGAGGACAAACTGTAGCAAATGGATCCTGAGGAGTGTGCCAGTGAAGCTACTGGACTGACCTCAGACATGAATTTGTCCCCCTCATTTCTGCTTCGACTTTTTGCCTATTTGCAAAGGACTTGGCTGAAAAAGCCCTTGGCTTGAGTATGTCTAAAGTTCAGTTTATTTTTACTGACTTGTGTCCTGCAGGACTCCAAAGGATTGCAGGCACCAGACAGCTGTGTTTAGCCTTGACTGTTACAGTAAAGTCAAGGAAACCTATCGTAACTGGCAAGCCTTCTGAAAACAGGAGTGCTCATGGATTACAAAAGGAGAAAACAGGCAGATTAAAATAAACTGTTACCAGACAAAATGACATCCACCCTTTCCCCCTGTAACTTCTTAAAAACCAGGCAATTTGCTTTGATCAAACTTTAAGGTGTGAGCAGATCTCATGGAAGTTATCTTCAAGCTAACAAAACAGTGATAAGCAAGGGAGGAAATGGAGCCAAGATACAGCATGTTTGTTAAAAGACAAAAATCTGGCCATTGTGAAAAATCTCTTACAAGATCTCCCAAAGAGGATGTTACGAATGTGCCCTGAACAGGATTTCCATTCTTGCACAGTTGGTCTGTTTGCATGGCTTTGGGATTTCATGGAAATACTCTTTGGAGGAGACACAGAGACTTGAAAATTCATCTACCTATAGCTGACTTTCCCCTTATTGGGGCAGAGTCAAAGTGTAGACAGAATGTGAAAAAAAAAAACCCTAAACAACAAGAAACCCAAACCAACCAAATCACCAAACAAAAAGCCACTCAATTTCTTCCCTCACTATTGGTCTTTATTGAGGAGTTGAGCCGCTGAGACATTCTGAAGGCAACACATACTCGTGCCCAAATTTCTTGAGACAGCAGAAGAATGATGGAAAAAAGGTTACAGACCCCAAAACGTTGTGGAGAATTTGATCCACCTGGACAATGCTCCATTACTGTGAATTGGTTTACCAAGTTGAGTTGGACAGTCTACTTAGCTGGAGCGAGTTCTGCTATAAACAACAACTTCACCATCAACTTGACAGAGGGTTTGTGTTAAGCAGCTAGAAGATCTACATGAAAATGAGTCTTTATTTTCATGGAGTGATTCCAGGTTTAAGATGGAGTGAGTGAGATGAGAACTTGCAGCAAACATGTGTGGCTTTGTTAGACTGCAGCCAGTAGAAGAGATGGAAAGTCTCCCTGCCATGGGAAGAGCAGCCAAAGCTGCCACCAAAGGAGGCACCTCCAAGAGCTTTAAAGAGGCACCTAGGAGAGCTGGGGTGAATCACCCCTGTACGAGCCCTCACTCTTTCTATTGACTGCAAGAGAAGCACAAGCAACATTTTTCACAGAATCACAGAATCATGGAATCAGTCAGGGTTGGAAGGGACCACAAGGATCACCTAGTTCCAGCCCCCCCTGCCATGGGCAAGGACACATTGCCCTAGATCAGGCTGGCCAGAGCCTCATCCAGCCTGGCCTTAAACACGTCCAGGGCTGGGGCCTCAACCACCTCCCTGAGAAACCCATTCCAGGCTCTCACCACTCTCATGGTGAAGAACTTCCTCCTCACCTCCAGTCTGAACCTACCCATCTCCAGCTTTGCTCCATTCCCCCTGTCCTGTCACTAGCTAATATCCTGAAAAGTCCCTCCCCAGTTTTTTTGTAGGCCCTCTTGAGATACTGAAAGGCCATAATAAGGTCACCTGGCAGCCTCCTCTTCGGCAGACTGAACAGCCTCAACTCTTCCAGTCTGTCCTCATAGCAGAGGTGCTCCAGTCCTCTGAGCATCCTTGTGGCCCTTCTCTGGACACAGGCCAGCATCTCCACATCCCTCTTGTAATAGGGAGGTAATGTAATGTAAACATTTTTGGCTGTTTGTTCAGCTTTTATACCCCTAAAATCTGAGTCTGGTGGAGCAAATCAAGGAAAATGGCTTATTGCCCTTGAATGTACCAAGGCTGTGGTGCAGCTAAACAGAGAGCTCCACTGTGCAGTTGGTCATGGCTTCTCCACCCAGCTATATTTAAATAAGCCCAACAGCACAAACAGGATTTGCGCATGCAGTTATCTTGTTTGTCTGGGGTTTGAGTAGCAGCAAATTGCTTGACAAGACATTCAGAGGAAGGTGAAAACAAACAGCCTTCCATCTGGAGTTTCTCTGATAGCACAGTTCTTTTAACCCGAGAACCCAGCGTAACCTAAAGTCACAGGGAGAAAATGTCAGAAGTGGTCACGGCTCTGAAAGAAATCAGGCACTGCTTTTAAGCTGCTCATCAGCAAGGACGTCTGCTTAGCACATGATTGCCCCAGTGCAGTTTTGTCCTAGCTGTGGTAGATACAATGCTTAGATAAGAACTGCAAAAGGGAGACAGCAAAAGAACTTTCTATTTGAACTTGTGGTGGATATGCTAAGGATAGCTCAGGCTACCTGGTGTATCTGAGATAAGGAAGAGCACGCTTTGCACGTCAGCTCACAACACTCTGACCTCACATGCCACTTGCCAGTGTCTAATGAAATCATCCTGAGACCATCTAAAAGACAGGGACACATTTCTGCAGGGAGTTTGTCAAGTGTCCTGAACCCCAGAATCCCTTTGGAAGCTGCGGGTGTTCAGGAGATGGCCTGGCCCTTTCAAAGCTCACTGCTTATTGGATCTGATGCCTCTCTGTAATGGTGAATTACCATACTGACTATTAGTAGATCCCATTCTTGCTTAAAAGGTATTTTCTCAAATCCCACACAATATCTTGCAGCTCCTGGGTTTGGAGATAAGACAGAAAAGAGTATTTTAAGGGTGTCATTTATGTACTCTTTGAATGTTTTGTCAATCCAGATTAAGCTTCATTTCTCCTGACTCGGCAGCAAGACCTGCTTCATTCCTAGTTTCTCCCAAGCCTTTTACCAGACTCAGAGTCCACACAACAAGGAAGGCAGGAAAGGGAATGCAGTGAGTTGTCATAGTCCTTGGCTCTGTCACCACTTCAGAGCAAGGAGCAAAAAAGCAGCATGGTCATGCTGGGGGAAGAAGTGAAATGGGGCCCTTTATCCAGCCAAGCACCACAGCTAAATTAGGAAAGTAGGACAGTTCTTACTCTCCTTCACAACCTGATGGCCTACATAGACATCTTACCACTCTTCCTGTGGGTTTCCAGTTGTGTGTTCATCACATTGTTTCTTCCTTCCTTTCAGACCTTCTCCTCTCCCCTCTCTTCCCCTCCTCTCCCCTCCCTACCAGCTGCCCCTAGGCAAATCAAATTATAAGCTTGGAGAAGAAAGCCTCTTTCCATCCAGGTGCAAAGAGGCTGCTGTTCCCTCACCTCTCCTAGCCAGCCATCTCTCCCACATCCCACTGCCGCTAGGAAAAGCAGCAGGAAGCCAAGAGATTTGCATACATCTGTGCAGGCTTTCTGTGAGGTCTAAGCTGGCAAGTTTCACTTTGGGTTTGGGGCTTATGTGGAGCCATACATCGGTGGGTATCAGCAAGTGTGTGGAAATGATGTTTAGCTACCTCTCCTTGCCAGGTTAGGTATTCTGCTGTGGGTTATTCACTGGCTGCTTAAGCAGCTACTGAAAGTTTAATTTTCACTAAAATTCTTGTCAAGACTTCGCTGCTTTTGGCACTGATACCTGTTAAGGAAGCCTCTGGGATTGTTTAGTTTATGAAAGAAATGACCAAGGATGTGGTGAGGGTGATGGGGCATATAGTACCAGTTTTCAAATAGAGTAAATATTGCTAGCTAGAAGGACATGCTCTCCATGTCCTTGGAGGACAAGACAAAATGGAGGGGGCTTAAATGACCAAAAGGCATTTTGCTTAGGAACTAGGGAAAGCTTGCTCATGGTAAAGATGATAATTAAATCATGGAACAGGTGATCGGGGAAAATTGTGTAGTCTCCATCACGGTGCAAGAGCAGGAGGTGGCAAAGGTCCAGCACAGATTAGATCAGTATCTGACTCTGTGGAACAGGCAGATCAACCAGGTGACCTCTCAAAATCTCTTCTAGCTGTTTTCTCTGACTAACTTATAATAAGCAGCGTCAAGAAGCCACAATCAGTGCAGTTTTGGAGGCTGTATTAAGATGGATAAGAGGCAACCTCTACTCAGGAGAACTTAATCAGCAGAGATGAGACAAAATGTGCCTGGTGGGGAGAGGGAGGCAAAGAGAGGGGATCCAGGTTTCCCAAGGCTGCCCAGCAGCAAGGTGATGGGGAGAAATTTGTGTTTCTGAGTCAGCATCTAATGATTGTCTGACCAGAGGCTAGCCAGAAACATGAAGTTTCTGTGTTGCTAATGGGTCTGAAATAACACACAAGGTTTTGCTCAGTCCTGATGTCGGATTTCTAGGTGACGCTTTTCTGCAGAGGACTCCAAGGGCTGAAGTAGATGTAAATCTGATCTGATTAAACCATTAAGTTCTGTCTTCATTGTTTTTCCCTTGTCACCATGGTAGAGCAACTAGCTGGTCATTTGTGTGCTGGAATCCCAAACCACATAGCATACTGGTTTCAATGAGAAGCTGGAGCTTGTAGCAGCACCTCCAAAGTGGCAGACTGCTCCTTCAGCTTCATTTGTGGACCAGGGAGAGCATTTAATAAATTACAGAGAAATACATTAATCAATTAGTGCTCCAAGTCATAGTTACTACCTGAGGGACTACCATACGGCTCAGCTGGAGCTGTCACGTTTGACACATGAGTTTGGAGCACAAAAAGCCAATACACACACACACAGAGGCACACACACAGAGGCAAGCAAGCCTGCCCCTGGTCATTCTCCATGAGTGGCAGTTCCCAGGGCGATGTTTTCTCCTGGAATTGGGAAAGATGGAGAGGGGGATAGTAAGAAGCATGAAGTGAGGAACATGCCTCCTATCTCTTTTATTTCCCCATTCAAAAGACAAGCAGCATCCAGCTCCCTGCTTACTGGAGGGGAGTTGAGGTAAGTCACACTTTTAGCCATGCTGGAGATCCTCAGCAACAGGGGCAGTGGGGCAGCAGGAGCATGCAGCATGCTTCACACCAGCAGCTGCTCTGCTGGAGCATGGGGAGGAGGGTGCTGGCAGGTAGCACAGCACACTGAGGCCCTGCAGCCTGGCAGCTGGACAGGCTTTGCCAGATTGCCTGCAAGCCAGCAAACAAATCAAGCAGAGTTGACAACATCTCCAGGCAGCTCAGCTCCTGCAAGGGTTGTTTTCATTGCCAACATTAAGGGAGCAACGTTGAGGCTCTACAGAAAGACGAAGGAAAGGGCAGCTTGCCTTTGTTCACTCCAGTTTCTTGTAGGGACATCAAAACAGCCTTTCCTTGCACTGGCTCAGTTGCTTTATGCATGAGGAAAGCAAAAGCTGCCTAGTTAAGGACTCATGTCAATAGATTTTTTCAGCCTTTTTTTCTTTCTAGGAACTAATCTGACTCACCAGACATGCTGTGTGGTCATGTGTTTCTTGCAAACCAGCTTGTTTCTGTTTAGCTGTTGCAGTGCACAGCCCTGCACTCTCTTCTGGCTCTGATAGCACAGCACCAAGCTCATCCTTCTTGACTTCACAGCAGCTCAAATCAGCCTTCCTAGAGCTTCCTCTCAGGGCCTTTCCCCAGCAGGCTCACTGGAAAGACCCCACTGCTCTTGGTCCAGCTGCTGTGCATTTACATGGGGAAGCCCAGGACAACTGAAATAAACTTTTTTTAGGCAATGGTTGATATTTCTGCTTTAGTGGGCATTCTCTGGGGGATCTCACTGTCTAGGGGAGAGCAGAGTATTCTCTAGTCTAGCTGCTGTTTGTCATTTGGTGTTTATTAGTAGCAATGACTAACAGGGAGAACTAACTCCATCCTCTCCCCTGGGAGCCATGGGCAGTATTTAAAATAGCAGAAAACACAAAACTGAGAGCAGACTCTCACAAATCTCATCCCTCTGAAAACCAGCACCATGGTAATCCTTAAGCCTTGTAAATAACCTTCAGCATCATACACCAGTCTGTTTCAATGTACAGCAACCCTTGCAGAATACCCCAAAGAGCAATCATCTCCAGTTACTTCCACAAGTAAAAATGTTTGCTGAAAGTGCCCTCTGCATTAAAATGAGCTTCCAGATACAGTATCCTCAGGCTGGAAATTACTCTAGTTGGGAAGCCTTTAACCCACCACAAGGTGGTAAACAATTTGACTTTGAGGAGACGACAACAGGCTGTGTCTCAGAAGCTCCTACAAGTACCCTTGTGCAATGGACTGAAATCAATCATCCCATGAGCTCATGTGGACTGGAAATGGGAAGCAGGTATTGGTAGAATAAAAGCTACATGGTGTGTGTAAATTTCCCACCTCTGCTGCACTGCTACCCAAGGCTTTAATGTTTGCAAGAACAAAGGATGGCCCTATGAAGGGCAGTTTGGTGATAAGTGTATGATGGTTCTAGTGAAACACCATTGACAGAATAGAATAGAATAGAATAGAATAGAATAGAATAGAATAGAATAGAATCAACCAGGTTGGAAGAGACCTCCAAGATCATCCAGTCCAACCTCAGCCTCCTCTTCTCCAGGCTAAACAACTCCAGGCTAAACCAGCTCCTTCAGCCTCTCCTCATAGGGTTTGTGTTCCAGGCCCTTCACCAGCCTTTTTGCCCCTCTCTGGACACCTTTCAGCACCTCAACATTTCTTTTGAATTGAGGAGCCCAAAACTGGACACAGGATTCAAGGTGTGGCCTGACCAGTGCTGAGTACAGGGGAAGAATAACCTCCCTCGTCCTACTGGCCACACTGTGAAATACACAAGACTTGATTCGAAGTCTCTTATGAAAGAAAAGCAATAACACTTTTGGCTTTTCCCTAGCTGGTGAATGCAAACTCTGTGTGTGGCTGTTGGATGTGGCCAACCGTGGCTACAGATTTAGCACTGAGTGATTTGAATGGTTTCCAGCCGAATGCTGAGTGAAACACATGCAACAGCCTGAGGAGTGGAACTATGCCCTATGCCAGTTCTTAACAAACAGGCTATCAACATGTGATTGCTTCAGATGTGATCTGCGTGGTGGCAGGCCTGTGCTGGGCAGCAGGGTATCCGATTATAACCAGCAGTAGATGAGTGTCCACATGCAGCACCATCTGGCATAGCTGGAGCTGGCCCTAACCATTTGCTACTCTGAAGGAAACTCCAGGAAAAGGTGGAGCCCCCTGTGTTTCACTGATCCATAGGGAAAGATGAATTGACAAACTGAGGACATCTTGGCTAAAGATACAACAGAACAGCCTCTGGATCAGTAGCTTGATTGCTAAGGCCATCACCCTTGGACATAACTTGAAAGAGGTGGTTTCTTTTTTTTAAGAGACTGAGCTGTCAAAGGATTTTGTTATCTTTGTTACTGCCTTGCTGCATGAACCCGAGAAGTCACCCAAGCTCTAGCAGCAACAATTTTCAGATCCAGGCATTAATGGTAATTATGATATAATGATAAGAAAATCGAAGTTGTTGAGATATGATCCTATTTCAGGCCTCCATGCAGGGCACAATTCAGATTACTTGAGTCTAATTAAAGATATTTACTTGGCTAGAGATGAAAAGAAAGTGATAAGACGATAGTATTGACACAGATACTTCAAGAAGAAGTAGGAGGTTAAGAATGCTTTAAGCTGGCATTCTCCACAGAGAACTATCTGTTAAATCTCAGCCTATTTTCAGCGTGGAGACAGTTGCTGCAGTGGCAACATCTTCTTGAGGGGTGCTAATAGAAGGTATTAAAATATAAAGTAAATATTTACAAATGGCATTTCCATAAACTGACACAACTGATGCACATGCAAAAACATGTTTGGGTGAAAACAAAGAGCAGTTGCAGGCAGAGAGCAGCTGCTGGTACACGTGAGTGGCTGCCAGAATTTGCCTTGAACGCAAAAATGCTCATTTGAATGGTTAAATGCTGGCTTCAAGCAAGCACCTGGATTTGATGTAATTAATGGATCTAGTGGTTGCTACTCCAGTCAAAGACTGACAAGACAGACCTACAAAGTAGAAATGGAAAGGCTTTGTGAAAGGTTTTCTTCCCAATAAGTTTTCCTGTCTTGTTTGCTGTCTCACTTTAGAGGTTTTCTGAACTATCTAATCACTTCTGTAGCTCTTCAATTGACCCACAGAAGTTCTGAATTCTTCCCTTTGTTTCTTTCCTTTTCTTTTATTTTTTGTAATTAGAATTTACAGTTCCATTCACAGGAAGTAAGATCTCAGGATTTTTGATTCATAGAATCAACCAGGTTGGAAGAGACCTCCAGGATAAAGAAACCCAGCTCCCTCAGCCTCTCCTCATAGGGTTTGTGTTCCAGGCCCCTCACCAGCTTTGTTGTCCTTCTCTGGACACCTTCCAGCACCTCAACATCTCTCTTGAATTGAGGAGCCCAGAACTGGACACAGCACTCAAGGTGTGGCCTGGCCAGTATTGAGTACACAGGCAGAATAACCTCCCTCATCCTACTGGCCACACTGTTCCTGATCCAGTCCAGGATCAAGCCTCATGTTGGGCGCCAAAATATAAGATGCGGTAGTTTGGGTGTCCCCCACCCCCCACACACACTTTAGAAATCACCCAGACTAGACTCAGCCAGCTCTGGAAATATGAATGAAGCTTATATTTACAGCTAGCACAATTTACAAGCAGATATTTACAGTAGATACAGTTATAGACAGAAATATACAAAGTAAAAGGTAATACAGAAACACAACTCCCCTCCCAGAAACCTGAGTCCCAACCACCTCCTCACCTTCCCCCTACCCCTCTCAACCTTACCCCAGTCCCAAGGAAGAAATGGAGTCTCAGCCAGGGGGATAAGAAGGAAAGGGTGAATCAGCCAAAAGCCAAAATGGAGGGTGAGGTTTAGAAAGCAAGATGGAGTTCAGCCAGCAGCCCCAGCTCCCCAGCAGGCGAAGAGCCAAGAGCAAAGCCCAGAGCAAAGTGCGAAGTGACTTTATCTATGTTTTGCTTTTCCTTTTTACACATCTCAACAAGACCATGAGGGAAGTAGACATCACCATTGTTTTCATTTCACAGCCTATGATCTAGTCCCTCCCACCAAAACATTCTAGCTAGGCTCAAACTAGCACAAGTGGGGTTTGGACTAGATGACCTTTGGAGGTCACTTCCAACCTAGACCATTCTATGATTCTAAGATTGGGCTTTCTGAAGGTTTTGTGAGTCCCAAATTGCTATATTCTGAGAGGTCTTTTTGCAATAAGGGAAGGTAACAAGAGAGGGAAGATGCTAAAAAGTATGTTTCAGTTAAGGGTTGCTAAAGATGCTTCTAAAACTTCTTTCTAAAGAGCTTAAGGCTAAACATATCTTTTTGTCTGCAAGTGTTCCCCTTTGTAGGATGATGAGCTTAGAAGTGAAGCCTTTGATGCTACCTGCTTAAAAACAGAGAATTCCTAAGTAGAAAGCAAAATTACCTTCAATATCCAAATATTTAGAGGTCAACAGTTTGTGCTTCCCATGTGAAAAGAAAGCAGTCAGTCAGAACCAGGGGTTTCCCTGGAGAAAGGGTGCCTTTTACAAGCAAAGCCAATCGCTGTGCTTTGTGTGGTGTTGTGGGAATCTCTTAAAATCACAAGCACAGGCAAATACTATTTAGTGAACCCAGCAGCAAACTAAGTCTCTATTTATTCCTCAAACCCAAGTTGCCATTGCAGGAGTTTTGGATTGCTGGCAGGATTGCCTGAACCCTTATGCACAGAGCCCATGACAGCAAACACTCTCAGATAGGTGCCAAGTCCACAGGCTTTCCCAGCAGAGAGCTGGTTTTGATCCTGCCTGTGAAGATATTGGCTCAGCTTAGTGCTTTTCCGAGGGAAGCTCCAGTTTTCATGTGGCTGTTTCACAAAAGCAGTGTGTTTTCTGTATGTGTGAGACATGACTACCAGTTAAACCCCCTATAATTTTCTCTTTCTTGCACTTCAAGGTGTTTCAATATAAGCCAAAAATGGGTGCCTTTTTCTTTGTTTCTCTTTTTTTTTGGGGGGTAACCTTCATTCTGTTTGAGAACAGGAATATTTACTTTGCTGTATATTACACATTCCAAAAATAATCTGGTTGGGTTTTTTTCCAGTGAAGATATTAAGAACTGAGGAGATGTTTTTCCACCTACAGGACTAAAGGTGGTGCTTGGACACTCATTTCATTTAACATTAATGTAACTTTTCTTATCAGGGACCTTTGCATTACCTTGCCAGCTCTTAGCCTGGCTTCTGCCCTTCACAGTCTTTGTGTACAGATCTATTTTTATCAGGTGTTCCTTATGTGTTTGGCCCAAATCAGTGTGAGTACTCCTTTTCTTCAGTCCTTTCATCTCAGCACCATCCAAGAAAAAAAAAAGTGATTAATCTCTCATCTTTCTGTTTTTGCCTGTGCCACTGGAGAAGCAACACTGGTGTAGCTTCCTTTGTAATCACTGCCCTGCCATGCCTAAGGGCAGAGACATCCCTCTATAGCTAGAGCAAGGGACATGTGTCATGCTGCACACATAAAAGAAGTGGTGGAGGAATGGTCAGATCTCCTTTTGGAGGGACTAAGTGACACCTGCACAGCACAATGCCAGAAACATAGCATAAACTCATGGTGTGCCTTGGCTTGCAACCGTCACCAACTCTGAGGAGATCCATCCTGGGCAGGTGATGAACACAGTCTTTGTGGAGCTCAGTGTCCCAGAGGGACCCTGAGAAGTAGGCAGAAAACATCTCAATTCTCTATCTTGTTGCCTTGCTACTATGACTGTGTCCTGAGCTTGTCATGCACAGGGAGCTGAGGAGCACCTGCCTGGTCCCTACAAGGCTAAGACAGAAGCTCTCAGGCTCCACTTTGTGTGAGACCAATATAACCTGGAAATGTTGCCTTATCTATACAGCTGCCTTTGCGTTCCAGCTCCTGTCCCTAATCTGTATGTAGCTGGTCATTAGCATTTCATAGGCTGTTATGGTGCTGGGATAATTCAGTCTGGAGTTTCAGAGTGATGGCTCAACACTGTAAGTATGAGGACTAGAAACTGGGAGAACCACCCCAGAAAAGTCAAGAAGGTGGCAAGAAGCTATTTTTGTGGTCAGGGGCAAAATCCAAAGTTCATCAAAGTGAATATGGCATTTCTCAAAGCCAGCTTGAACAGGTTAGTCCCTGGGACAGTGTACCAAAAAAAACTGTCCAGAGGAAACTTGTAGTAGTAAGAGAAAAGAACTAATATTAAGAAAAAGCTCAGAGTCACACAAACTGTTGTTAAAATGCTTTTAAAAAAAAGGAGGATTTTGGTGCTTTCAAGGGAACCAAGAGTTGAAAATGGATTGACATTTCTGTGTTTCTTTTTTGACACCGCTGAGGGATGATTAAGTGATAATTGGCCTAGAGAGTGCAGCAACAGCCACTGCTTCATCCTACTCCTTTACCCCCTCAGGACTTGTCACCACGGAATAAAGAGTAGAGATTATGTTAGAAATGCCTGCAGTTTTGAGACTGTGTAAATTAAGAAGGTTGTGCTTTTTAAATGCTTTATGGCTGATTCGAGGACATTCGAATTTCCCGACTGATTTTCATCTTCTCCCCTGGAAATGAAAGGAGATTGGGTTACCTGCTCTTTATCAGCAAGATCTACAGCCCACAGAACCAGTGCCTGGACCTTAGTTGTGTCGCTATGTCTACAGGCTCAATAGTAGAGGAATATAGATGTTCTCCACAGACAATGTGCAAAAAAAACCCAGGACACACATCAGTGTAGCTGTCCCAGAGGACAGGCAGTGAATAATACAATACTGACAACCACACAGAGTGTTTTTCAGTGTATCTTCTGCCACACAGCTGGGATTTCCAGTCTGAGGGAAGGCATTCCTATTTTAACTTTCTTGTTCTGTTTCCAAAGAACAAATCTTCTTTTCTGTGCTAGTTTGAAGCTAGCTAGAATGTTTTGGTGAGAAGAACTAGATTACAGGCTCTGAAAAGAAAACAATGGTGATGTCTGCTTCGCTCATAGGCTTGCTGAGATGTATAAGAATGAAAAGCAAAGCACAGATAATCACTCCACTCGGGAGGCTCACTTGGGCTGCTGCCAGGGAACTGGCTGAACTGCATCTTACTCTCTAACCTCACCCTCCATTTCTGTGGCTGATCCACTTTGCTTCCTAACCCCCCTGGCCGAACCTCCATTCTACAGACCTACCAGCCTGTAGTGCTGCTTGGAATTGTGGCCAAAGTGCAGAACCCTGCACTTGGCCTTGTTAAATCTCACCCCATTGGCCTCTGCCCACCCATCCAGCCTGTCTAGGTCCCTCTGCAGGGCTCTCCTACCTTCCAACAGCTCCACACCTGCTCCTAGCTTGGTGTCATCTGCAAACTTACTGATGCTGGTCTCAATCCCCTCGTCCAGATCATCAATAAAGATGTAATCAGAGGGCTTCACTACAGTAGGCAGGCTCCTGGTAACATCCCTGACCCGGGCCCCAGGGAGGCAGCAAAGCTCCCTGTGGAAGGGGTCTGGCTGGCATATGGGGCCCCCTGTTCCCTTCAGAAGGGAATTGCCAATACCAATTACCCTCCTCTTTTTCTTTTGGATACTTGTTCTGCTGCGAGGGGGCAACTGATTTACTTCAGTTGCCCCCCCCAGCCGGTGATGCTTCTGCCTCCTCCAAAACCACCTCACCCTCAACCTCTAGTGCCCTATATCTGTTGTGTAAGGGCAGCTGAGGAGGTGAGGATGGCTGGAAGGGTTTTCCTTTGCCCCTTCTGGCAGGCACCTGCATCCATTCTCCCTTGTTGCTTGGTTCATCTCTCTCTGGTAAGGGGGACTGCAGAGCATGGTGCTATAGGTCCAACTCTTTTACATTCCCTTTCAGCCTTAAGCCTTTCCACTTCGCCCTTGAGTTCAGCCACTAGGTTAAGCAAACTATCAATCTGCTCACACCTAATGTGGCCATTGCCTCTGCCACCCTCGACTTCGAGTGCCAGGCTCCAACGCTCCCCACAGCCAGTTGCCTGAACACCTGCATTCCTACGGGTGGGCTCTGTTGGGTCCCCCCCGTTTTACAAGTACTGTACAGCTTTGCCCTAGTTTGCACCACGTCTCCCTTTCTACAAGGTCTGATGGTAGTCGGTTTGGGTGTGGAGGGTTGGTGGGTTTTTCGGGTTTTTCCCCTCTCCCCGGCGCGCTGCGGGCTGGGCTCAGCAGAGCAGGCTGGGCTCAGCAGAGCAGGCTGCTCTTGTCCCCTGTCAGGTTCTGGCGCCGCCGCCGCCGCTGCCGCCGCTGCCGCCGCTGCTCCTCGTTTCAATCTCCCGGTCGCCAGGCACCTCCCCTCTGCCTCACCCTCCAGAGTGCGCTTAGGCCACGGAGCTTCCCGCGCCTGTGGCCCCCTGCCCAGCTTCCAGCCACCCTTTATTTACATGTCCCTTTGCCCACGAGCAAGCGGAGCTTGCCAGTAGGACAAGGGAGGTTATTCTCCCTCTGTATTCAACACTGGTCAGGCCACATCTTGAGTACTGTGTCCAGTTCTGGGCCTCTCAATTCGAGAGAGACGTTGAGGTGCTGGAAGGTGTCCAGAGAAGGGCGATGAAGCTGGTGAGGGGCCTGGAGCACAGCCCTGTGAGGAGAGGCTGAGGGAGCTGTGGGTGTGCAGCCTGCAGAAGAGGAGGCTCAGGGCAGACCTCATTGCTGTCTACAACTACCTGAAGGGAGGCTGTAGCCAAGGGGGGGTTGGTCTCTTCTGCCGAAGCAACCAGCAACAGGACAAGGGGACACAGTCTCAAGTTGTGCTGGGGGAGGTCTAGGCTGGATGTTAGGAGGAAGTTGTTGCCAGAGAGAGTGATTGGCATTGGAATGGGCTGCCCAGGGAGGTGGTGGAGTCACCGTCCCTGGAGGTGTTCAAGAACAGACTGGATGAGGCACTTAGTGCCATGGTGTAATTGATTGGACAGAGATGGGTGCTAGGTTGGACTGGATGATCTTGGAGGTCTCTTCCAACCTGGTTGATTCTGTGATTCTATGATTCTGTGAGCTGAACTTGCCTCACCTGATTTCTGGTGTCTACAGTACAAGATTTTATCTCCAAGGTCACTGGTGAGTTTTCATAGAGCTGATGGAGAGAAACAGGTATGTCTGCAGTGAGCTTTGGCTCATCCTCTCCTGACCACGTTAGATTTCCCTGTTCTTAATGTATTTTCACAGTCTCACAGTATCACCAAGGTTGGAAGAGACCTCATAGATCATCAAGTCCAACCCATTACCACAGAGCTCAAGGCTAGACCATGGCACCAAGTGCCAAGTCCTGCCTTGAACAGCTCCAGGGACCGCGACTCCACCACCTCCCTTTGTTCCCCACATAACACATGTAAAACACAGCACTGCAGGTGCTCATCAGAAATGAGTCATATGATCCTAGTTACAAAGCTTTGGCTGCTACCTCAAACTGTACTATCTGGGGTCTTTTTTTCTGAGAGGTTCTCTGATTTGGTCTCTCATGCATCAGGCAGGGCAAGAGTCCACAAACACCCTGAGCACAGTGCTTGCTGTTGGATTCTGCCCCACCAAGTTAGCAAAGCTTCTGAGAGGCAAGGTGAGACGTGGTGCTTTAGGAGCTTCCTAAAACTGCCTCTAGCTACTGGAGAGTCTGCACAGCACTGGATGCCACTGCTTGCTTTGTTTAAATGTGATAAGGACAGGGCGTGTAACTTAACAGACCATCGGGAGAAATTTTCGTTTGAGTCTTCAAATCTTTTCAGTTGTAAATTTCAATGTTAAGCTGAAATGTGCAAAACAGAGCCAAGAGGTACCTTTAGCTACTGTAGTTGTTGGCTCACTCTTGGGAGTGCAAGACTGCATAATTTAACTGATGTTTGTCCTGAGTTAGAAGAACGTGTTTTCAAAATCAAAACTCAAGATAGGTTTGTGGTAACAGTGTTGAGATTCCTGAGATAGTTCTGTGCTAGTGCCCCGGCCGTCTGCCTGATAGACCCTGCTAATGTTACTCTTGGCACCCTGTGTCTGGCTGACCAGTGGGTATAGTCCTCTCAATGAAGCGTTTTTCCAGTACCAGAGCTGAAGTGCAAAACGAACCTGGGGGACACAATTCAGTGGTTGAATGCCTGTGGAATGCAAAAGGAATCCAGACATCTAATTCCCTGGTAGCTTTCAGGAAAATCCCTGCTTTGCTGTTCTGGTAGGTTCAGCACGTAACCCTGAGCAGCTGGCATCTCCACTGAGCACCAAAACAGCTGAGAGACCACAAGCTTACTGGGTATTTTCTTTGCAAATGCTTTGTCACGCAGCAGAGATGTTGTTCCAAGGACCTGCTCTTTTCATGGCAAACCTGTGGTGAATACCATTGCTCTTAGAACTTAGGAAATAATAATAATGAAAATAATGAAAATAAAGGAAGGTCGATAAAGTCTTTTGTTTAAAAAAAGAAAAAGAAAGAAAGAAGGAAGGAAGGAAGGAAGGAAGGAAGAAAGAAAGAAAGAAAGAAAGAAAGAAAGAAAGAAAGAAAGAAAGAAAGAAAGAAAGAAAGAAAAAAGAAAGAAAGAAAGAAAGAAAGAAAGAAAGAAAGAAAGAAAGAAAGAAAGGAAGGAAGAAGAGAAAGAGAAAGAAAAGAAAGAAAAGAGAGAGAGAAAAGAAAGCAAAAGAAGGAAATAAGGAAATAAAGAAATAAAGAGAAATGAGAGAGAGAAATAAGAGAGAGAGAGAGAAAGAGAGAAAGAAGGAAAGAAGGAAAGGAGGAAATAAAGAGAAAGAAAAGAAGAGAGAGAGAACAAAGAGAGAAAGAGAGAGAGAAAGAAGGAAGGAAAAGAGAAAAGAAGGAAGGAAGGAAGGAAGGAAGGAAGGAAGGAAGGAAGGAAGGAAGGAAGGAAGGAAGGAAGGAAGGAAAGAAGAGAAGAGGAAAGAGAGAGAGAAAGAGAGAAAGAAGGAAAGGAAATAAAGAAAAAGAAAAGAGAAAGAAAAAAGAGAGAGAAAAAGAGAGAAAGAATGAAGGAAAGAAGGAGAGAAATAAAGAAAGAAAGAAAGAAAGAAAAAAAAAGAAAGAAAAGAAAGAAAGAAAGAAAGAAAGAAAGAAAGAAAGAAAGAAAGAAAGAAAGAAAGAAAGAAAGAAAGAAAGAGAAAGAAGGAAAGATGAACAGTGGCCATTTTAGACAGTGTGGCATGTGGAGTTGTGATCCTACTGTTGGTAGCTGGCAAAGGGGACAAAAGGAACACACCTTTCTGAGTAATTCTCTCTCTAACCGTGTCGATGAGACCCCTTCTACAACCCACAAGGATCTCCCAAAAGGCAGTTTACTCCATCTTGGCATAATACCTATCTAGGAGTGGCAGGCTAAGGCCCTGCCTTAGATGCTGACACAGAAGGATCACGGAATCACAAAGGTTAGGGGCTGGAAGGGACCTCAAAAGATCATTTAGTCCAACCCCCTGCCCGAGTAGAATCACCTATACCAGATCACACAGGAATGCATCCAGACAGGTCTTCAATATCTCCAGAGAGGGAGACTCCACACCACCTGAATTTAAATGACCACCTTTAGGTGAGATGAACCCATCCTTTCACGTACATAACCATTTAGCTCACACAGCCAAAGCGTATGGATTGTTGTGTTAATTATTTCAGTACTCTCTGTACACTAAAGAAGGCAAGTCTGGTTAAAATACACAAAGCAAAAAAAGGACCTCTTTATTCATGTCACCATCCCACTGCAAACACCACCGATATCATTACACACAAGTAGCTCAAGTGGCCCCAAGATGTCACAGATTTACTCTCGCCTGTAGCTACGGAGTATTAAACCAGCGGCCGTGCCTCTGAAGTGAAGCTCAGCCGTCACTTAGCAAGGTGCTGATGGGTGGTTGATAGCTCCTAAGCCAACAGTTTCCCTAAAGGAAAAGAAATTCTTCTAGGAACAAGCAACTCCTGTGTCAGCTGATGCTTAGCCAGGGCAGACAGATGCTAATGACTTCCAGCAGGGAGAGAGGTCAGGATCAAAAATCCCCTAAATTTCCTGACCTAGATGAGACCTTTCTCATCCCGGATGAGAATGGCATCACAATTAGCAGCCCAAAATAACAGTTCCTGTAATGAGACATATCTCTTGAATCTGAGTGTATTTTTTTGTATGAAGTATGGTGCTCAGTGTGCATGTTGTAGGAAATACCTTATTTATTGAACAGGTTTGCACAAGTGACTCCACCGAGTGGGAAAGCATTTTACCCTAACAAGGGTTAATGACTTGCTGGCAGTTCAGCCAAGTCATTATCGGTGATATCTGCTTGCTACCAGGATGGGAGAGGATGGCCTCTGCCCACCAAAAAAGCCATCATCGTCCCTAAAGACACTAGCCTTGGGGCAGGAGTGTGGAAAATGCTTCCTGAATAAATTAATATCGATAATCCTGGGAGCGATTTGAAGTTAAAGAGAAGCTCAGGGGACCCCAAGGAAGGAGGAGCAAATGAGCTGAGGTTTTCTGTCGGGGAAGAGTATTAAAGATGTGAGGCTTAGGTAGGAGGCAGATCCTTAGGTACGGCTCATTAGGTGAGAGTGAAGGTCTTCCTGGAGGTGATCTTGAGCAAATAAGTGCTTGAGCTTCTGTCTTCCCCCCCGCTCTCTGTAAATCCTTTGAGGGTTTTGTTTGCACTTACGGCTCTGTAAATAAGCAGTCATTTCTGCTGTGTGTTAGACTGATGCTTTAAGGATGATGAGAATGTGTCTGAGGCACCTGGCGAACAGCAAGCTGTTCCCTGATGCATGGCTGCTACAGTCTAACTAAACCTTAAACACCAGTGCCCCAGCTGTATGCTGAAATTCATTTCTGTGGGCAGCTAGGTGGAAAAAAGATGAGTCCCCGATGTAAGTGCAGAAGATGCACATATAGGAATGAGCAGGTGAAGGATCTGTCAGAAGAAAACATTCCAATGTATCGTCTGGGGAAGCATGTAACTCTCCAGCAAAACAGTATCTGGGGCTCCACATTCCCAGGGTTTTACTAACAGATGCATGTTAGTAAAAATCATATCCTAGAATCATAGAATCAACCAGGTTGGAAGAGACTCCAATGAAATGAGTAATCACATAAAAGTAGCAAATTACCTGATTTTCCTTCTCTGCGGCAATTTGACAAAGAGCAATGCTTTGCGGTGTCATGGTTTAGCTCATCAAGCATATCGTGCTATCTTTAAGGTGGCCATGACTTCCAAAGTCTGCAAGAATGGCTCTCTATGATGGTACTCTAATTTGCAGACACAGGCAATTATACAGCTCACATGAGAACATCTCTGGAAAAATACCATTGTTCATGTCTGTGTTGTGATTTTGTGTGTGTGCTGTGTGATATTGCACTGACATCGTGATCCCAGACAGACAAAGCTTCAAATTAATCTAGTTCCTTTTGGCTCTTTTGGCAGGGACACATCAACACATATCAGATGGAGTTGTCCCACGTGATGTAACTGGTGAGATCCAGGTCTGGATAGGATGAAGTTAAGTCTCTCTGTAGCAGCCCTCACAGTGCTGTGCTTTGCACTTGTGCCTAGGGTGGTGTTAGTAACGCACCTATGTGTTGGCTGCGGCCATGCAGTGTCTGTGCAGCACCGAGGCTGTCTCTTTAACGTCCCACCCAAGAACTGGGAGGCTGGGGGTGGGCAAGAGGTTGCAAAAGGTTGCATCCAGGACAGCTGACTCCGGCTGACCAAGGGGATATCCCATACCATACGATGTTGTGCTCAGCAGTAACAGTTAAAAGAAAGGGAGAAGCACATTGTGCCAGGGAAGGTCTAGGCTGGATGTTAGGAGGAAGTTCTTCACAGAGGGAGTGATTTGCCATTGGAATGGGCTGCCCAGGGAGGTGGTGGTGTTGCCATCCCTGTAGGTGTTCAAGAAGAGCCTGGGTGAGGCACTTAGTGCCATGGTTTAGTTGATTGGATAGGGCTGGGTGCTAAGTTGGACTGGATGATCTTGGAGGTCTCTTCCAACCTGGTTGATTCTATGATTCTATGATTCATTATAAGAACATTTGTCGCATACTGGGGCCCTTTTTCCCACACAGCGACTGGACATCACCTGCTGGTGGGAAGCAGAGCATACATATCCTTTGGGTTTGCTTTGCTTCTGCACAAAACCTTTGATTTTTTTTCTTTTCATTAGACTGTCTATATTGGCCCATGAGGATTTTGCATCTCATTTTCTTCCCCTGTTCTGCTGAGGATGGAAAGTGAAAGCAGATGGATGGACTTTTGGCATACAGGCTAGGCCAACTCAACACACCAGCCATGGTACATCTAGTCCTGGATGAATGAGTGCAGTATTCACCATGTCACCAGATGAGTCATAGGAACTGTCCTTGTTCAGAAAGCCAATGTAGAGTTCTTCAAAATTTAAAGCAAATGCTTGGGAGAGAGACAACTTCCATTCTGTGTTCGGTGGAGCAAGGCTCTCTGTACAGAATCATATCAAAGTGACACCTGACTGAGTTACCCACTGATTTCTCCTCCTCAAGGCAGCAGTGTGAGCAACTATGTGCCCTAAGAGGGCAGTGAGAGGAGTAACACGAAGGGGTTCCATCTTGTGACCCCATGGGTATTCTCAGGCACCCATCTATGCCCATGGCTATTTTCCCTGACCAAAAATAAGAAGAACAAAATGGAGTTGGCTTTTAGCCCTGTGCAACTGAACCTGTGTGGTTCACGGTGTGAAACTGTTAGTGGCAGCATTTGGTGCAGTGACCTGAAAACGTAATCCAGATTTGCCTTTATGTTATGGGTGGGTTTGGATATTCATGCTTCTTACAATTCATTTTCTTTAATGTAGATGAATCGCTACATGATTTAGGGGCCTGCTCAAAGGCAAAAGATGAGAAATTTGCTGAGCCTGTGGGTAGGTGATATGCAATTAACTGAGTGATTTCAGCATTTTAGCATCTCAAGTCCTTTATTTATTCAGAGATGGTATTTTCCCCTCCCTTCCTCAAATGGGGTTGCACACAATGCAGGGAACACCTGCAATGGCCTTTGATGAGTTCAGCTGCCATAAAACTCAAAGTATTGGTAGACCCTCAATATTTTTGCTCAATGGAATGAATTACTTAGCAAAACTAGAATTAGGAAGTGCATTTACTAGTCTCTAAGTTGTCCTTATGGTCTATACTAAAGACTCTCTTAAGGTCCAATTGGTCTTACTGGTGATTTTCCTTTTCACTCAGTGGCATTGACTACACATGCCTTGCCTTGTACTCCTAGCTATTACCCCAGGCTGCAGGAGTGGCTGCTTTGGTCCCCTTTGCTATAAATTTGTAGCTGAGCCCTATTTGTGAGGTCCTTGGCTGCCTGGCAGGCTTTCAAAATGAAGAGGGCAAACCAGAGGAGTGGAGATTCTTCCTTGCTCTGATATAGCTCGTCTGGTTGGATTTCCACAGCAGAACCACTGATTGTTCTTGAGCTTTTCTCTAGCACCATGATCCTCACAAGCACTGAAAGATATCATCTGCCTGTGTGTACTGAATCTTTCACCCAAATTCTTGAGTGCTCCCCCAACTTCCTAGACCTTTTGTGATTCATGGATGCTCATGAAGAGTAAGACCCTAAACACAGCAGTGCTTTGGAGATGAAGTTTCAAAACCATGTCTGCAAAAGGTAACTGGATTCATCTTCTTAAAAGGCAGCAGAAGCAGTGAGGGGGTTCAGCCCTGATCTCAGTCCTCATGTCTCAGGCTCACTGTGGTGTGGTGAGTCACTTGAACACGTACAGCCTTAGAGTAATTAAGTGGGTGTGAGAGTGTCTGAGGCTCCTGGGCACCTGTTGGTTTCAAAGTCAGAAGCAGAAAAGGTTTATTAAAAGACATGACATAGTCATTTATTTCGGTCGAGAGTTTTCAGCTGTGCGAGTTGATTTGCCTGTGGGTGACAGGTTACACTGGACAGTTGCTTACACAGCCTCAGTTTTCCAGTAATGTATTGTTTGTTACACAGCTCTCCTCCCACTTCAACCTCCTGCACCAGCACACAGTTGCTTTACTTTTACATTATTAACCTCTTCTTTTGCTAGGAGTAGACAAAATGCAGGGCTTCGTAATTCATGTGCTGTTGTCTCTGACTTCCCTAACACACACACCACCCCCACCCCAGGGGCTGTCAGTCAATGTTAGGGATGGAGCCTCAGCCTGAATCCACAACACAGAGCTGCCTTATTATTTACCCTGAGTATGAACACAGGAGAAATCGATGAAATGGATGATTGCTATTACTCAGGACTGACTGGAATTCAGATACTGAATGAAGAAAAGACTGGATGAGGCATTTAGTGCCGTGGTCTCATTGTCTGGATAGGGCTGGGTGATAGGTTGGATGATCTTGGAGATCTCTTCCAACCTAGTTGATTCTATGATTCTCAGCAGCACTTTGTGGATGTTGTGTCTGTCAAGTCACATTCCCACTGCTACTCATGGGACAGGTTTGCTACGTTGCCCCGGGATTCTGGCTGTCTATCTGAGTGAGTTATCTCTGTTACTGGCAGTGACATTTAGGACCTAACTCTGTATAAAACACCTAGGAGCTACCCAAGGATTTCCAGGATCAGTCCCTGGGTTTATGAACTGGTCCCATTTCGCCTTTGCTCGGTTCCTCTTTTTGCAGCCCTGCAGTCAGAACTAATCAAAGAAAGTAGCACAATATGTCAGGTTTCATTATCACCTCAATGCCTGATAAAAGATGAGGATTTAGCATCCCAGTTCTCGCAGTTTTCAGCTTTCATCAGCCTTTGTACACAAATCAGTGTCCAAAATGTTGCTGTCACTCTCCCCTGCAAATAAGAGAAGCCTCCAGCAAAAGTTATAAAGTTTATTCAGGGAAAGATGGCAATCACAAATATTAGGCTGGGTTTAAAAGACATGGAGTTTATTAAGGAAACTGACTTCAGTTTAATTGGAAAGAAGGAGAGGGATGGAGGAGGTGAGAGGAATGAAAAGGAAATTTCAAACACAAATGTTTCAAGACCTCTTATTCACCAGTTTAGCTTTTGCCTGTTGATCTTAAACAACTTTCCATTAACATTCCTCATTGAGTACTGTAAATGGAAAAAGCAAATAAACATTATTCCGTGGCCTGATGTGTTGTCAGTAATGTTTTTCATTACTTTTATTTTGCTGTCAGTGAGAGGAAAGGTGCCAGCAGCACTGCTAGTGGCCAGCCTGATAGGACTCTGTGCTGCACCTCTGTGCAAACCAGGCAAGAGGAAAAGCTGTCTTTCACCTCCATGTGTTTCAGACTGGGGACTGATGTGTAGGCTTCTCAACTACATCCTAAAGTAAATCAAAGGTTTTCAAAGGCAAGCCTTCCATCATCACATCCTACACTCCCTTTCCTGAGCTGATTACTCTGTTTTGCAAAGTTAGCAGGATTTTCTGGAGTCCACCATTCTCATCAAAAGCTGTAATGAGCTGTGATGGTTTGGGTGTTACCCACCCCCTTACTCTTATGAAATCACCCAGACTAGATTCAGCCGAGCTGGAAATCAGAATGGAGCTTTATATTTACAGCTCAACACAATATACAGGCAGGTATTTACAAGATATGCAGCTATATACAGAAATATACTAGTTAAAAAAGTAATACAGAAACACAACAGCCCTCCCAGAAAGCAGAGTCCCCAGGAGGGGCTCCCAACCACCCTTCCACCTCCTTTCCACCTCTCTACCTTATCCCAGACTTTGCCTTACATTCAAGGTAAGTTTGGAGAAAAGACCAAGAGGTTAGGAAGCAGAAGGATTAGTTACACAGACAGCAGAATAGAGAGAGAAGGGAGGCAGCCAAAGCCAGAGAGCAACTCTGTTATCTATATTTATGTTCTTGGTTTTGTACATCTCAGCAAGCCTGAGTGAAGTAGACCTCACCACTGTTTCCTTTTCACAGCCTATCATCTAATTCCTCTCACTAAAATATCCCAGCTAGGCTCAAACTAGCACATGAGCAAAGACATCTCTAATTTCCAGTCTGCCTTTTATCCACCTACTTATTCTTATTCCAGGATTCTCCACAGCAGTTCCTTTCTCTCTCTTTTTTATATCTGCTCCCTCTTCCTCCTCATTGTCTTGAAATACATGGACATCAGATATATCCCCTTTCAAGACTTCACATCAAACTAGCTAAACTCCTCTAGTCCCTTCTTATAAAAGAGCACCTCATCACCACATTCAGCTGCCTAGTAGGACCCACTTGGTAATAGCATGTCTTATTTTCATGCAGAATCATAGAAGCAACCAGGTTGGAAGAGACCTCCCAAGATCATCCAGTCCAACCTAGCACCCAGCCCTATCCAGTCAACTAGACCATGGCACTAAATTCCTCATCCAGTCTTTTCTTGAACACCTCCAGAAACAGTGACTCCACCACTTCCCTGGGCAGCCCATTCCCATGTCAATCACTCTCTCTGTCAAGAACTTCCTCCTAACATACAAAACATCCTACCACGGAGTGAGGCCAAAAGACCTGGGGCTTGCATGGAAGTGCATCATCAGGTGTCAGATGATCTCTCCATATCTCTTCTTAAATGCCAACACACAGCTGATCAGGCAGGCCAGCACATCTGTCTATACTATTGTGATTTTCAGTTGATTTTCTTTTGTTCCTAACCAGTAAGGTACTCTAGCAATGGGTTCATACAGAACTTTACTTCTGATAAAACTCTTGCCCCAGCTTCATAACAGGAGAGGCAAAGAACAAGGGAAGCTGTCTTTTTGTTCTTGATCATTGCCAGAACACTCAGCAAGCAAAGTATGCATGCCTTTGCTGGAAATCAGTATACTTTGTACTTTAAATACCTGTTATGCATAGCTTAGCAAATTTGCTGTTTGAATTGCTTCTATCCAGTGGAGAATTTTAACATCTTACAAATTCAGGATTTGTAACTGGAGGTGGAAGTCTTCTCCAGACTCTCCACATAAAAACTGAGGCACGTGAGTGTGGGTGTCTTCTTGAGAACAAACTGACTAAGTGCCCTATGTATTTAATAGAAAGTCAGAGCTTGTATCAGTTGCTTAAGTGCAGGTATCTGATGCTATTTCTGTTGCTAGAGGTCATGTGAGACATCTGCACCAAACTTACAGATGTGACAAGGGACCTACAATAAGGCCACATCTTTCTGGAAAAGCATCTCAAAGGCAAGTGGTATCCTCAAGGGTGACCATGAATGCCTACATTTCAGTAACTGAGTGGGAGCAAAAGAACTCAGAGTCTTTCACATTACCTATACTAGGCACCTACATCTGTTGCCCAAATAGCTCTGCAAACAACACTGACTATTAATACACAACAGGAGCTGTGGTTTTGGCAATGACAGATGCTCTGATACCCAACTCTCACATATGTGTGCATACTGAAGGCATTTACAGCAACCTGTGCTGGGGGCTGAATGTCAGTGTATAGCTTAGGATGGAGAGCTTTGAGGGGGCAGTTCAGAGCATCCATTAACCATGTAAGAAACCTCTGCTGCTGAAACCAGATGCTTCCAGTGAGATGGTATTTTTATGGAGGAGTGAATGAGGAGAGGAGTAAGACAGAGAAGAAAACAGAAGTGGGGCTGCTGTACAGGACCTTGGTTTATTATAAAACAGCTGTTCATTGCAAATATTTGTGAGTGATGGATTATGAGTCAGATGCATTTCAATTAAAAGACAGCATAGACAAAGGTAAGCTGCTAAATAGGAGGTTTTTTTCTTCAAAAGAGAGAGCTTTGATAATTTGAAGGAAGTAATAAACAAAGACAGTTAATCTTGGGATTTGAATATGTGTGTGTGTGAAATGTAACCAACTACAGGAAACATTGGAGACTTCTATTCCAAGAAAGTAGAAGGGAAAACAAGAAAAGAAGGACTACAAACAGGGGGGGGTAAATAATTCTAAGAACAAACAAGAACAGACAAAGAAAAGTGGAAAAATCTAAGCAAGGAAACTCTCTTAATAGTTACAGAGATTAAAGCAAGAATTTGCAAGGTCCAAGTGAGCTACAGGCTCCAGAGATCATGACAAAAGGATGAACAGTTCACTGGTTATAGAAAAAAATGGAGAAGTAAGAAAGTTAAGCACTATGGAGTGAACATTAAAAGTCTTATAACTTAAAACCTAAATTAATGTGTTGCCTTAGGTTTCAAGAATGTGGGGAAAGAAGCAGTGGTTAATGCAAATGAGAACTCATGGAGCTCAGGTGCTCACGAAACCATGAGCAAGTAACCTCCATCACAGGGTTTTGATAAGAACTCTTAAATGACACCAATCTGACATGAGAGAAAGGCCAGAATGACCAGAAGCCATTGAAGTGAAGAACCCATGAAAAAGACAAACATGATCTTAAAAATATCAGTATGTCCAACAAAAAAACTAGGGAATCACAGAATCACAGAAGCATTCCATTTGGAAAAGACCCCCAGGATTATCTCTACTCTACAAAGGTCAACCTTAAACCATATCCTCAAGCACCACATCCAGACAACTTTTAAACACATCCAGGGTTGGTGACTCAACCACCTCCCTGGGGAGCACATTCCAATGCCTGACCATTCTTGCACTGAAAAGATGTTTCACAATGTCCAGTCTAAACTTAGCCAGTTGCAGCTTGAGGCCATTCCCTCTGGTTCTATCACTACATAACTGTGAGAAAAGAGACAGCAGCAGCCTCTCTGCCTCTCTACAATATCCTTTCAGGTAGCTGTAAACAGGGATGAGAACTCCCCTCAGCCTCCTCTTCTTCAAACCAAACAGCCCCAGTTCCCTCAGTCACTCTTCATAAGATTTCTTCTCCAGCCCCTTCACCAGCTTCGTTGCCCTTCTCTGCACTTGCTCCAGCACCTCCACATCCCTCTTGTAATGAGGTGCCCAAAACTGAACACAATACTTGAGGTGTGACCTCAGCACAAGGGAAGTACAAGGGGCCAATCACCTCCCTACTCCTGCTGGACACAGCATTTCTAATACGAGGCAGGATGCTATTAAGTCCAATATGGCACTGTAAAAGACAAGGATTTGTAATTATTTTGTTGTTGTTGTTGTTGTTAGAGCAGGTGACCAGGATGTTTTACAGTACTGTAGATGTGTTTGGTCAACTAACAGTGATCTTACTCACCTCAGATATCTTCATATGGCTCAGTTTCTCTCCTTTGCACGCATGTCCCAGTAAGTCCTAACAGAACCACCTGGCAATTGTTTGTCAGCTTTGTTCTACTTCTGCTTTATGAATGGTTTTATGACCAAGATACTAACTATGACTTGCCTGGGTAATGGCTAGTCATGGCCGTGGAGTGACATTTCATGCCTGTAACTGCAGCAAAAATTGCTTTAAAAGCATCCCTGCCTTTCCCTATGCATTGCAGATTACAGTGCATCTGAGGCATGCTAGTGACAGTGGGCTTGGCTGGTTCCCCCTCAGGCTATTGCCCTTCTCCTTTTCTCCTGCTCACTCATCACACCCTGATATGACATTGCAGGAAAACAAAATCGACCTTGGCTGACTTTGCAGACTGTTTGACTTGATGACATATTGACATAAAACTCTCCTAAACCCTTTGCTACCAAAGGTTAGTGTGCGAATTTGTGTTAGCTCTTCCCTAATAACTTCAGAAGAGCAAAAGACAAAGGGTATTTTCAGACTTTAAACTTTAAATTGAGACACTTGAGAGCAGAGCAGAAATAGTTATAGAATCATAGAATCATTGAATCAACCAGGTTGGGAGAGACCTCCAAGATCATCCAGTCCAACCTAGCACCCAGCTCTATCCAGTCATCTACACCATGGCACTAAGTGCCTCAGCCAGGCTTTGCTTGAAACCACTGCAGATTAAATTAATGGCTGGCACAAGGTTTAGGGTAAAGGTAAATCACAGGACATTTATCTGCAGAGACTGATCTCTGCTGGCATGCCAGGCTTCATAAACCAGCAAGTATTACAATAGAAACCAAGAGTACAATTTGAGTCCATAGAGCTCCACCTGGGGATGTGCAATGAAAAAAATAGAGAGCCTATGAGTAAAGGTAAAAGGGAAGGCACAGGAAGGCGACATCATAGTAGGAGTCTGCTACAGACCTCCTGATCAGGAAGACAGGGTGGATGAAGCCCTTTACAAACAAATAGGAGAAGCTTCATGCTCACAGGCCCTGGCTCTCATGGGAGACTTCAACCACCCTAACATCTGTTGGAAGGACAACACAGCAGAGCACCAGCAATCTAAGAGGTTCCTGGAGTGCGTTGATGATAACTTTCTCCTCCAAGTAGTAAAGGAACCCACAAGAAAAGGTGCTATGCTGGACCTAGTCCTCACCAACAAGGAGGGGCTATTTACAAGGTCTTGTAATGACAGGACGAAGAGTAATGGGTTTAAACTGGAAGAGGGGAGATTTAGGCTAGATCTGAGGAAGAATTTATTTACAGTGAGGATGGTGAAACACTGGAACAGGTTGCCCGGGGAGGTTGTGGATGCTCCCTCCCTGAAGGTGTTCAAGACTAGGTTGGATAAGGCCTTGAGCTACCTGTTCTAGTGGGAGATGTCCCTGCCTATGGCAGGGGGTTGGAACTGGATGATCTTTGAGGTCCCTTCCAACCTAAACCATTCTATGATTCTATGAAAATTCAGCTACAAGAAGCCCAGGGCCTCACCTAAGGAACAGAGGACAGTCTTGTGGAAGCAGTGATGAGTTCCCTTTGCAGGTGCATGGTAAGAAGAGCTAAAACTGTGATTCTTGCTTGTATAAACAGGCAGATGATGACTAAGAAACATGGTTCACCCCTGTGAAAGTGGATCTGGTGCTGGTAGGTACAACCTCAGAGTAGATGGCATAAAGGAGGAGACAATAAAGGAAAGCAATTAAAAAATTGCTCAGGGCCTGGGAAAAATGCCTCCAAATGAGAGGTTGAAAGTTTAGCACAGAAAGGACCAGGAAGGGAGTGTACTAGAGTATACAATTACAGGGAGACAGTAAAAGGTGTTTCCATCTAGTTGCAACACAAGATGGGAAGAGAGACTTGTGAGAAGTGCAGGTCTTTGACCCCAGTGCATACATGGTGCACAAGCTATATGGTCTAAAGGTACCTTTTAATCCTAAGCTTTGTGAATCTTTGAATCCATAAAGACCTTTCTCCATTCAGGGTTCCCACACCTCACTGGAAGACAGCAAAAGCCCTCTGGAAAGCTTTACAGTAACTTCAGAAGCGCTGGGCCAGGGCTGCAACATGGCAGCAAAATACAGAGGGTGGTAGTAGCTCTTTAGAGAAATACTAAGTTGTGGCCTTAAAAGTATCTGTGCTTCTAGGACTGCAAAATTAAGGTCCTGAAAGACAGACTAGTGATGTTTTTCCAAACAAGAAAGACTTGGGAGGCTTCACCCCACTTACAGCAACCCTTACAAACACTGCATGACATTGCTGGGGCTCTGCTGACAAGACTATGAGCTGCTCTGAGTGAGTTAGTTCTTCACGTTAATTTTCTGGCAGGCAGCTTAGGACCAATCTCTTCTATACATTACCTTTGATCTTCAATTTCTTAATTTTGTTCTCTTTTGCCAGGATTTAGCTTGCTGCATTGCCATTTCCTCAGGTAAAACCATGTGGGCTCTGCTGTACTGCACAGCTGGGGAGATGTGTTTTCCTCCTTGGTTCTCGCACAAAGCCTGAAGGTCAGTGCAGTTGTGAGCTCCTCACTGGGACTGACTTGCTAATTATCCACTTCAATTTCATGCACTGTTTTTATCCATTTAGCTTCTAAAGAAAGACTTTCACGCTGTATTTAAGAGGAAAATTCCAGTTCATGCTCACTGGCTCTTTAAATCTCCCTTGCTGAAAGAGAAGAGGTGTGTTTTTTCACCAGACTGAGAGACCTCTCTGCTGAGCTGTTAGGTTCACCATTGGATGCTACAGCAGCAAGAGTACGTTGCATCTTGCACTGTCAGGGCTTTAGAACAGTCACATACCTCTACCTACTACAATACACATGTGTGCCACAACAGAAAAAGAGGGTGAGGAAAGATGCAGGTGCAGATTTCTCTACCCAAGCTATACATGAAAGGTGGCTGAAGTGGAACACGGCTCCTGCTGTGGCCAGTGGTGGGAGTTGACAAAAGAAGGATCCCTTCTGGAGTTCTCTCACACTCCACAACCATTGTGGTTTTCAATGACATGTTAAATGTAGGCAACTGAGCTAGGTGCTAGAGGTGGTAGAGTTGCTGTCCCTGGAGGTGTTCAAGACAAGACTGGATGAGGCACTTAGTGCCATGGTCTAATTGACTGGATAGAGCTGGGTGTTAGGTTGGACTGGATAATCTTGGAGGTCTTGTCCAACCTGGTTGATTCGATTCTATTCTATTCTATTCTATTCTATTCTATTCTATTCTATTCTATTCTATTCTATTCTATCATGCAAGGATGAGAACAGCATTAGGAGTCTAGTGCATCCCCAGCCTATAAGCTACACCAGAATTTCAGCAGTCTTGGTTCTTGTAAGAGTTTCTTCTTATGACTATGCATATGACAGGACAGGCTGTTTAATCCTGAGTATTTAGATGTTTTAGCTCTGTTGCCTGGGTGCACTCTGTAGAGAGAACTGATTCCCTGAAGCATTCTGGTGGTTGTGGCCTAAAAAGATTACGAACTGTGTCTGGCAGTGATCACCATCCAGGCTTGTGACCCTGATTTTTCCTCCATTATGTCATCAGGGTGATTATTTTCCCCCCATTCTGCCTGAAGACACATTTCAATTTCATTCTGTCCCAGCTGAAACAGCTTGGTCTGACAAAAAGCAGTCAGAGGATTTTGTTACACTGGATGTTTAGCTCTGATGCAGGGTATCTGAATGAACTCTTTCTTTCTCTTTATGTCTGCATACATAATATAATCTCATTAATATCATCCTCCTCTACCTTCTCATCATATCACTGCAAAAAGAGCCCTTGCTGACAGCATCATCAGCCAGTAGTAGGAAAATCTCCATGGGATTTCTCCAAATCAAGAATATGAAGGGACAGAGGAGCTCCACCCAGAAGGAGCTCCACAGGAGGTAATGCATCTGAAGGCTGAGATGACCAAGTGCCAGTGAGCAATGGAGCTAGGCTTAGAGATGGGTTGTGTCTGCACATATGGCACAATGATACTGCCCCTCTGTGGCAGGTGGTCTTTACCAGGGGTTCTTCCCAAGGAAACCTCAAGCAGTGATTTTGGCCCTCGCTAAAGAGAAAAGGATCAAGCAGCACAGAGAGATGAATTAGTTCAGTCTTAAGGCCTCTATGACTTCTTACTTTTTTTAACCAAACTTCTGAGGCTTTAATAAACCCTCCTACTTCAGCATCATTTCAAAGCAAAAGTAAACGTCCTGGAGCTTACCTATGACCTAACTGCTCAGAAGTGCAGTTTCATTTCACTTACTCTTCAGACTAAACAGTTTCAATCCTCCAGAGAATTCATCTGAGCTTTGCCAGATTCTCAGTTAATCATGTTAATATATATATATATATCTTTAGTAAAATGACTGCCCATCTTGGTGCCTGAATCACAGAAACATCCAGGTTGGAAAAGACCCTCAGGATTACCAAGTCCAACCTATAAGAATGAGAGGTGTAACCAGGGGTAGCTAAAAGTAGAGACATAGTCACCTTGGAGTGGTACTCCCTCGACATATCATGGAGTGCTTTTCCCTGCTGAAGAGTTTGTTGTGGTCTCCTTTTCTGTGTACTGGAGAATAAAGGGTGAAGGAGATGTAAAATGTGATGATCCACTCCTGAGGAGTACAGTTGAAAACTGCAGTCAGTCTGCTGTAGCCCACCTTCCATCCAGACCTACAGCAAGGGTTAAAGAAATCAGAGTCGGTCACAACAGCCCTCTGGAGCACAGTGCCTGTGTGCTGCTGTTCAGCAGCTGTGGCCTCTGAAAGAAAGGTTTGAAGATTTAACTGCAAAAAGAAATTCTCCCTTGCAGAGAAAACACAGAATCAAAAAGGTGAGAGCTTAAACTCTGACACCAGTGACTCCTAGCCATGTCTCAATAAGGAAGGCAGATTGTGTGGCCAGCATGCAATTCAGTGGTGATATCAAGTATTGATTTATTTCCAAGAAACCTTAATTACATGGTTCAAAGTCTAGAAAGAGAAGGACAGTCTTGGAGTTATCAGTAATTCGAGTCTAGGCAGTAGATAACAAAACCCATCAGGGATTCTGAGCTGTTTCAATACACTTCTTGATGTGTTTCTCAGGAAAAAAAAAATCAGAAGACAATCATCACCAGATAGGGTCTTTTAATCTAACTAACCAGTGCTGTATGCTGGCATCAACTTGTTCCATTACCTCCTCACATTGTGGAGGCTTTGTGTTTGCACCTATCTGAGCAGATAATCTCTGCTTCCAGAGCATCCCTTCCATTTTCATAGTGTTTTGAATTAGCGATGCAAAGCTAATTCTGCTGAAACAGACCCAGACTCCATTACTGAAGGAGCACTTTCTATTTGGATTAACAAGGCTGCATTGTGTCCCTTGCCTGGTGGAAGGTGCAGAGGTGCCCAATTCATCAGAATATTAAATGCAAGGGCCTGTTGTGGTTTCTCTCTAGCCTACAGAATGTACATTTGCAGGTCTGCAGCTGAACTCCCTTCATCAAACACCTCATTACGTTGGCATAGTGAAGGGAAATAGCAACTTAAATGCTTCAGAAATATACTGGTTATACATTAACCCATGAGTCTGTAACCATAGGAATCAGACAAGCACCACAGCATATCTTTTGTTCAATTGAAAATCCAACCAGGGAAAAAATACAGATTCCTGGCGAGTCTGGTATGTTCCTCCTGAAATGAGCACAAGGAGGAATGCTGTTGGTAAGGAATAGAATAGAATAGAGTAGAATAGACTAGACTAGACTAGACTAGAATAGAATAGAATCAACCAAACAGGTTGGAAGAGACCTCCAAGATCATCCAGTCCAACCTAGCACCCAGCCCTATCTTCTCAACTAGACTAAGTGCCCCATCCAGGCTTTTCTTGAACACCTCCAGGGATGGTGACTCCACCACCTCCCTGGGCAGCCCATTCCAATGCCAATCACTCTCTCTGCCAACAACTTCCTCCTAACATCCAGCCTAGACCTCCCCCAGCACAACTTGAGACTGTGTCCCCTTGTTCTGCCTGTATGTGTACTGGGAGTACCCAAAAAGCACTTTTGAAGTGTGTGCTCCCACTCCATGTTGAAATTAAACACATGGCACCTGCCCCCTCCAGAGTTTGTTGTCCCCAGTGGGTGTGTGGACTGGACAAAAGCTCTGTCATAGTTTGAAAAGCCTCTCAACTGCACTACCAAGGGAACACAGTCCCACAGTATTCCACACACTACCCCAGTGGCCAATTTAAACAGGGATTGAGAATTTGAAGTTTTCCTTCTGAGTAAAAAGTTTTCTGAGTGACCTTGAAGAGTTACTTGTTCCATTGTGGTTGGTGTATCCTGTATAAATAAATGTGGATATTTTTTATCTACTTAGCAAATGTGTTTGAGTAAACATTGGAAATTACAGATGGATACTCCAATAGGAGGAAGCACCAAAGTACACAGGAGCAATCTCTGGGGTCTCACAAATCAACATATCACCCCTTGTGAGGCTCTGTCCATTTGCAGTAGGTTTGCCAAAGAGAGAGCTTTGTGCAGTGGGGAAAATGCATGATTCCCTTGGCACAGGGACAACAAGGAACAGGATGCAGGTCTTTTGAGCCTTCAGAACTGATGCTTTAGCTGTAAATCTCTCCTCCTCCCCAAACACAGTTCTTCACATCTCAAACCAGAAAATGCTTCCTAATTAATCTGGAAAGCCTTTGACATTGTCAACGTTATAGCTGTGACCAACAGGGAGCAGTTGCCAGGAATCAGCTGAGCAGCTGCCGCCAAGCGAATGAAGAATCAGGTAGGATGGCAAACACTTAAGTTTGTGGGTCATGCACTCTAATGCTCTGTTGTGTTCAGGGTTGATATACCTGCCACAATATATAGGAAACAGCAATGCAGGGACTGCTGAGTGCTAACCCAGAGCTGTTATGCAAGACTTACTTTTCCAGAGAGCTGTAAACCTCAGTGAACTGTGTATCTTCTCTGTCCATTGTTGTTTATGTGCCTATTGATTTATCTATCCATCCAAAAGTAACTCACAGCTAGAGAGTTACTGCAGAATTGTTTCCATGTCCCCATTTCCATTCTCCCAGGAGTTGTTATTCTGGCAGCTCACAAAACTCTTTGTTAGTCTCTATAAAGTAAAGAACTTAATTGTGCAGAACCCATAGTTAGTTGCTGGTGGCACTGTGCCTACCAGTTATGAAGATGGCCAAAATCTCCCATCAACTTACTTGTGGGGTAACATAATCTATGGGTTTTTATTTCACTGGAACAAAAGTTAGTGCATTTTCAAAGTGTGACTTCATTTGTGTGTACTACAATCTCCTGTGTAACCAAGGGGGAGAGCTACTGCAGCAAACCATATGAGGCTGTAAACAACAGGAAGGAAAAGGGTCTTTTTGTGTTACAGGAGTGAAGGGAGTAGGTGAAGTTCAAGGTCCTTTGTTGTTTCCAGTCTGCCCTATGGCAGATTCTATAGGGAGACAGGGAGCAGAGGGCATCCTCAGGGATATCCCAGATGCCATTTCAAATTCCTCACCAGTGCAGAAACTTCTGAGCATCCCAGGAAGTCCTGCACCAGTGAGCTTTGAAGACTTGACCTTGAGGGTCCTTGACACCAATTGTTAGATACGTGCAACTTCCACTGAAATGAGACTAAGCAGGAGTCAGTGAGATGACAAAGTGAGTCTCTGGTGTCAGTTCTTCATCTTTACCATCTAACTCAAAAAGGTATGGGGGCATAAAATTGGGGCACTACCGACTGAAAATCATTATCTGAGATCAATGTTGGAGGCCAGACCTCAGGCAGGCAGTTCTAATATTTCATTACCCAAAGAGAGTGGTCAATAAAATATTCTTGAGCTTTGAAGACACTATATTCTTATACACTTGCATTAAAGAGTGTCTTAAAGGAGGTTCATCTGCACGTGGCAAGTTGTATTTCTGCCAGTGCTTCAGACCTTTCAAAACAGTGTCTTTTTGGCCTTCCTTTCTTTGGTCTAAATGACTGCATGATGTAAAAAGTCAGAAGAGTTAGGCCATATATCACATTGTGTTCCCAGCCTTAAGGCTCTCAAGAGTAAATAAAAAATGTGCTTTCTGAAACCCTGACTCTTATCTCTAATGCCAAAGATTAATTTCTCTGTTCCCTTCCTTCCTCCCCTACAGCCTTTTGGGCTCAGCTGCCTGAAATGTTTCTTATCTCTGTTCCTAAAATGGACCCTATCTCCTTCCCCTCTCTGCTTTCTCACCAGAGCTCACACAGCCATCCCTCTTCACGGCAGGAAACCCCAGAGAGCTCTGGCCTCACGATGATTGGCAGGAGAATCAAGTTGTTTAATTTCTGCTCTGAACTCACTGATGACCCTGCTTTGATGATCTCCTGAGGTCCCTTCCAACCTGTCTCTGAGATGATGATTCACATACTACAAGAGAAAGACTGGATGAGGCACTTAGTGCCATGGTCTAGTTGACTGGGTAGGGCTGGGTGCTAGGTTGGACTGGATGATCTTGGAGGTCTCTTCCAACCTGGTTGATTCTATTCGAAGACGAGAGGAGAGGAGAGGAGAGGAGAGGAGAGGAGAGGAGAGGAGAGGAGAGGAGAGGAGAGGAGAGGAGAGGAGAGGAGAGGAGACCTGAGCTGCTCACCAAGTGGTCTGGAGGGAAGCAGACACTTCTGTCACGAATTATCTGCAGTCACACTCTGGCATCAAATGAAAATGTGCATGCAGATCACTGCACACAGAAAGTGCAGGCAGAGGCACAGCTGCCTAAAATCTGCCTTTTGGAAGGACAGTAGTGTCAGCCCTGAGAAAAATGTGGCCTAGCACCTCGTTCTTGTCAGTTCTTTAAACACTGGGAGAGCTGCCTCCACTGCAGTCCTGGGAGAGGTGCAAGATGGAAAGACAGAGCCCTTGTCTGAAGGCAGCCGTGTGTGGATTTCATAGAATCATAGAATCAACCAGGTTGGAAGAGACCTCCAGGATCATCCAGTCCAACCTAGCAGCCAGCCCTATCCAATCATCCAATTTCATAGCAATACCAAAATCTGTGAGTTGTTTGGTGCTCTAGTATGCATGCTAGAAAAGTGGCTGAGGGAAACAGTCCACTTGTAAACATTCATAATGCTCTTGTGTCCAAAGCAGACAGGAATACAGGCACAGAAACCACTTATGCTGTGGAAAGGGAAGAAAACAAACAGCCTCGGGGCTCGCTTTCGTACAGTTTAGAAGCAGACTTCCTGTGTGATAAAGAAAACTACTGCAGAGTTTAGGGTTTGTCCCTGACCTCTCCAGAACTTTAGCAGTCGTTTGCAGAAGGGACCATCTCTGTCATAGTCCAGGTGCCTACGTATTCATTATGTTAATTAAGGCATTCAACACAGAGACATTTTTCAGCCACCTCTTCTGCTGACACACATACTAAGTCAGAAAGGGAAAGGCACAGATTAGCTAAGTGATTCCCTTCATTTGAGGATGACCTGTGATTCCCAATCCTGAGAGAAAACATGGCATTCTGCAGAAGACTGAGAAATAAGGTCATATCAAGTCATCTGCTAAAATCCTTTTCAACTCTTCTGAAGATTTGGAACTGAGAAGCCAATTGAAATTCATCTCATTTCACTCACTGCTAATTCTATTTATGCTTCAAAAATGCTTCAAATGCTTCCCATTGGAATGGGCTGCCCAGGGAGGTGGTGGAGTCACCGTCCCTGAAGGCATTCAGGAAAAGCCTGGATGAGGCACTTAGTGCCATGGTCTGGTTGAGTGGATAGGGCTGGGTGCTAGGTTGGACTGGATGATCCTGAAGGTCTCTTCCAACCTGGTTGATTCGATTCTATTCTATTCTACTCTATTCTATTCTATTCTATTCTACTTTCAAGTAATATTTAACTGACACACAAGCAATAGATGTGTAGATGGTAGGTGAGGGGAAGGACAATTTATAGCTACAGAGAGAGTGATTTGCTATTGGAATGGAGATGTTTAAGAGGAGGCTGGATGAAGAAGCACTTAGTGCCATGGATTAGTTAATTAGAAGGGTTAGGTGATAGGTTGGACTCAATGATCTCAAAGGTCTTTTCCAACCTGGTTAATTCTGCGATTCTACAATCTGGCTTTACCAGTTGTGAATGATGCTGTGTGTGTTTCAGACCTTTGACACATTAAGCTCTAGTTAACATATATGATGCTTTAACCCACAAACCAATTCTACCTCGAAACAATAATGCATTTCCTTGATTAAAAGGTTTCTTAAAGGACTACTAAATGTATCATCTAACAGTAAAATGTTTTTTTCCTAGCAAATAATAGCAGATTCCCCAAACTGTGCCAAACCAAGGCTGTACAGGCATTCCCAGATCTGCTTTCTCCCTTTTGAACTAAGTTTTTTTTTTAAGTAATAATAAAGCATTGAAAATTCAAACAGTGCATAGAATAAAATTATCCAAGCCTTTCTTGAGAAGACTGAGAGGGCATCTGATCAGTGTCTTTAAATATCTGAGGGCTGGGTGTCAAGTCAATGGAACCAATCTTTTTTCCGTGGTCCACAGCAATAAGACAGGGAGCAACAGCTACAAATTAGAACACAGAAGATTTCACCTCAACGTGAGCAGAAACTTCTTTACAGTAAGGGTGACAGAGCACTGGAACAGGCTGCCCAGGGGGGTTGTGGAGTCTCCTTCTCTGGAGACTTTCAAGACCTGCCGGGATGCATTCTTGTGCAACAACCCAAGGTGATCCTAACTTGGCAGGGGTGTTTGATTCAGTGATCTCACAGTCTCACAGTATTACCAAGGTTGGAAGAGACCTCACAGATCATCAAGTCCAAGCCATTACCACAGAGCTCAAGGCTAGACCATGGCACCAAGTGCCACGTCCAATCCTGCCTTGAACAGCTCCAGGGACGGCGACTCCACCACCTCCCTGGGCAGCCCATTCCAGTAGCCAATGACTCTCTCAGTGAAGAACTTTCTCCTCACCTCGAGCCTAAATTTCCCCTGGCGCAGCTTGAGGCTGTGTCCTCTCGTTCTGGTGCTGGCCACCTGAGAGAAGAGAGCAACCTCCCCCTGGCCACAACCACCCCTCAGGTAGTTGTAGACAGCAATAAGGTCTCCCCTGAGCCTCCTCTTCTCCAGGCTAAACAATCCCAGCTCCCTCAGCCTCTCCTCGTAGGGCTGTGCTCGAGGCCTCTCACCAGCCTCGTTGCCCTTCTCTGGACACGCTCAAGCATCTCAATGTCCCTCCTAAACTGGGGGGCCCAGAACTGGACACAGTACTCAAGGTGTGGTCTAACCAGTGCAGAGTACAGGGGCAGAATGACCTCCCTGCTCCTGCTGGCCACACCATTCCTGATGCAGGCCAGGATGCCACTGGCTCTCTTGGCCACCTGAGCACACTGCTGGCTCATGTTCAAGTGGGTATCAACCAGCACCCCCAGATCCCTCTCTGTCTGGCTGCTCTCCAGCCACTCCAACCCCAGCCTGTAGCTCTGCATGGGGTTGTTGTGGCCAAAGTGCAGCCCCTGGCACTTGGACTTATTGAATGCCATCCCCTTGGACTCTGCCCATCTGTCCAGGTGGTCGAGGTCCTGCTGCAGAGCCCTTCTGCCCTCCAGCCCAGCCACATCAGCCACATCTCTGGAGGTTGCTTCCAACCTTTAACACTGTGATTCTTGGAACAGCATAATGACTGTGTAGATAGTTGGATGTATTTTCAGGTGTGTGGATGCATGCCATTATTTCATGGAAACCAGGATGTGTAGCATTAGAATGGGAATGCAAGACATTTTCTGTGCTGGGTGTTCTCAAACTGGGGGACTTTCATCACTGATGAGATACAAAGCCATTTCTAGGATGTTCACACAGGCAGCTTGCCTATGTCTTGAGATAGAGATACCCATGTATACAATTGCAATAAAGTCAGTAGATGATGCTGAAAAATTGGGCAACACTGAAGATATCAGGAGTGTAGGGAAATGGTGGGAAACTTAAAGACAGGGCACTGAGAGTTGAATTTGAATTAGGTAGGTATTTGTGATTAGAGGTGGGTAAAAGAATCATAGAATCAACCAGGTTGGGAGACCTCCAAGATCATCCAGTCCAACCTAGCACCCAGCCCTATCCAGTCATCTAGACCATGGCACTAAGTGCCTCATCCAGGCTTTTCTTGAACACCTCCTTTTCAGCCATTTCTAGTTTTGTTTGTCTCCTTAACATTTTGTGTTGCATTTGTGCATACTGAACTGGAAGTCCACTGGTGGTACAGCTCCATTTCTTAACCACCTTTTGCAGACCTCTTTATCCTAGCTTATGAGCCATAAGCTGGAAGCTGCTGCACTGCTCTCTCTAACAGCAAAAGTTAATTCCTTAGCACCTGAGACTGTGTGTGTTACAGAACAGCAATGGAGTAGAGCTTCTGAGAAAATGCCCAGGGAATTCAGACATTATTTGGAACAGTCTTTTTTAAACAAACACACACACACTGTTTCCATCAGTCTTGGTGCCATGAAGGCTCTACCCCATTTTACACTGTGCAGCACCCACTATTTTATTCATACCCACACGTTTTCAGAAAGCCCCATTCACAGAAATCCAGGGATAGGAATGCAGGGATTGGTGCTGAGTGCTGCTTGGATCCAAGGGAGGTCAGCAGCAGCTATCTCCGTTAGTCAGCCTTGCTGGAAATTATAGCCAGCCTCTTGTCTTGTCCTTCCCATGACACAGCAATCCTGAAGGCAGAAAAGCCAGCATCCCTCATAGACCCATCTTCACTCTGCCCATCCTCCAGTGGTTGGCAGAGATGACATTGCTCAGCTCAGCAGCTGCTTGTTTTTTTCCTGCCAAGTGGAAATAGGCTTTTGTGCAGGCAGGCTTTACCTTGGTTATGTCCCTTTAAATCAAAGCATTTGCAGTTCAGTAAAAGGAAAGTCCAATGAAAGCCAGGAGTTCCTTTCAATATGGAAATACTTCCCCAAGTGACTCAAATTAAATTTCATAAGAAGAAATCCATGGTTCCATAAAATTTATGGATGCATTATAAAAAAAACAAAAGAAGTATATTGCAGGTTACTTGATTTACTGTTGATTCTTTGGGCAGCACTCCACGGAGCAAAGGAGGAATGTGATTTGGAAATATACTGGAGGGGATTCAGCAGTATGCTGGCAGCATCAAGTTTCATCCAATTTGAGGGGATTTTCACTCTCCTTGGATACTGTAACTTGCTGGGCTTACTATCACATTGCATTTTGCTGGATCTCCTTTAAATCTGAGAACTAGTGGAAATGAATGCAAATGCAGTGCCTCTTGCCTCATTTATGCTCTCATTAAGCTTTCTGTTATTCTGACATAATTTGTTTCTCCTTACTGTCTCTGTTTTTATTGATTGTGTATAGAGACCAAAGTTTTTATACTGTGGGAGGACACACACAAGAATAGTCCACGTGGGAGTAATCAAGTAAGTGACATTATTTGGGTTTCAGACAAAGCCTTTCTCCTGAAACCAGTTACTGGATCTTTGTATCCAGGCCCTGGTCAATTGGATGGCTACAGTTCACATGTCCTGTGTGCTGAGCACAGCATTGGATGCAGGCACCAACAGGTGCCTCACCTGGGAGCTACAGTTCACATGTCCTGTGTGCTGAGCACAGCATCGGATGCAGGCACCAACAGGTTCCTTGATAGGTGTTGGTGTCTCATACAGTGTAAACTGGCAACAGAGCTAAGTGATTTGCCATTGGAATGGGCTGCCCAGGGAGGTGGTGGAGTCATCATCCCTGGAGGTGTTCAAGAAAAGACTGAATTAAGACATTTAGTGCCATGGTCTAGATGACTGGATAGGGCTGGATGATAGGATGGACTGGCTGATCTTGGAGGTCTCTTCCAACCTGGTTGATTCTATGATTCTAAGTGGGAGGCTGAGTGACATTCCCTGCCCACTTTTATGGATGCATTCAGGAGGGGAAAAAAAATGTATTTCTCATTCATGGAATGTACCAGACAGTCATTTATGTGTGAAGAATGAGGGTTATGGTTGAAAACTCCTTAAGAACTGGTACTGTTTGAAGTTATGTCTATAAATATAGTGCAGATACTTGAGTATTTCCTCTTTCCATAATCCAGAGTGGATGAACAAGTGCTCCTTGGGAATTTACCATCACTAATGTGTATGTAACTGCCATCTGAACCAGAGCAGACTTGTATTGGCTGTCTTGGGTAGAATGTGCAAGTGGCCACCTTCATTTTTCTGTCCAGAGATGTCTTTCATCCATCCTTTCATCCAGCTAGAGATTTCTCCAAGCCTTGCAAGCTGATCCATGCTCACAAAAGGGCTGGAGCACCTCTCCTGCTGAGACAGACTGGGAGAGTATGGGTTATGCAGTCTGGAGAAGTGAAGGCTCTGAGGAGACTTTATTATGGCCTTCCAGTATCTTAAAGGAGCCTACAAGAAAGCTGGTGAAGACCTTTTAGGATGTCAAGTAGTAATAGGACTAGGGGGAATGGATCCAAGCTAGAGGATTCAGATGGGATGTTAGGAAGTTCTTCATCATGAGGGTGGAACTGGAATGGGTTGCCCAAGGAGGTGGTGAAAGCCCCATCCCTGGAAGTTTTTAAGGCCAGGCTCTATGTGGCTCTTAGCAATCTGATCTAGTGTGAGATGTCTCTGCCCATGGCAGGGAGGTTGGATGATCTTTGAGGTCCCTTCCAACCCTGACAATTCTGTGATTCTGTGAAAGGGAGACTGAATGCACACTGACCACAAGGACCACCCTGTAACCAGGGCACTGTCTATCATTACCCTCTGTTTTCTCTCCTCCTCCAATCTTCAGGTTTTGTACTCTGTTTTCTATAGCCACTTGGACCACCTCTTCACCACATACACACCTAGATCCACGGAGAGCAAACAAACTGCTGGGAAGGACATTGCCAGTGAAGAAGGTTACAGATTCACTCTTCCTTGAATCTACCATTCTTTCAGTTTTACTTTCCCCCACTCAGATCAGAGACAGCTGCAGCCACAGGAATGATGAACTTCTATTTTGCCTCTATGGATCTCCCTAATCATGTTCAGATTTACCCCTTGCTGGGATGGTAAATATGGGTCTGTCTGTACTTTGCTTTCAATCAAAAACTGTCCTGCAATGCCATCTGAAACAGAGAACGGGAGATGAACTGTGCTTTAGTGTTCCAAAACAAGTGATTGGCTGTGGCAGACAGAAGTACCTGGAAGTTTGTGCTAGTTTGAGCCTAGCTAGAATGTTTTGGTCAGAAGGACTAGATCATAGGCTGAGAAATGGAAACAATGATGATGTCTGCTTCGCTCACAGTCTTGCTGAGATGTGTAAAGAAGAAAAGCAAAACAAAAGATAAAGTCACTTCGATCTTGCTCTCTTGCCTCTGGGCTTTGCTCTCGGCTCTTTGCCTGCTGGGGAGCTCTGTGCTGCTGGCTGAGCTGCATCTTACTCTCTAACCTCACCCTCCATTTGCTTTTTGGCTGATTCACCTTGCTTCTTAATCCTTCTGGCCAAGCCTCCATTCTTCCTTGGGACTGGGGTAAGATTGAGAGGGGTAGGGGGAAGGTGAGGGAGTGGTTGGGAGCCCCTCCTGGGGACTCAGGTTTCTGGGAGGGGAGTTGTGTTTCTGTATTACCTTTTACCTTGTCTATTTCTGTCTATATCTATATATAGTGTACATATCTGCTTGTAAACTGTGCTAGCTGTAAATATAAGCTTCATTCATATTTCCAGAGCTGGCTGAGTCTAGTCTGGGTGATTTCTAAAGTGTGGGGGGGTGGGGGACACCCAAACCACCACAACATAGGACCAGGAAGGCTGTAAGAGGTGTTGAGACCATGAAACCATCAGTATGCCTTTACTAGAGCTGCCACAGAGCCACAAAAGTCTTATCCCAGCAATCTCTTGCAGACATGCTTGATTAATGTAGCAGGCAAAACCCACACAAAAGCCAACCATGAAGCTTACTGCAGGGATATTGCTAAGCAGACACCTGAAAAGTCTGGGCAGTTGTTAGTGTTTAACAAAGAAGTCCTCATCTGACTCAGTGGTGTTGATCTTTACTTAATCCCTACATTCATTAAGGAAAAAATAATTGTCTTTGTTAGTCTGTGATAAATAAGTAAAGAGGAAGACCTGGAAGAACCTTGCTGAATTTATTCTGTTGAGTGTTAAAAGAGCCTATCCTCAACAGCCTTCCTCCTGTGAGAGGAAGCAATACTTCAGAGTGATTTAAGCACACCTTTTAACCTCTAATACAACAGTGGAAGAGGTCAAATTTGTATATCTTGGGGTCTGTGACTGAATTTGAGAACTGTCTTCGAATTAGTATTTCTGTCAGACTCATCTGTGGTGGAACTCGGAAACAAAGGAGGAGGCTCCACGTTGAGCCAAAGGTAGTTTAATTTTAGACAAGGACTCATAGTTCACATCTGAGGCCAAACCATGCCTTAATGGAATATTGCTGTGGGAAATTTGCAGCTTTTCTAGCTACTTTTAAATAATCAGACTTCTGTCCTATTCTGTGGAAAACATAGACTATTCCCTTCCACTGAAAATAATCTGCTGGTTTGTTCTCCAGGCAAAGCAGGGCAAAGATGCTGTCTGTCTGGCATCAAAATCCTGGCTAACTCGAGTTACCTCCAAGCTGACTTAGACAACCAGTCTCAACCAAGCCTACTGGACAAAGATAGAATAGAATAGAATCAACCAGGTTGGAAGAGACCTCCAAGATCATCCAGTCCAACCTAGCACCCAGCCCTATCCACTCAACCAGACCCTGGCACTAAATGCCCCATCCAGGCTTTGCTTCAACACCCCCAGGGACGGTGACTCCACCACCTCCCTGGGCAGCCCATTCCAATGCCAATCACTCTCTCTGCTAACAACTTCCTCCTAACATCCAGCCTAGACCTCCCCTGGCACAGCTTGAGGCTGTGTCCCCTTGTTCTGTTGCTGGTTGTCTGGCAGAAGAGACCAACCCCACCTGGCTACAGCCTCCCTTCAGGTAGTTGTAGACAGCAATGAGGTCCCCCCTGAGCCTCCTCTTCTGCAGGCTAAACCCCCCCAGCTCCCTCAGCCTCTCCTCACAGGGCTGTGCTCCAGTCCTCAAAAATGTCATACACCTACTAAAAATGAGTTCCACCTCAGAGTGATCTAAGCTAGATCTAAATCCAGCTCCTGCAGGAGACAAGGCCTTTGTGTCACAGGTTCATTGGTGTATTTTTAGACCCAGACACTGAAAGGTGGGGCCTGAATATAAATCTCATTGTGCTTGGGCAGCAAACAGGAAGCAAAGGATACCTTACAGAGGTCAAGCTGAGTTCTCTGGAAGGCTGGAGTTTGTGAGTTTGTTTGCTTTGTATTTCCCAGACATCACAGTTTTCTCATTACCTCCCTTCAGAGGAAGTTCTTAATAGCTCTTCATGATGGTAGTTGCAGTGTGGAAGGGTTTAAAAGCTTTAAGTGACTTTCTAGAAGAGCATCAAGGTTGGGTTAAATAACCACTTGGTTATTTTAACCTGTTTCTTCTGCTACTGAAAGCCCAAAGTCTTCCTTTAGTGGGCCAAGATGTCAATATCATGCTGATATGGGTAAGAATGAGCCCTGTGCTACAGAAACACAAAGGAGAGACCTGGGGTGCATTAGGAGGAGGTTCTCCTCTCCCTCTACTCTGTCCTGGTGAGACCTCACCTGGAATATTGCATTCCGTTTTGGGCTCCCCAGTTCAGGAAGGACATGGCTCTACTTGAAAGAGTCAAATGGAAGGCTATGAAGATGATTGAGGGGCTGGAGTACCTGCCCTGTGAGGAGAGGCTGAGAGATCTGGGGCTTTTTAGTCTGGTCAAGAGAAGACTTAGAGGGGAATCTAATCAGTGTTTACAAATATCTGAGGGCTGGGTGTCAGGAGGGAGAGGACAAACTCTACTCAGTTGCAGCCTGTGGCAGGGNAGAGGTTGTGGAGTCTCCTTCTCTGGAGACTTTAGAGACCCATCTGAATGTGTTCCTGTGTGACCTGAGCTAGATTCTGTGGTCCTGCTCTGGCAGATGGGTTGGGCTTGATGGTCTATGGAGGTCCCTTCCAACCCCTAACATCTTGTGATGCTGTGACCATGCAAGGTCTGGCTCAGAAGTTTGTATGCAGGACCAGCTCCTCCTAACCACGTACCGGCAGTACATGCCTCTGGCTATCTAAGCAGCCAGGTTTGTGAAGGGATAGTGTGTTTTCCTGTGCTCCTAGGATCCCACCAGGAACCACTCTCTTTCCAGTTCCTAGTTTCATTTGTACAGGGTTTTATGTCTGAGCTTACAGGAGGAGCTGCAGCTTCCCGTGTGTGAAAAATGGCCATCGTCACATGGCGCTGATAGGTTTGGAGAGCTACCTGCTGCTGGAACTGAAATGGTTAACAGTGATAGATTATTCTCCACACCCACACAGCTAATAGCACCTCTCCTGGGACAGCTGACAATCTAATCACAGTCTCACAGTATTACCAAGGTTGGAAGAGACCTCACAGATCATCAAGTCCAAGCCGTTACCACAGAGCTCAAGGCTAGACCATGGCACCAAGTGCCACCTCCAATCCTGCCTTGAACAGCTCCAGGGACGGCGACTCCACCACCTCCCTGGGCAGCCCATTCCAGTAGCCAATGACTCTCTCAGGGAAGAACTTTCTCCTCACCTCAAGCCTAAATTTCCCCTGGCGCAGCCTGAGGCTGTGTCCTCTTGTTCTGGTGCTGGCCACCTGAGAGAAGAGAGCAACCTCCTCCTGGCTACAACCACCCCTCAGGTAGCTGTAGACAGCAATAAGGTCTGCCCTGAGCCTCCTCTTCTCCAGGCTAAAATTGTGGCAGAATGCAGGGAGGTCCAAAGCACATTTCATTAGTAGTGTTTGACTGGGGCGCTCTGTCTTGTCCTTCAGAGGCGGGGGGGGAAAGTAAGGCAAAAACCCCCAAGCATACACAAACCACCTGACAGGAAAAAGGAAAAGCATGTGCAGTGCTTTCTGAAAAGCAGCACAGGCATAATCAAGGACAACAATGTAGCAGCAAGCTGGTGCCATCGATTGGCATCCTCTTGCTCCACGGCACGTGATAACATATTTTCCCCAAGGGATGCTTTTGGAGGTGCAAAAGTTCACCTGCAGCCTGGTAATTCACTTTGAGGCACGACTGTGATCACTTAATGGACTGTTCTTGTGCTGGCTGCTATAGTAACTGCTGCATCACGCTCTCTGTAGGCTCGGTTTTGGATGAGACTGTAAATTCTGAGTGCAAATCTCAGATGGGTTTGTTACTGGAATTGAAATCCCAGGGTGGAAATGCAAGTGTACAAATGGTCTCAGCCCACTCTGATCTCCTTTTATGGACATGTTTTCTCACTTGGCTTAATTCTAAACCAAAGCTTTCATCTTTGTGTGCTCAAAAACACTTAGAATTGAAGTCTTTTGGATTTGGGCTGTTTTGGAGGCATATATGTGAAAAAAAAAAAACCAAACCCAAACCAAAACTCATAGAGAAAATCCTAAAGGATGAGACAAGCAGAGGTTGGGTTAGACACTCAGCCTATCTGGGCTGGTCATTGGATTCAAAGGCTGCAGAAACAAAGTCCTCTCTAAAAGCAAGAAATGTCCTCAGGAGCTAGGAAAAAGAGTGGTCAAGTCTTGATTAAGTGTAATGAGAGTAGGGATGTACAGGAAAACAGTGCAGAACAATGATGCAGAGACCTGGGAGTGGAGATTTCTTACCTGTCTCCTTGGTGAGAGCCTTACCATGAAAGGTGACATTTGCCATCTCCTGGATGGTCTGTCTGCAGAGAAGGGTCAGGCTGCATGTCAGGTCATGGGGTAGAATGAAGGATCACAGCACGAGTGAAGAGGTAAAGTTCAGGGGAAAAGAAAGGAAAAAAAGGCAATTAGGAAAGGGACATCAGAAGAAGAAGCAGCAGAAAATTTCAGGTGGATCTCAGTGCTCTGCTTGAAGATGGCAAGCATGTTCCTGCAAAAGGATGAGGGATTCTGGGCAAAGACCCCCCTATGGCAGGGGGGTGAAGCTGGATGATCTGTGAGAACCCTTCCAACCTAACCCATGCTATGATTCTATGATTAGAACAAGGCAGACATGCAGGGCAGAGACAGTAGCATAGAATGTAGGTTTGCATCTAGACAAGAGGCAGACCTAAGAACTAGAAGAGGTCTCAAGAAATCAAGAAGGCTTCTCCTCTCCCCACAGCAGGACCTTCCCTCTCAAAGATGCATGCCTGACCCATTCTTAAAGACTGCCAGCATCAGATGCTCCAAGACTTTCTCAGACCTTCTAGTGTTTCACTCAGCTTAATTAATGATTTTCTGACTGTGCTAGTTTGAGCCTAGCTGGAATATTTTAGTGAGAGAAATCATATTACAGGCTGTGAAAAAGAAACAATGGTGATGTCTACTTCACTCATAGGCTTGCTGAGATGTATAAAAACATGAACATAAACATAGATAGCACAGTCACACAGTGGCTCTCTGTTTCAGCTGCTGTCTGTACTTTTCTCCCTGGCCTGCTCTCTGTGTAACTAATCCTTCTGCTTTCTAACCCTCCTTGCTGATCCTCCAAACTACCTTGAATGTAAGGCAAACTCTGGGATAAGGGAGAGGGGTGGAAAGGAGGTGGCAGGGTGGTTGGGAGCCCCTCCTGGGGATTCAGGTTTCTGGGAGGGCTGTTGTGTTTCTGTATTACCTTTTTAACTTGTGTATTTCTGTATGTGTTGTGAATACCTGCTGGTATATTGTGCTAAGCTGTAAATATAAAGCTCCATTCCTTAACTTCCAGCCAGCTGAGTCTAGCCTGGGTGATTTCATAAGAGTGGGGGGGGGGGGTAGGTAACACCCAAACCATCACACAGATAATGTTGAACCTCCCTGTTCTCTCTTAGGTGGACAAAGAGAAGAGATTGATTGCATATTTTCCATCAGTGTTTGAAGATGCTATGGAATATTTCCACCTGTTCTTCTCTAGGATTTCTTAAAATAAAAGGCTGAAGTATTCCAGCTGATGCTTTGCCTAAGAGCTTTAGAAGGATTACTTTATGCAAGCTCTGGCCACCTCAGATGATTTCATTATTATAGGTCTGCTAATCATAGAATCAGCCAGGTTGGAAGAGACCTCCAAGATCATCCAGTCCAACCTAGCACCCAGCCCTAGCCAGTCAACCAGACCATGGCACTAAGTGCCTCATCCAGGCTTTTCTTGAACACCTCCAGGGACGGTGACTCCACCACCTCCCTGGGCAGCCCATTCCAATGCCAATCACTCTCTCTGCCAACAACTTCCTCCTAACATCCAGCCTAGACCTCCCCTGGAGCAACTTGAGACTGTGTCCCCTTGTTCTGCTGCTGTTTGGAGGAAGAAGAGACCAACCCCCACCTGGCTACAGCATTTGATAAAATCAATGAATATTTCTTCCTTCCTTCCTTCCTTCCTTTCTTTCTTTCTTTCTTTCTTTCTTTCTTTCTTTCTTTCTTTCTTTCTTTCTTTCTTTCTTTCTTTCTTCCTTTCTTCCTTTCTTCCTTTCTTCCTTTCTTCCTTTCTTCCTTTCTTCCTTCCTTTCTTCCCTTCTTCCCTTCTTCCTTTCTTCCTTTCTTTTAAATCAATACAACCCTGAACAAAATACAGAACTTGTATGTGGTGATGGTTAAATCAATCAAAAGGAAAGTGTTAAGGCACTTTTAAGGCACGAATATGCAGACAGGGGCTAGTCCCACGACCAAATCAGAAAGATCTGGCAAGTAGCAGCAGTTCATAGAAGAGACTGAGTTGTGCTGTTTGGTGGAACATGCAGTCTGCATCTGCAAATCACTCCAGTTACAGGTCCACAGGAGAAGCTCAGGCAGAAGGCAGCATGGTAGGATTAAGTACCCAGAAGAACAGAGAGCAGGAGAGAGAATGATTGAAAGTCACCTGGTAATAACCATGGGCAGAAAATGCTAGAGAGCTGCTTTTCTCCTGACTGCTGCACCTCTGCAACCTGCCCTGTATAAAAGCAAGTGTTTCAAACCAGTCTGCATAGCCCCTAGGAAGACAGGCAACAGAGAATGAGAGGGTGGGGCATTGTACATGGTGCCATCCTCTGCTGTCCCTTTCCCAGCTGAGCCTGTCACCCTCTGGTTCTGCTGTGGGCTTAAACATCAAGCCTTAGCTAAGCTGCAGTAGCTAGGATGTCCTAACTGTCCTCATCACATAGCATGAGTTGTTTAGGCTTTCCACCTTCTGTCCTGTGTGAAGATTTCCAAGATGGCAAGAGCAGCCAAGGTTAGTAGTAGGGATGAAGGGCTGGCAGAGAAGGACCAGCACAATGAGGTCTTCCTGGGGTGTGTCACCACATCTGTCACTGGAAGGGTGCAATGACAGGTCATCAGGTAGGCATTAAGGTGGGAAAATGACCATCTCAGTGTTCCCAGTAATGCACACCTGCTCCTGACTGTCCCCAAAATTCTGATAACTCATCAAGAACAGATGTCAGGCACTTGGAGTTGGCTCCACACTATGGTCACAGATGGCAACTCGCATGCTGAGCATCTCTTGCTCACCACGCACATGGACCTTGTTCTGATGCACTACCCAAAATAGAAAGAACTCTTTAGCAACATGATTAATTGTCTCTGGAGTTATGTTTGGGTCTTACTCAGCTCCTGAGACAGTAGACTTACCATCCTTGGAGACACAGAGCTCCTCTTCCTCATCCTACAGGCATTGCCAGCATCCAAGAAAGCTTTTAGCCATTCAGAACATCCAAGCTGTGGTAACAATCCCTTCCCATTTATTTTGCCAAGCAGCAGCTCTTCCCAGGTGCCACTGGCAATGGTTTTGCTGCCATGTCATCCCGTTGTGGAAATTCTCCAGGATCCTGGTCTGCAGCTGCAGAGCAGCCTATGGATGCAAAGAGATGGTACACAAGGGTGAGGAACATGAGCACAATGCTGAGCAGCCATCTTCTGTGGCAGTGAAAGATATCACCTTGGTGTTGCAGTCCTCTGAGGACTCTGCTGCTTTATGTTCTTCCAGATCAACATACAGAAAAGAACTCCTTCACTCTGGATTATGCTGGGAACTGCTCACCACCAAAAAGAAATCCCATACTTGATGTTTTAGAGACCTCAAACTTTCTATAGAATCATAGAATCATAGAATCAACCAGGTTGGAAGAGACCTCCAAGATCATCCAGCCCAACCTAGCACCCAGCCCTAGCCAGTCAACCAGACCATGGCACTAAGTGCCTCATCCAGGCTTTTCTTGAACACCTCCAGGGACGGTGACTCCACCACCTCCCTGGGCAGCCCATTCCAATGCCAATCACTCTCTCTGGCAACAACTTCCTCCTAACATCCAGCCTAGACTTCCCCCAGCACAGCTTGAGGCTGTGTCCCCTTGTTCTATTGCTGGTTGCCTGGCAGAAGAGACCAACCCCACCTGGCTACAACCTCCCTTCAGGTAGTTGTAGACAGCAATGAGCCCTGCCCTGAGCCTCCTCTTCTATCATCTACTATCCTCCACAGAACACATCTAATTATGCAAACAAACAAGGACGAGGCTTTTCCAGCCTATGTTTCATGATTTTATGCAAGAGCTATACCTCAATGTGCCAAAAAAAAAAGAAAGAGACAAATTAGCTTGAAGCATCCACTTTTCCCCAAGATTGCTCTTCAAGAATAATGTGAGCCTAAAGCCATCTGTTATTTCCTGTGGGCTATCTCCCCTCTGCTTCTTACTTCCTTTACATAAGCAGAGAAAGAGGAAAAAAAATAAGGGAGGGGGGGTGGGGAAGGCAGCTCATGGCCACCCTCACTGTCAGCTCTGTTTGCTGATCTCCCAGCTTCCTCAGGAGACTGCCAGCAAGGCAGTTTAGCTGACTGCAGGCAGTTATCATTAATCCCCTCTAGCTAAACAAGATGCAGAAGGGCAAACTGCAAAGCAGGGAAGCCAGCAAAATTGCATCAAAGCAGTATTTGAGGAAGCCTAAGGGAGGTGCTTTCTGCAGCACACCCCCGTTGCTGAGCAGTTGTTTCTAACCAGCTGCTTTTAGCCAGTCCCAAGCACACCCATTGGTGTGACTCCAAAGCACACCTGGTGTCCCTGCTCACTGTAGGGGATTGGACAAGATGACCTTTGAGGGTCCCTTCCAACTGGATACAACCTGTGAACCTTCCAGGCTTTCTGTAAACCATGTATCTGAAGGGAGCCTACAGGAAGGCTGGGGAGGGACTGTTGACAAGGTCTGGTAATGTCAGGACGAGGGGGAATGGGTTTAAGCTGGCAGAGGGGAGATTTAGACTGGATGTTAGGAGAAAGTTCTTTACAGTGAGGGTGGTGAGACACTGGCACAGGTTGCCCAGGGAGGGTGTGGATGCTTCCTCCCTGGAGGCGTTTAAGGCCAGGCTGGATGAGGCCTTGAGGAACCTGCTCTAGTGGGAGGTGTCCCTGCCTATGGCAGGGGGTTGGAGCTGGAAGATCCTTGAGGTCCCTTCCAACCTAAACCATTCTATGATTCTATGTCTGCACTGACTGCAGCAGCATCCATCAGTACAGGTGTCAAGGGAAAGAGGTGAGATGTAGTTGCACATTACTGAAAGTCCAAACAAAGGCAAGCCAAGACTGATCTTCTAATAGGATGCAACCTCATGGCATTCATGTTTCAGAGTTTTCAGACAGCAAAAGCTTGGTGGTTTGGTAAATAGCATGACAGCTCTATAAAACCCTGGCATATTTTCCCAGGCTTGGGAGAAAAGGGGAAATCAGAATGGTTAGTTCAAGGAGCAAGTAAATCCCTTACTAGTCAATCTTTCTGATGGGAAAGGAAATCATTGTAGAGACCTGGCCAGAGACTGTCACATATTCCACCAGAATAATTTCTGTGGGCAGAGACTAAGGAACCTACAGTCTGAAGGGACAGAGGAAGAGGCCACCGTGCCCACTGGAAGGATTACATTCCACCGCTCTGTAGCTTCTGCTGCTCTGCCAACTCAGCTGCAGTTACAGCATTTCTGTAACCCACCTAATGTTCTCAAGAGCTGTTAAATCAGAGCAAGCCAAACAGCAATGGGTGTGACAGCCATGTGGTTAAGTGCTTGACTCAGATGTCTACCAAGCTTCTCATACATTTCTGTCCTCCTTAGTGAGGATGAGTAAGGTTGGAACTTACTGGTCAAATTGGAACTTACTGGTCAAGGGCTCAGTGAGGCTGACTGAAAACTCATCCTGACTGTGGCACCAATCCTTGGCTAATCTCTCCATGCCTGAGGGTTTGGTCTTTCCAATTGCTTTGTTCTGGCTCACAGCAGGAGAAGATTAGTGCTGTTTCTGGAATAATTCCCCTAAGCTTCAACTGATCCAAGATTCAGCTAAATGTGTTGTAAGTGATATAGCAATACAAAAACATGAGGAAAAGTGGGAAGTTGGTTAAATCTGCTACAAACAACTGCTGGCTGCAGCCTGCATGTGGTGACAGAATAAGGAACAGTTTCTGACAGGCTGGATTGGATTGGATGTGTACTCTCATTCTGCAGATCCAGGTCAATGAGTCTTGTAGCACAAAGTCACACATCTGTTCAGCTGCTTTCAGGAGCTAGATCTTAGCTGTGACGCTGGAAATGCTTAGATGACTGCACTGTTATGTGCAGCCATATGAATAATGAGCTTCATGAAAGAGTCCAGATATCCTGAAGACGGAGGGAGCATAGCACAAAAGCAGTCTCAGATGTCCTGCTGCTTGTAGTCTGTCCATTCAAGCACAGCAAAACCTTTCTCTCTGCAGTAAGTGCTGTTCTGTAAGCTCTCTGCTGCTACTTAGCTTTAATAATTAACTCCAGTTATTGATATAGCTGTTTTGCTTTATTTACTTTAAAAACTGGGGATTTTCCAGGTGCTTCTTGGAATAGCAGACCTCTGCTCAGCAAAGCATAACATAGTTGGCAGCTTCAGCTAAATGGGCTCTGAGCTTTGACCAACTTTTCAAGCACAGTTTGCCATACAAGCAGCAGCAGAATTTATGCCCTATTTGTGGGCTCACCAGTCTTCATTTTAAGGCATGAAGGTTTCTTGGCTAATGATTCTGAAGCTGTGGCAGTAGGAGAAAAAAGCATAAGCATGACCCTTGTTTTGTAGTGATGGCATCTTCAGTAAATTATGACCCAAATCCAGCTGTTACAGTACACAAGAGGAATCCTGAGGTCTCATTCTTCTGAGCAGAAGAAAGGCTCTTGAGCCAAAGAAGTATCACACACACAGTATCACAGTACCACCAAGATTGGAAGAGACCTCATAGATCATCAAGTCCAACCCATTACCACAGAGCTCAAGGCTAGAGCATGGCACCAAGTGCCACGTCCAGTCCTGCCTTGAACAGGTCTTTCCAAATGGGAATTTTCTTCACAAAAGACATCACCACACTCCATAAGCATTTTTTGTCTGTGTTTTTTGATCATCACAGGTCATAAATTCTTGTGTCAAATGGATGGGGCCAATTCAAACCCTATGAGGAGAGGCTGAGGGAGCTGGGGTTGCTTAGCCTGGAGAAGAGGAGGCTCAGGGCAGACCTCATTGCTGTCTACAACTACCTGAAGGGAGGCTGCAGCCAGGTGGGGGTTGGTCTCTTCTGCCAGGCAACCAGCAACAGAACAAGGGGACACAGCCTCAAGTTGTGCCAGGGGAGGTCTAGGCTGGATGTTAGGAGGAAGTTGTTGGCAGAGAGAGTGATTGGCATTGGCATGGGCTGCCCAGGGAGGTGGTGGAGTCACCGTCCCTGGAGGTGTTCAAGAAAAGCCTGGATGAGGCACTTAGTGCCATGGTCTGGTTGACTGGATAGGGCTGGGTGCTAGGTTGGACTGGATCATCTTGGAGGTCTCTTCCAACCTGGTTGATTCTGTTCTATTCTATTCTTATCTCTTTTTGGTGGTCAGCAGCAGTAAGACAAGGAGCAATGGCTACAAATTGGAACATAGAGGATTTCACTTCAACATGAGCAGAAACTTCTTTACAGTGAGGGTGACAGAGCACTGGAACAGGCTGCCCAGGGGGGTTGTGGAGTCTCCTTCTCTGGAGACTTTCAAAACCCACCTGGATGTGTTCCTGTGCATACTACCCTAGGTGATCCTGCCTTGGCAGGGGAGGTTGGACTGGATGATCTCTCAAGGTCTCTTCCAACCTCTAACGTTCTGTGATTCTGTGATTCTCTGTTGATTTAAGTCTTGAACTAAGATGCAGATGCTGGAGTGATTTGAATGTTAGCTAACATAGGGGATGTCTCATAATGCACTAATGCCTACCAGTAGCAGCAGTTACTGGGTCAGCTGTGAGGAACTTTGAGTGAGTAACTAGAAAGGGGATTTAAGTCCTTGGCTATGGTTTGTTTTGTTGTTACAGTCTTCAGGTTTTTGATTCTCCTCCACTCTTACAAATACCAGCTATAAGCAGTCTGTCAGTTGCCCATTTCATAGAATCATAGAATGGTTTAGGTTGGAAGGGACCTCAAGGATCATCCAGCTCCAACCCCCTGCCATAGGCAGGGACACCTCCCACTAGAGCAGGCTGCTCAAGGCCTCATCCAGCCTGGCTTTAAACACCTCCAGGGAGGAAGCATCCACAACCTCCCTGGGCAATATCTTTCATCTCACCTCTCACACTATAGAGTAGGGTCTGTGGTTGAACTTGATGATCCCAGGGGTCTTTTCTGACCTGAATGCATTCTGTGATTCTGTGATTTGGGAATGATGGGGTTGAAAACCAGCAGTTGTATGGGGGGAACTGTTGTGCTGACTTTGTTCTTAAGAATTGGTTTACATTTTTAAATATGATATGAAGAAATATTCAAATAAGAAGCAAAACTATCCAGAACACAATTTTGTCTCCCTAGATTCCCCCTGCAATGCAGGAATCATAGAATTATAGAATCCAACAGGTTGGAAGAGACCTCCAAGATGATCCAGACCAATCTATCACCCAGCCCTGTCCAGTCAACCAGACCATGGCACTAAGTGCCTCATCCAGGCTTTTCTTGAACACCTCCAGGGACGGTGACTCCACCCCCTCCCTGGGCAGCCCATTCCAATGCCAATCACTCTCTCTGTGAAGAACTTCCTCCTAACATCCAGCCTAGACTTCCCCTGGCACAACTTGAGACTGTGTCCCCTTGTTCTGTTGCTGGTTGTCTGGGAGAAGAGAGCAACCCCCACCTGGCTACAGCCTCCCTTCAGGTAGTTGTAGACAGCAATGAGGTCCCCCCTGAGCCTCATCTTCTCCAGGCTAAACACCCCCAGCTCCCTCAGCCTCTCCTCACAGGGCTGTGTTCCAGGAGTGCAGAGAAGACAGAGAGTTTGAGGCCATCAGACACCACCACACTCAGCTGTTATGTGAGAGAATGATTGTGAGGCATGTTCATAAGCAGATCATCATTACACAATTAAAGTGAGACTAAGCTGGTGTTTGGGAGCATTTAAGCTGCCATTAGAAGCTGAAGCCCAAGTTAATATCATATTTCAGCAATGTTCTGCCACAAGCCCTGAGGAAAATTACCTTAAGTGAGTTTTGTCTGCATCTGTATGCTGAGATATCCAATAGCTCTGATTCCTGGCACTGCAAAGATGCAACAGCATACACAGATACTTCTGCTATTTGAGGCCCCCAGGCCTATCCAACCTACCTTGCAACAACTTCCAGCCTAGGCTGGATCACACACAAGCAAGAGAACTTTCTGTTTTCACTCACTTGAACCAAAGAACCTTTTTTTCCCCTAAACCAAATCCAATCTTGATTTGGAAATTCCCAGGGATGGAATAATCAACCACATGCCTGGAAAAAAAACCCATTTCCAATGGTTAATTATCTCTGTGGTTGAAAAATACTCCTTGCTTCTAGTCTGAATTTGCCCAGCTTCCACTTTCAACCACTGGATCTCATTATGTTGTTATCAACTATGTTAAAAGAGTCCATTTTCATATTTCTCTTACTCATGTGAGCATTCACAGTCAAGATCCAATTTATTCAGCTTTAACTGTCAAGCACTGACTGTTCAATCCAAATGAATTTGACAGGTCCCTTTGTGCTCTGTGGAGAGACAACCATCCCTCACCCACACTCCTTACTGCTGTCAGCCAACTCTGCTTTACGTGAAGTAGTAGGGCACTGATGCACCTTCCCTCTTCTCCTGCTTGGCATCCTATGTGGCATCTACCCTGTGAGGAGAGGCTGAGGGAGCTGGAATTGTTTAGCCTAGAGAAGAGGAGGCTCAGGGGAGACCTCATTGCTGTCTACAACTACCTGAGGGGTGGTTGTAGCCAGGAGGAGGTTGCTCTCTTCTCTCAGGTGGCCAGCACCAGAACGAGAGGACACAGCCTCAAGCTATGCCAGGGGAAATTCAGGCTTGAGGTGAGGAGAAAGGGGCTGGGTGCTAGGTTGGACTGGATGATCTTGGAGGTCTCTTCCAACCTGATTGATTCTATTCTCTTCTATTCTATTCTATTCTATTCTGTTGCAGAAAGTGTGCCTGAGCTGCTGCTTGAGGAAAGAAGCACAATTTCTTCTAGTGGAGTCCTCAACCCTACAGTTCCCCAAAGCTCTCATTTTCAAAGCACATCAAGAAGTCTTGGAAGAATTTCCTACTCTTCCTGTCGCACTCTGTTCAGCTCAGTATCCAAACCACTTCCATGGTCTGCTTCCTTTACTGAGAAAGCAGGATGCTTTCTAGGCTTGTTTGCTTCCATCTTACAATTTCTTACAGAGCTAAGGGGAAAAGAACGGTGTCATTCCCTGACAACTTTAACAGGCATTGTGCTCTTTTATTACCACTCTTGCAGATTCAGAACAATTCCACTGAATCAGGTCACTAATCCAGGGAATATCTGCAATAAGGATCTGAATTACTCTGCAAATTTGGGTGGGTTTTTTTCTTTTGCTTTTGCAAAAATAGAAACTGAAAGGTGAAAACAACAAATGGAATGGTAGTATCACAATGAGAAGAAACAGCTCAGAGAGGAGTACCTGAAGGTTTCTCCAGCCTATATTCTTAGACAGATCATAGAATCATAGAATGGTTTAGTTTAGAAGGGACCTCAAGGATCATCCAGCTCCAACCCCCTGCCATAGGCAGGGACACCTCCCACTAGAGCAGGCTGCTCAAGGCCTCATCCAGCCTGGCTTTAAACACCTCCAGGGAGGAAGCATCCACAACCTCCCTGGGCAACCTGTTCCAGTGCCTTACCACCCTCACTGTAAAGAACTTCCTCCTAACATCCAGTCTAAATCTCCCCTCTTCCAGCTTAAACCCATTCCCCCTCGTCCTGACATTCCCAGACCTTGTCAATAGTCCCTCCCCAGCCTTCCTGTAGGCTCCCTTCAGATACTGGAAAGCCACTCTAAGGTCTCCTGGAAGCCTTCTCTTCTCCAGGCTGCAGAGCCCCAACTCTCTCAGCCTGTCCTCATAGCAGAGCTGCTGCAGCCCTCTGAGCATCTTCGTGGCTCTCCTCTGGACCCGCTCCGGCAGCTCCATGTCCTTCTTGTGTTGGGGGCTGCAGAACTGTGAGTGATTCATACTTTTAGAGATATGGCAGATACTGGAGTTAAAACCTCTTTATGCAGGGAAGTATATCCAGCTCAGGAATGCTGAAAAAGATCAGCTGAGGTCTGGGTCCTTATGAGTAAACGGAGTAGGGCCTAGAAAACAGTGAAGAAACAGCTCAGTGATGAGTACCTGAAGGTTTCTCCAGCCTATTTCTTAGACAGATGTGGTTCATACTTTTAGAGATATGGCAGATACTGGAGTAAAAACCTCAGATCAGCTGAGGTCTGAGTCCTTATGAGTAAACAGAGTAGGGTCTACAAAACAGTGGTGTGATCACACCGTGCTTGACCCGGTGGCTAATGGCAAGGATTGCTGCTGTAGTGGCAATGTGGCCCTTGAGACCCCATCGGAAACGTGCTGCTGTTCACAGTGAAAGTCACCCTGAATGGGTGATTCCAATTGGCATTGCAATGGGCTGCCCAGGGAGGTGGTGGAGTCACCATCCCTGGAGGTGTTCAGGAAAAGCCTGGATGAGGCACTTAGTGCCATGGTCTGGTTGACTGGCTAGGGCTGGGTGCTAGGTTGGACTGGATGATCTTGGAGGTCTCTTCCAACCTGGTTGAGTCTGTTCTATTTTGATTCTATTCTATTTCATCAGGTACCATCAATGCTACTGTGAAAGTAGCAACACTCTAAGGGTTCCAAATGATGTTTATAAGCAGGAGCTCATAAACTCATGGTAACTTACAAGCTTATGGCTCAGCCAACTCCAGTGATTCACCAGCACTGCTGTTTTGGTTAATTTTCCTGGAAAAGCACAGTATTGCAGCAATTCCTCCTTTTTTTTGTCATCACAGTGTTTACTTCATTGCAGTTTGTTTTTACTGCTAGGTCCTAGTTTAGCGCAGAGACCCTGGTTTTAAAAGCCATCAGCGCTTTGAAACACGCAGGGATTGCCAGGGGATTTTCTGCTTGGCTTTTTGACTGACACTGTGTTTTCAGAGGTTTTAACAGCCATGAGCAATCCTCCTCCTCAAAGAGCTGCGTTTTTAAGTGACGTTTCAACTTTCGTGGCCGTGGTCCACTCTTTTATAACGTGGGAAATGCCCTGCCCCTGAACTGTGCGAGCCATGAGTCACATTCTCTGCAAGCCTGCTTTTATAGCAGAAGAGTAAACACCTCTGAAGTCCTGAGGATGTGTTTTTAAAACAGTGTCCAATACTTGCAAGGCTTGCAATAAGAGTAGCTGTCAAGTTGGTAGAGGAAAAGCCACCAGATCAAGGGAGAATTGCTGAGGACAGGGCAAGAGGAGCAACTTGTATAACAGCATAAGGAAAATTACAGCTTAATTGCCCAGAAGCTGCAAGGCTGCCGACTAAGCCTCCCTGGGGAAAATGCTGAGACTCCCAGAAGATGAGCAGTAAACACAGGCCTGGCCAAAGCACTGGGAAATGTGTTTCTCACTGGCAACCCTCCTGCTACAGGATGGAGATAGAATAGATGGCCTGAAATATCTCAAAAATAATCTGCAAAACATCTCTTAGAATCAACTGGGTTGGAAGAGAACTCCAAGATCATCCAGTCCAACCTAGCACCCAGCCCTAGCCAGTCAACCAGACCATGGCACTAAGTGCCTCATCCAGGCTTTGCTTCAACACCCCCAGGGATGGTGACTCCACCACCTCCCTGGGCAGCCCATTCCAATGCCAATCACTCTCTCTGACAACAACTTCCTCCTAACATCCAGCCTAGACCTCCCCCAGCAGAACTTGAGATTGTGTCCCCTTGTTCTGTTGCTGGTTGCCTGGCAGAAGAGACCAACCCCCACCTGGCTTCAGCCTCCCTTCAGGTAGCTGCAGACAGCAATCAGATCCCCCCTGAGCCTCCTCTTCTGCAGGCTAAACACCCCCAGCTCCCTCAGCCTCTCCTCATAGGGCTTGAGGCAAATAGTAAGCAGCAGTTGAGTGCCTCTACTCTTCTGTCCCACCTCCTGCTGCTCACTTCTGCACTCCCTACCCTGAAAGATCCTTCTTAAGCAGCTCTCTCTGTTCGTTGCAGCTGTTTCCAAGAAGTCTGATAGCACAGCAGCAGTCTGGGTTGTCACAGCACAGAGGAGGTATTGGGATCACTTACATTATCATTATTCAGGGATATTGGCTGGCATGGCCCTCCATCACCTGCAGCTTGTAAGACAGCCACGAGGTTTTTCTGAGAGAAAAATGAGGATGGACTCTTGGAGGAAGGCCCAATCATCATGGGATGGATGAGGCACATATGGATGCAGTGCACTCGTATCCACCTCACTCATGCGCCTCACTCTTGCTCATGGACAACACAGGAGAGAGTTTTCAGTTTTGTGATGGATATTTTTAGACACCCATCAGAAGGCAGATTCCATGTGACATGGGCACCTGGAAAGCTTGGAATGAGGAAGAGTGCAGGATAAACATCTTCTTTTTCCATAAAGAACAAAGAAGGTGGAGAGAGAGCATTTTAAGGGTGATGTCAAAGTGTTTTCATCCACAGGCAGTGTCTCAGGGTCAGATCCCCTTGAAGAAATAAAGACATTTACATCTAGGCATCCTGGGCTTTCCAGCATCAGCAGAAGTAGTAAGAACAATTAAAGGTGCCTTCAGTCACCAAGACCAGGAGACTTTTCTGAACATGTTCTAACTCACTTCTAGCATATTCTCAGCTTCTTTCCATGGAAACACCTTTGCTGATTCACATCCTTGTGATGAGCTGGGATTTGGTCAGGGGACACACCCAGAAACATGAGCTGAGAAACATGCAAGGATAGTGACCCAGCTTTCCCAGGGTCTACATTTGCTCTGGCACCTCTAATTCTGTCAGCTGGTTATACTACACTTACTCCTTAGGCAGCTACCAGGTCGTTACATTTCGCTCTGCCTTAAGGTCCAGACTGGCCTGTCCATTGCTGCCAGCTAAGGAGTAAGATTTTGGCACTGTTCCACAGAGAGTGACCTCTGTGGGGGCAAATTTGTGCTGATTGTGTGTGTGTAATGATGTGTAATGTCCTTCGTGTGACGTCAGTGCTTGACTGACAGGGAGTCACATTGCCACATACCACGGCTCTCTCTGTGCTGCTGCACTGAGTTGCGTGGCACAACATGCACAACCTTCATCAGGCTGGGCCACAGCCTTCTGAGGCTCAGATGACATGGAAATACTGAATGTGTTGTCTTTCTGCAGCAGCCACACTGCAGAGAGGAAGTCATCACCCTGAGGGAAACAAAAGCCTTGGGGCTGACTGAGACAAAGGGGAGGTAGGCTTTGTCCTTATGCATCAGGGCATACACATCCTTGAATGGGTTAAGTGGAGCTGATCCACCCAAAAAGAATTCACACAACATCTGAAGTTAATGAGCTCTAAAGATCCCAGGGCCACACTCCTTCATATTGCGTTTTCTTGAGTGTCACCTCCTGCGTGGAGGTCTGGAGCTGGAGAAGTAAAAATGGGATGCTTTTCTGCCACGTGCAAAGTCAAACCCAGCTTAGCCCAAACTCGTGGACCTGGACAGGTTCAATCAGTGTTGTAACGATGAACTCTTCCATCAGGACTGGCAACCAAATGTCCTCTGAGAAAGAGATGTAAAGCAGCTTCAGGAGAGGGGAGGACTAACTAGGGAGTTGGCTAAGCCAGGTAAGTAGAGTGAGGTGGTGAATTAATGTGCCATTCCCTGGTCAACCACAAGACAACTCCCCAAGTGGCTGCCATTCCAAGACAGGAGCATGTGTCTGCACAATGCACGTGGATGGCTGCTGGGAGGAAATCCCCTCTCAGGACCCAGTGGATGAGTCAGAAATTACTCACATCTTTGCAACACTGCTTGCTTGCCTGGTCCTGGGTAGGAGTGGCAGATTATGAAGGCAGTTTGTGTTTTCTCTGTGTGCCTGCTAGCATTGCCAGAAACTGCAAGAACTGCACAAAGACATTTTTTTTTTTGCTGGGCAAATTTGCCTGCTGGGTGCATGCATTAGGCTCTAAATCCAGTCTTTCAGAGGAGTCCCATTAAGTGGTTGTTTGTGAGGGAGGCCATTCTCCTGCCCATGAGTCCTGTGTCCAGTTCTGGGCTCCTCGATTCAAGAGAGATGTTGAAGTGCTGGAAGGTGTCCAGAGAAGGGCAACAAGGCTGGTGA